>CM053791.1:665759463-666361963 GCA_028749045.1 Cupressus sempervirens
AGCAGTGCAGGTCAAGGTTGACTTTTTGGGGTACAATTGTGCCCTAGGGTAAGATTGTACCCCACCAATAGGGTCACGGTCAACTCCCCTTCAAAAAGACAAGATTTATAGGTTTTCTCCATCTCAACATTTCTAGTCTAGAATGAGTTTCATATTTTATAGAAACTAGATATAGACATCATAAAATAACATTTTCCAAATTCAAGGTTAGTATTTGTCTTTTATTTATTTTAGGATTTAGGCACATACTTTCCCACAATAGGAAGATCATATAACCCCCGTTTCTCCCTATTTTCCATCACTTGATCCATTTCTGCATTGAACACTCTCTTGTGTTTAATCAATTTGGATCATTCCTTTTTGAAATTAGGGTTGATTTAGGTTTCCATTTTCTTTCTTTTCAACTAGGTTATGGCTAGTTTCTTTCTAAAAATATCAACTCTAATGTGTTTTTTGTAAACTTTCTTGCGAACTTTGCCCTTTTTTCCTAGACTGTATTGTTTTTGTCGAGGATATTAAGGTAAGTCACTTAGCATGGGTCGAGTGATTTTTATTGTTTTGTTATTTGGATTCTAGAATATATATGTAGTTAGATCAATTTTTCTATTGTGTTGAGATGTAATAAGAACCTTTAAAAAGATCTCTAAATATACATGTTTAGAAGGAAATATAAATAGATATCTATTTAGAAGGAAAAGAAAAAAAATTTACATAGCCCTTGAAGAAAATAGCAGAGCTAGCGCACAAAAAAAATTATAGAGCAAGGGCATGACATGAAAATGAAATCATAGAGCAAGGTTACATAGATCACAAGGGCACTAGATGGCAATAACAAGGGCACAACTATGAAATCATAGAGCAATGGCATGAAAATGAAAGGTAGAGCTTAGAAGGGCATGACAACCAAATTGTACAATAAGGCCATAGAAATGAAATGTAGATATCACAAGGGCACAATAACCTAATCACAAAGAAAGGGCACGAGAACCAACTACAGAGATCAAAACAATGAAATTGCAGACCAAGGGCACAAAAATAAAATGCATACATCACAATAATGAAATTTAGAGATCAAAACAACAAAGGACATAACAAAATTCATAGTCTCCACCCTCATTGAAAGCTCTCAACCCTCTTTCCCGCACAACTCTCCATAGTAAAAACCAATGGGGAATGATTATGTCATGTTTTCTTTTCTTTTTTGTTTATAGTCATAGGGCATCACAATTATGATGCCAATGTCAGTATTGTGATGATGTTGGGGACAATTGCAAAAAAAACATGAAAATCAACACAAATTATATCGTCATCACAATTTACCATGGAAAATTGACCACAAATGTTGTAGTGAATGATAAGATCTGAAATTGTTTAAGTATTTGTTTGTTCAATTGGTACATATGGAACTCGATAATTGATTCACCCACTATTGTCCCCCATCTCCCCTCCCCCCGCCCTCTCTAAGTTATTCTAAATATTATAATAGGAGTCATCCCCAATCTTTAAAATTATAATTAATTTACAAAAATATATTAAATTGTAAAATATAATTTGTAAGCATACTCCCATTTATATTATTGATACATTATTATACCTAATTATAAATATTGTCTTAGAATTTAGTGCAATTGTATAATTTAATTTAAAAATGAATGAAGTTATTACAATACATATATTATATGGAAATTCATACCCTAAAATATTTTTTAATTGTAATTCTAAATATGTTTATTCATAAAGGATAATTGAACTATATTCTTATTAGTAGACAAACACAACTATTGCAATAAATTATGGACACATGGTTGGAATACTTTAGAATAACTATGAGAGGGGTGCAAATTAGTTATCCAAGGTCCAAATGTACAAATAAAACTTTTTAGTACCTCAATTTATGCATGCATTGATCATTCAATGTCTTAAAAATTTTTATATTGTTGTCCTACGTAAAAATAACTTTGCAGAAATGTAAACATGCAATACCACAAAACCAATCACACATTTTGACACAAGTATTTTACATGGGAACATAATTTGGGAAAAACCACCAATAACATGCTACCAATTTTTACTCTTCTCAAGTGAGCCTTGTGAGGAGCCAACCCTATTAAGGGGTACAATGCACACTATTAAATGTGACTTAGTTAAAGTATTTCATCCACCCTGTTAGGAGTGAACCTTGCTAGCAGATTGTACAATATTCCATTAGAATGCCACTATGTTAAAAGATGTATTAATGACTGTCACATCAACCTTATCCCAAGGGATCTATCTAGACTAATATAATTTTTAGAGAGAAATAGAAGGACTTGATCTAGTAATAAAACAACTCACTTGTAGATTTCAAATCTCACATTCAGTACTCCATTTTGCTTAGCATACATAATCTTCATCTATATTAGCTTGTTTACCCTTCAAGCCTTCATCTCCTTAAGCCTTCTTTCTTATTATGTCAACTTCAAACTCTTTCATTCAGCCACCATATGAAGCAACACCCTAGGCTTCTTGTCTTTCTTAGGTTCTTGCACATGACAAGTTGCTTCTGGCCTGTTATCTCCTTATATACAAAATCTAGATCTTTTTCCACTTATACAAAATCATCCATTTTAGGATTAGGTAAGATTCATTGAATATATCCACCTTTCTATTTTATTCCCTTCTAGAAACTTCATTTATAATCCTCTTTGAATTTGCCTCAGAGCATTTTATCTTGAATATTGTCTCACCAACTCATCATAATTATCTTCCACACGCTTCACACAATGAACAAGAAATCAAATTTCTTTGATTAGATATTTCAAATCTTCGATCTAACTCATTTTACTATCACTCGATAGTAAAAAGATTTTTTGTTGACAAACATTGTCTTCTGATGCTATGTCACCACTATGTTGCATGCCATACACTAGGTTTCACTTAGTCTCTATTGCTATCTTCTATCACTTGACATTGTATTGTCTCATCAGAAAATGGAAGGACTTCTATTTAAGAGTGGTTTAGTAGTCCAAGTAGGTGGTCTAGGGTCATGTCAAGCACCTTGAGTGGGTATTTAACTGGAACTAGATTTATCCCCCTATTCTACTTCTCTCTCCCGTATTTCTAGCCCTTTTCTTGTAGTCTTCCCTAGAGATCTCAAATCTTTGACCTTCTGGGTCAAGGATGACCTTCTATGTCAACATCAACATTAAATTTGAGCTAGGTCAAGGATGACCTCAACCTTAACCCTAGGTCCAAATTTCAAGTTCTGAAGGTTTCAGGATATTAGGCTTTGGAAATTTTCATTTCCTGCTTCTAGGTTGGTTGTTTTGGATTTTGGAATGGTAAAATTGTAAATTGTATTTAATTTAGGTCCATTTCTAAGGGTTAGTATTAATTGGAATTTAATTATCCTATGTTGGCCTCTCTATAAGTTTGTGTCCTAGATTAGTATAAAAGGAAGCCTTCTTCTCTCATTTTCATATCCAGTTTTCATGAGGAGACAATCCAGAGAGATAATTTTCCACAATCAATCATCGACCTTCCATTGAATTTGATAATTCAAGTACTCAAGCATACAAGAATTCAATCATTCAAATTCATCAAGGAGATCCATTGATAGCTATTGAAGCATTCAATCTCTTTGAAGCCCTCTTATTGAAGACTCTAACATCCACATTCAATCAAGCCTCTTTATATTCCAAGATCCATTTAAGATTGATGTTAAAGATCTAATGAAATTGATTTGAGATACATCCTACATTGAATTTTACATTTATTTAGAGCATCTCTAACACCATAAAATAAATCTAATACATTCTACAACTCTTTGTTTTATGGTGTTATATCTTGCATGTGTTAGATTTATTTTATGTGTTTGCATCTCATATAAAGTAAAAATTTAAAACAAAATTCATTTCTTCATGCTTTGTTTTTTCTTAGTTTAGTTCATTTGCATTGCATTGGTGTATGAGCTTTACTACCTTTAGTTCTACTTATAATATTCTAGTTAGAACTCAAAGACTTATGGGTGCCTTTGGTCCCAACTCTTTCTTTCCTTTCCTTATGATCCTAGATGAGAATTTTTATTATTCATGATTCCAACCCTATCATGGAGGAAAACTCTTCTCACTCATTTCATGATGAGGATGAGACTTTAAGAGTTCCTCTTGAACAAGTCACTAAACTTTCAATTGAATTATGATAAAATGGGTAATTGGATTATTCAAGAAAATCATAATCAAGATTCTATTCAAGCCATAGAGGCTCTTAAGAAATTCCTTTGTGATAATGATCAAGGTGTTAATATCCTACATGGTATCACTCACCTCGTGCATTCAAATATTAAACCTTTAGGTCAAGAAATTCAAGATTTAGGATTTATTCCTCCGATTACTAGAGTCAAACCTTTTCAATTCCTTTACCTAATTTTCATGATTATATCCCTCCTTTGGTGACTGCATTAGTTGCCTCTCTTTCTATGAGTGTTCCTCTTGTATTCTCCCTACATCACAACCTTCTTATCATAGTGTTCCTTTTACTTATTTCAATCCTCTTCCACTTATGGTTCCAAGTCTTTCTCCAATTTTGTCTTCCATTCCTTTTGTTTCTTACACTTTACTTAGTGTTTCTAACATTGATGTGCCTACTATTTCTTCTCATGATTCAACAATTATCAGTTTGACTCAAACTATGTCATATTTACAACAACAACTTGCTTCTTTAACTCAAAAAAAATTTAGCATGTTGGAATGTCCTAATTGGAAGAGTTCTTCTGAGATGGGGGGTGAATTAGAAGTATTGTCCTTTTATCATCTTTTAAACCCTTAATAACATATAACTGAAATGAACATGCATGCATATAAACATTAAGCAATCATGAGAAAAAAGCATGTATCACCACATAACACTTGAGATTTTGGTGACCTAGAAACCCTCCAGGAATAAGAAGGCAAAACTGGAGTGGGGATGATACCCACAAAATTGCTATAGCAATAATGTTTAACCACTTTTGATGGTCTGCCCTATTAAAGGCTTTACACTGTGTCTATAGTGACCTGTTTAAAGGATTTACAAACACTTTACATGAAGTGTTACCTTTTTAAAAGATTTAATCACCTTTTTAAAAGCTCTACAAAATAGTTGTTAACCTAACCTATCAACATAGGGTTTCCTTTCTAATACAATGGCTAGAGAGTATTAGGTATAATAAACTTGATAGCTTACAATCCTTGATTTCTGAATACAAGCACTTGATCTACTTTCTCTAATCTTGATCCTCTGAGATCTGATATTTGTTCGTATCCCTTGCTTTGTTCTGTTCAACTGAATTTGTAACTGTTTCTCTCTTCCTCTAAGTCTTTTTACTCTTCACTTTGAACTCCGCTATAGTTTTCCCATACACTCCTTCATCCATACTAAATAGAATGAGATTTCATCTTCCTTATAAAGACATTTGAAGACTTAGAGTTAGGTGTGGATCTACGATCCATATTGAATCTCTATTTCCTGCTCATTCCTTGCACTTTTGTTATTGGTTGCATGCCTTCTTCATTTTTTTAATTGGCTACATGTAGTTTGCATAGGAAAAATAAAAGATTCAATCTTAATTATTTGATCCTTCTAGATCCTTCAATGTCGGCCATAAAAAACAATTTACATCTGAATTTGTGAAGTTACAAACTCATATGTGCATACTGTGTTACTCGGCACTTACTAATTTCTAATGCTCGACACATGTAACAAAACTATCTCACTCATCTCCTATTGCATTTTTTTTTCTCAACATCGTCTATGACTTGGCACTTAAATATCACTCGGCTCCTATATCATGCTCGGCACCTGAAGTCACTCGGCACTTGATCTTCACTCGACACCTGAAGGCTGCTTGGCACCTGAAGATCACTTGGAAACTATTGGATTTTTTGACTCAGCACATGTTGTGGCTTGGCATGCATAGTGTGCTCGGCTTCAATGTAGAAAGTGGTTAAGTGTGTTGACACTCAAATGTCAAAACCATTCTAAGACTAACAATCTCCCCCTTTGACATGAGTGTCAAAAACACTTAACTAAGCATTATTTATCTAACCTGATGAGTACATTCACTAATCTACTTAGTATATATACATAGGTTAAAAAAAAACATGATCAAAATTTGAAACAATATATATTGCAAAATTATTGTAACTCCCCCTGTGTGGATTGTGCCATTTTAGGTTCTGTCTTGGTAACCAAAATTTTTGTGATGTATATGTCTAATGCTAAATTCTGATATAACATTATATCTCCCCCTTTATCTCATCTCCCCCATTCTCTTTATCTCCCTCCTTTTTACACTTATGTCAAAGGGTTCTAAGGGTTAAGACCATATTTTACCAAAAATGTACTATTGACCTCCATAATCATCCTGAGAGAAGCATCCCAATTACTCAAAGCAATTTCAAGAGATTTGTGCTAGATGGCAATCTCTGAAGCAAGATGAACAAGACCATCTAAAGTAGACAAATTAGGGTCTTTCTTTAGAACATTTTCTGCATAGGCTTGTTCCTTATGGAGGATTTCCAAGTCTTGGACAATGGACGATTGAAGTTGAAGCAATTTGGCTTTGATGGTGCTCTCTTCTATTGTCAATTCAGCCAATTCCTTCTGAGTACAAAGCGTTTGAGCAAAATGCTTCTCACTTTGAGCTAGATCCTTAGGTAGTTGTATGCTTGAAATATTCATATTCTTTTCCAAGCTCATTATCTTCTCGCTGGTCTCTTGTGTGAAATATGAGAAGTTACACAACTTTTTGTACAATGAGAATATATTCTCAAGTACCTGTTTGACCTTTTCAATTTTCTTGGCCAGTTCAACTTGTGATAGTGCTATTTCATTTGCAATTTTCTTGTTTTCTTTCCCTTGAAATTTCTTTTCAGACCATTCCATTAGTTTTACATTGGTCTCTTGGTCTTCACTTTGTACCTAGTCCACTATATTGGCTAGTTGCTCCATTATGGGCTTTGTTTCATTAGGTACCTGTAAATTGAAAGCATCTAGAAATATATCCTTAATTTCTACTAATGCATGTCTTTATTTGTACTCATTCCTAAGTACCTCTTGCTTCTTCTTCCTTTCAAGTGCCTCTTGCACTTTAGCCATTTAGGCAATGGTCATGGTGTCAAAGTCATACCTAGGAATGATTATCTCTTCATCAAGAGTAGCGTCTCCATAGTGAAGTACCCTTGCAACCTTGGTAGAACTCGAGCCTGGTACAAATATCTACAATGGTACTGTAGAGCTTAGCTACTGTGAAGTTTTAGTGGGAGTCCCTATTCTAGGCAAGTTGGCCAATGTTTGAATTGCCTGCTGCTCCTTCTCCTTAGGGTTCTCCCCTTCCTTGTCCTATTCTTTTCTACCTTGATCAATGATAGTTATCTTAGGCAATGCACCTTGTGTTTGTGCTGTAGATACAGAGGTATCTTTTTGTCTAGTTTGCTCCTTTTTTGTATCCCTTGTAGGTGTACTTACTAAAGTATCAACCTTAGTAGTTGTATCTTTGACTTCTTACTCTTTAGGTTGAGTACTAGTAGTTGTAGGAAGTTGTGAAGGTGGTTCTTGTAGATTCACCTTTTCCTTGGTAATTTTAGCTATTGCCTTCTGCAATTCATCTACACTCACCAAAACAGGGCTGGTGCACAACTGTGATTGCAATGTTGTTTGGTGAAGAATCTTCTTGAGATCCTCTATAGTAAGTGGATTGATGTTTTGATAAGAGGTGTTAGGAACATCCTTTATTTTTATAGATTATATAGTTGTAGTTGCAATATGTGGAGGGCTAGCTAGTGGCAATTGGGTGTCTTGGACACTCTGTTCTTGTTGTTGCTCCTCAGCTATTGCCTGGTCACCTTCTTAGGCATCTTTCTCCACATCTTCCTCTTTTTCACTTTCATCAATATCTTCTTCATTTCTCCCTTCAAAAGGGTCCTCTTCTCCCTCCTTTCTTGTAGTCAATCCATAGATTACCTTCCATATTTGTGTTAACTTTTTGACAACATCTTCAATTTGGTTCTGCAAAATACTGAAGGCTCGATATTTAGGTACAAATTGTCTTGCATATTTCTTGCTTGCCTTACTGATTTGACCTTTTGTAAGGTTTGGCATTACACAATACAAAGTTGACTCTCTTATTTCCTTTTCCACTTTGAGGCAGTAATGCCACTTATTCTCAATTAATGTGCTTAGCTCCTTGGGTATTGAGTCATCAAGTTCAAGTGGAGTAGTCTTGAACTTTGCCATGATAGTGTAGATGGACTCCTCAACTGTGTTTTGTTGTTCTATAGACAACTTATTGAACTTTATGGTCTTAAGACCAGAAAAATCTACATTATCTCTAATATCATTACAAATGCTTTCTAATCTAGATGAAGTGGAGTGTCTTACCATTCTAAATTGTTCTTCATCAGATTTTGTTCCTTGTTCCTCTGACTCCTGTGGTGTAACAAACTTTCTTTTCTTCCACTCTGCAGGCCCACCTTTCTCTATTGCCTTCTTCTTTTCTTATTCCTTTTCTGCTTTGGTTGTTGCCCTTGTAGTTGGCTTTACTGGGCTAGGTTTTGTCACAATTTTTTGTGCCTTAGACTGTGCAATCGGTTGCTTCTTTGCTTTCCTTTTCTTGGGCTTAGCCTTGGGTGCATCCTTCTTTGTACTTTCCTCTTCTTCAACATCTTCACCCATGCCTTGGGTTAATGCAGGTGGTCCTTGCTCTTGCTCTTCTTCATCTCCTTCTGCTTCTTCATCTTCTTCATCCCCTTCTGTTGTGCCTTCACCAAGTTTTTCCTTTAGCTTTTTAACCAATTTATCTTTTTTCTTGAGTGTGGAGGCAGTCTTTAACTCCATATCCACCTTTGACCTTACCACATAACAAGTGCCAAAGTGTGGAACACTCTTGTCTATCTCTTCTACGAATAATGCAGTTATTGTTGCAGATGCTTCATCTATGTTGATCTCATAACCAAGAGGCCTTAACCATCTCACTCTTGGTATGATAAATTGTACATAGGGATAGTCAATATCTACAAGAAAACAAACATCATTTACATGTTTCTCCACTAAAGAGACTGGAATCTCGAGTCTTTGATTCATTGATTTCTTAAAATCTTCAAAATAACTTGTCATCAGTGTGTCAAAATTGTCTCCCATTAGTTCTATATATTCATTAAGTTGGGCTATGATAGTTCTATCATTTCTGCATTCAACTTTTCCAAAAGAAGGAAATTCATTCTGAACATAGAAGAATATACAAACCAAAATTGCACAAAATTTGCATTGGGAACCCTTTGTCCTTCTTATAGGTGCTAAGTTTTCATTAATCTATTGTAGTTGCAGCTCTGCAAGATCATAAGTGTGATCCTTTTTCACCAATTTGTAGCCTACATCTACTGCAATACATGGCATACTGTTGAGTCTATTGGATTGATAGAATTTATGGGCAATAACTCTAATAGAAAATTCAATGAGAGGATCTTGAATGGTGTCAATTGTCATTCCTCTTTAATTCTACTTGGCACATGTGTTTTTCTCAATAACCTCCTTGGACTCACTTCACAAGGTCTTGTACCGATCTAGGGTAGGATATCTAGTTACCCTATTAATGATTCTTTTCATGATCTTTATGGGAACATCTTCTAACCAAAGACTACCATCATGAATTTTTCTTAACACAAGTCTAATCCATTCTATCTTAAATACGGTGGGAATACCCACAGCTCATGTTAAACCCTTCCTCTCAGAAATTTTATAGTCATCCTTCAAAACTCCATCAACACACAACTTCTCATAGGATTCCCTTATTTCCATATCTCCTATGGCTCCTATCTTACATTTATAGCATCTCCTTATGTCCTGAACCATAACAACTTTTGGGGGTATGCGGGAAAGGGCTCCGACGGGATCGTTCTTATATGCAACTTTAGGGATGGGATGGAAATCAGGCTGCTTAACTTCATTAGATACTAGCTAGACCTCAAATGAATCTTTTTCATGGGTATTCTTAGAACTTGAATTTTTGCAAACTATGGTTTCTTTTACAAAGAAATATGAAACTGCGTAGCTCGGCACAAATGAAAATACATTAAGATTGATGAAAATGCCTTAAGATTGATGAAAATGCATTGTAAGAGGTTGGAATCTACTTGGAACACTGGATTCTCTACTATGAAGTTGCTCCACTCACTTTCTCTTTTTTGCTTCTCATTTATGATGAAGAAAAATGATTAAAATTGCGATAATATACCCTATTCCCATCGTATTAAATGGTCAACTTCCCACTCAGCTTCTAAAGGATTTTTAACATTACTCGGCTTGCACTACATTTCCACTTCACTTGGCTTCCATTGGGGTTACTCAACTTGGCATCAGTCATCAACTTGGTCACTATTATTAACTCGGCACCCACTAGAGTTTTACTCACCCTCTAAGGACAACTCGGTAGTTTTTTAAGAATCTTCATATTATGGCTTGGCATCTCTGCTTATGCTGATTTCTTCTTTTCAGTACTTCTTTGTCTTGGGACTGGTGTATGATATAACTTTGTATATCAGTCCCATGCATCTATTCATGTTCAGTTTGATGAAGTGTGATCACTTGACCCATTGGGTGAAGTGATCTCTTCACTTGATATGCTACACTCATCTTTCTTCTTCCAAGTCTTATTCATTTGTCCTCTTTTTTTTTGACATCAATCTTTTCTTTTCCTTTTTTGGCTTCAGTTTTTGGTGCTTTTGACCTTGTAGGACAATTTTTGTTGATATGACCAATTTTCAAGCAGCTGAAACAAGTGGTTTGACTTAGCCACCTGCTATAATTCCCTTTGAACTATGTCCTTATATAATTTTCAGGGATATGTCCATATTCCTGACAATAATGACAGCTTTGCCTTGTATTGTAGTCCCAATTGTAATGATTTTCATTTCCTTTAGTTTTTGCTGGTTGATTTGATGTCCACATAGGCTTTGATCTGCATTCAAAGGCTCTATGTCCATACTTCTTGCAATTATGGAAATGTCCATCAAATCTTTGTGTCCTTGAGACTTTGGACCTACAATCTTGTGTCACATGTCCTTGCATGTTGCACTTGTGACAGTAACTCTTGCTTTTGGATGTGTTTGGCTGATTGATTCTTCTACTCCTGCAAACATTAGTAATATGCCCCTTTTTATTATAGTAATGACAAGTGGGTTTAGAATCCTTACTTTTGTCATTTCTTTGCTCAACATTCTTTGATGATTCCCCAACTTCAGTTCTGTTGTATCCAAGCCCTGATGTATGATGGGCTGATCTTGGAGATTTTAGCAACTGTTCAAAGTACTTGATGGCTTAACTTGACTTGTTGAGATTCTCTTCTATTTATTTTTCTCTGTTCAATTCATTCTGCAGTTGTTCATTTTGCATCCTTAAAGTAGAAATCTCAATATCTTTCATATTGAGTTCATGATAAAGGTTCATCATTTGGGAAAGTGTATCCATCTACATGTTTGAGATCCTTGTTAATTCGATACATTTTTCCTCAAGTCTATTTGCAAGATTCCTTTTGTCATCTTCCATCATGACTCTATCCTCAATCGCTCTTCTTTTGTTCAATGATTTCACATAACATTATGGCCTGTGATTCATGTTCCATCTTGAGAGATCTTATCTCTTCTGCTTGAACTCTATTTTTCTCCATCAGTTCTAATATCGCTGCTTCAAAATCTTTTGAATCTCCTTTGGCAAATACTTGTGTGGTGTCAATCTCCTTGTAGTGAATATCATTTTCGGCTATAGCTATCTCCTTCCTTCTTTTCAAGGATTTTCTTAATTCCTCTCTAGCTTCCTCTACCTTGTGTAGAGCGAGATGCACATCTATCACCTGGTTCCTAATGATCTTTCCAAGTTTGAAAACTTCCATCTTTAGATCTTTTCCTCCAAGCTTTTAGGCTTCTTCTTGAGAGAATTTAGCTCTGATACCAATTCTTGGAATGTCTTAATTGGAAGAGTTCTTCTGAGAGAGGGGGGTGAATCAGAAGTATTGTCCTTTTATCATCTTTTAGACCCTTAATAACATATAACTAAAATGAACATGCATGCATATAAACATTAAGCAATCATGAGAAACAAACATGCATCACCACATAACACTTGTGATTTTGGTGACCTAGAAACCCTCCAGGAATAAGAAGGTAAAACTGAGATGGGGATGATACCCACAAAATTACTCCAGCAATAATGTTTAACCACTTATGATGGTCTACCCTGTTAAATGCTTTACACTATGTCAATAGTGATCTGGTTAAAGGATTTACAAACACTTTACATGAAGTGTTACCCTATTAAAGGATTTAATCACCTTTTTAAAGGCTCTACAAAATAGTTGTTAAGCTAACCTATCAACATAGGGTTTTCTTTCTAATACAATGGCTAGAGAGTATTAGGTATAATAAACCTGATAGCTTACAATCCTTGATTGCTGAATACAGGCACTTGATCTACTTTCTCTGATCTTGATCCTCTAAGATCTGATATTCATTCGTATCCCTTGCTTTGTTCTGATCAACTGAATGTCTAACTATTGCTCTCTTCCTCTAAGTCTTTTTACTCTTCACTCTGAACTCCACTATACTTTTCCCATACACTCCTTCATCCATACTAAATACAATGAGATTTTGTCTTCCTTATAAAAACATTCGAAGACTTAGGGTTAGGTGTGGATCTACGATCCATATTGAATCACTGTTTCTCGCTCATTCTTTGCACTTTTGTTATTGGTTGCATGCCTTCTTTGTTCTTTTAATTGGTTGCATGTAGTTTGCATAGGAAAAATAAAAGATTTGATCTTAACTATTTGATCACTAGTACAAAACCAACAATATATTACTAAATAAACTACTAAAATTTGTAGATATGTGACTAATTTTGATCACGTGACCAATGGTAGTTTATTGCCGGACATTTTATCTCCCAACCAAATTTATGACTAAACTTTTTTAATCATTGATTGGGTCATTGATTTAGTTGTTTATTGTTGTTACTTGGTAGTTTATATGGTAATTTATTTGATAATTTTGATATTTTATTTGGTAGTTTATTTTGTAGTATTTTTGGTAGTTTTTTGGGTAGTATATATGGTAGTTGATTTGGTAGTATATTTGGTAGTTTTTTGGGTAGTATATATGGTAGTATAGTTGATAGTTTATTTGGTAGTATATATTGTAGTGTATTTGATAATATGTTTGGTAATTTATTTTGTAGTTTATTTAATCATTAATTTAGTCATATTAGGGCACGATGGAATTGAACCACCATCCTCCTACTTATAAAGTAGGTGCTCTTCCATTTAGCTAGTACCCTTTAAAGTATTATGCAAAGAATTGATAAAGTTGTCTTCCCAACATTAGATCTACCATGATCATGATCATTGTAACATGATATACTCTTCTCAAAGAACATAAATTTTAGTTATTATGAAAAACAACAATCTAAATCTTTATCAATAACAATTCAACAATTTTAAATTCTTCTTTTCAAGCATTTTAATATTATATTTTATGTCAATTACACTTCTCTAAATTATTATAGTGATACTCTTATAAAATATAATTTGGAGCACTTTGGCCACACACAAGTATTGTTTCTTGTGCTAACTTCTTAGAAAAAGATACAAACGATTATGCAATTTATGTCAAGCAAATAGACCTTTGCATTAAATAAAAACATCAAACCTCATTAAAAAATCACATCTATTAAAACCTACAAAACACAATCAGTTGAAATACTCACTTTTTAACATATGGATGTGCCTAAGGATCAAATATTTCCTCTTTCTTATGCTTAGGTGGGTGCTAAAATTGTTCATTACACCTGATGTTAACATTTATTGAACCTAGTCTACAAACAACATAAAAATCGAAATTTGACAAAATAAGGCACATGAAAAGATTATTTTTTATCAATGATCTATAATTAAGTTATTCTTAGTAATAGGGAAATTGGTGCCAATTCATAAATCTAACAACAAACTAAATAATATGTTTATGATAAATTGCTTAAAAAAACCTATAACAAAAGGAAATAATGGACCAGTAAAGTCTGGTAGGCAATGGTTATGCTTCACTTGTTGATAACCCCAGTTATACGATAAGCCCCAGAACCATAGATTGATGGATCCTGAGATGGTTGATCATAACCATAAACTTCATATCCTTGACCATAATGTAATGTCCCTTTCTCAGAGCTAGATTTGAATGATAATACAGTCTAAATGCAAAGTTAAACAAAATAAATATAATCATAATCATAATAATAATCATGTTAATTGAATAAATAATAATACACTATGAAATATTATTATTCAAATTATTATAATAAAGAAAGAAAATATTGTTAATAAAGAAAGAAAATATTTTTAATAATATTACATAATATAACTTATTATTACAAATATGATTAAGAAGTAACATATAACATAACATTATGAATCATCGATTTTAAGATGATGAATAGAATTAAAATTAAATATTAAATTATAATTATAACCTTATCCCAAGTCAATATTTTAATATTACAGATATAATAATTAATATAATTAATATATAAACAATAACATATCATTATAAATAAAATAATAGAAAACATCAAATATGATAAAGCTACATGTACTCAAGCCATGTATACCGAGAAAAAAGTGTATTTCAACTCTTAAAAGAGAATGAAATGAATCCCCCAAAAAGAAGGCTGACTCTTAATTGAACATTAACCAAATGGATAAATTAACAATCATACTAAAAATAAACATAATAATAATTGATGGTCCAACTACAAATAAGCATACCTGGTGCTGGCTCTATGAACTTTGACAAGCTGAGAGGAAGCATCCTAGTCTAGGATATTGAGCCAGAGGCCATGCAAGACATATGTGAGCATCCCAATAGAGAAAACTATGAATTACAAAGGCCAAAGTGATCAGTAGGAGTATTATCATATTCAAATGCTCCTCCCTATCCTTTGATGCCATCAAGATATATAGTCAATTAGAAATCCTAAGATATTGTTTGTATTTTCCCATTCAATATCTGCAATATATATGATCCCTTACTCTCATTGATTATTTATTTATGATTAGTATTCTTCCCTCCATTTTGTTTCATTTTTATGTATATCAGTTACATAGTGAAAGATAACAACCAATGATAGCAACATATGCATAAGTACATGGTCATATCAATATATCATATCACCTAAGCACCCAATAGCCTTTGTGCAACATTAATTGGTAAATCATGATCACTTCTTAGATCCAACAAAAATAAATGGCACCTACCATTCCCACAATCTAATATAACCTAAAGATAACCCCAATTATAGGATAAGCCCCAGAACCATACATTGATGGATCCTGAGATGGTTGATCATAAACATAAACTTCATATCCTTGACCATAATGTAATGTCCCTTTCTCAGAGCTAGATTTGAATGATAATACAATCTAAACACAAATTTAAACAAAATAAATATAATAAATATAATCATAATCATAATAATAATCATGTTAATCGAATAAATAATAATACACTATGAAATATTATTATTCAAATTATTATAATAAAGAAAGAAAATATTGTTAATAAAGAAAGAAAATATTTTTAATAATATTACATAATATAACTTATTATTACAAATATGATTAAGAAGTAACATATAACATAACATTATGAATCATTGATTTTAAGATGATGAATAGAATTAAAATAAAATATTAAATTATGATTATAATCTTATCCCAAGTCAATATTTTAATATTACAGATATAATAATTAATATAATTAATATATAAATAATAACATATCATTATAAATAAAATAATAGAAAGCATCAAATATGATAAAGCTACATGTACTCAAGCCATGTACACTGAGAAAAAAGTGTATTTCAACTCTTAAAAGAGAACGAAATGAATCCCTCAAAAAGAAGGGTGACTCTTAATTGAACATTAACCAAATGGATAAATTAACAATCGTACTAAAAATAAACATAATAATAATTGATAGTCCAACTACCTGGTGCTAGCTCCATGGACTTTGACAAGCTGAGAGGAAGCATCCTAGTCTAGGATATTGAGCCAGAGGCCATGCAAGACAGATGTGAGCATCCCAATAGAGAAAACTATGAATTACAGAGGCCAAAGTGATTAGTAGGAGTATTATCATATTCAAATGCTCCTCCCTATCCTTTGATGCCATCAAGATATATATTCAATTATAAATCCCAAGATATTGTTTGTATTTTCCCATTCAATATCTGCAATATATATGATCCCTTACTCTCATTGATTATTTATTTCTAATTAGTATTCTTCCCTCATTTTGTTTCATTTTTATGTATATCAGTTACATAGTGAAAATAACAACCAAGGATAGCAACATATGCATAAGTACATGGTGATATCAATATATCATATCACCTAAGCACCCAATAGCCTCTGCGCAACATTAATTGGTAAATCATGATCACTTCTTAGATCCAACAAAAATAAATGGCACCTAACATTCCCACAATCTAATATAACCTAAAGATAAATTCTAGCACACATTAGAAGAAAAAAAATCTAGACTAATATGATGACAAAATAATACAAAGGAGACGAATCACTTGATTGTAGACTAAAGAAAAATCTGAAATATAATTCTTGTCTCTACAATCCATTATGCTTGATATAAGAAATTATACGTAGAAACATGATTTTTGGTGGAAATGAATAGTAGTTATCATCTAGCCATAAAAGGTGGCAATAATAAGTTATAAAATGCAATGATAATCAAAGCAATATGCAAACTGTGCAAGAAGACATTTCCATTCAAGCAACCAAGCATGGAGATAAAATGAATGCTAATGTGCTCAAATCAATATAGTTAACACCATTGATGAAACATTGACATATTAGAAAGAAAGTAATTCTTTTGTAGAGGATATGTAGAGATGAAGAGGAAAAACAATAATTTAGCCAGTGACTAGACAAATTCATTGAACAATATACAGGAGCGATGGAACACTTGAAACTAGATAGTAGAATAGTAGAGGATAAGAAGAAGAAAATCAGGCCTAATGTATTTGGAAATGACTTACATTAAATATAAGTGGAAGATCCTACTCCAAAATAACTGAATAGAGTATGAAAGGAAGAACAACACATTCTAGTAGATTGAATCATTGAATCCTCAGCAACCACATAGAGAAATAGTAGGAGAAAAGATCTTCAAACCAGAATTAAGATTCATGTATACCACTTTGACATTTAATAAAATTAAGGCCAAATTAATACCAATCTTATGAGGAAAAAGTATACATTCAACTCATATAATATGTTCTAACTGTAGCTAGATGAAAAAGATTTACTATTCCAGCTTTTTCTTTTTTATTACAATATAATAATGTAAGTAAGTCAGAGAAACCAAGAACAACTAACAGTAAAAATATGCAAAATTCATGAACATGTGAAGAGGAAGTTGGAAACATGCATAAATGTGAATAGGAGTATTTGTATACTAAAAAGAAAAGGCTGAAGATAATGTCAAAATTTTCTGACAAAAGAGTGAAGAATAACAATAATTATAATGGAAGACTTATAAATATTTGAGCACTTTACAACAAAAATTGATGTTTGAAATTTACTACCAAATTTAAAGCAAATGAATTTGAAATAATTAACATACCTATTATTGTTCGTGTATATTTTGATATGTTGCCTTGGACTATATTGAAATATCTACCAAAGGTAATCCAAACATCTACTGCATTAGACCACCTCCCAGTTGCAGAATAGATGTTTGTGAGAAACACATGTTGCATCGTTCTGTGGATCCAACACTAAAGCATGTTTGGCTTCAATTTTTCCCAACTCCATATTATTATGAATTATGCAGGAAGCATGTAAACTCTTCCACACAACAACCCCAGGTTTCACTGGCATTCTTTCTATAAAGTCCTTTGCTTCATCAAGATGTCCCGATCAGCCAAAAAGGTTATACTTAATGATTTATTAGGGAATTTTCTTATGTTGTGAATACTGACTTCTAAATATTCTAGTGATGTCCATGGATTCCTAACCATTACCCATTCCCCATTAACACAATGGAAAAAATAAATTTCACATTGATAATTTTAGGCATTAATGTCCTAAATAAATATTATTGCCATTAAGTGAATTTTAGAAATCAATGTGATACACTTCTCGTTTCTTCCTGATCAAATCATAACTACTAGCCTCTGATGGATAACTAAGAAGGAACAAATAGTTTGATTGACATATACCTTTCATTGTTCTGCATTCCCTCTTTTTCTTCTTAAAAGTGTGTATCGAGAGGGTCAAGCTGGAGAACATCATGAAATATTGTAAGGGAAAAAAGATTTTTTGTTGCTTCATTTCCAGTCATTCTAAAATTTCCAATAGGATCCCAGTACTAGATTTTAAGATTAAAGAATGTAGTATGAAGTGCCAAATCTGATGCTCATTTAACTAGTTTTGAGTACTGCAAGATGGAGTGCTAAATCTGACTACATTTTTCATCAGTTCCCATTTAATTTCTTTTAAATGTTATGTTTGTTATATGTGAATCACAGCTTGGTTTCATGGAGATGCTTTTGGACTCAATTTAGAAAATGTGATTGATTTGGTTAGATTTAAGTGTCGCATATGTAGGAAAAAGAGTTCACCAATATGCCCATATAAAAGAGAATGAACTGACAAAATTTGTATCTCTGCTAGGTGAGAGAAGTTTCCATTTAAAAGATCCCAAATGAAAGTACATGCATGAGTCATGATTGAAGTACATCATATCGCAAGCAATTGAAAGTAATGCATAGTGAGTCAGGGAAAATGCTAAATGATCTTGGTATAATTTTAAATGGTGAAGAGAAAGTTAGTTAATGCATGAGCCAAGATTCAAATACATTAGATCACAAGCAATTGAAAGTAATGCATAGTGAGTCAGGGAAAACATTGAATGAGCTTGGGACAATTTTAAATGGTGAAGAGAAATTTAGTAAACACATGAGCCAGGATTCAAAGACATCATATCACAAGCGATTGAAAGTAATTCATAGTGAGTCAGGGAAAATGGTGAATGATCTTGGGACCATTTTAAATTATGAAGAGAAAGTTAGTAAATGCATTAGCCAGGATTCAAATACATTAGATCACAAGCAATTAAAAGTATTGCATAGTGAGTCTTAGAAAAATCTGAATGGGCTTGGAGAAATTTTAAATGGTAAAGAAAAACATGCTTCAATTAAGTTTGAGCTTGATTCAAAGGACACAATTCATGATCTGTTAAAAACAATCAACAGATACATGGAACGACTGAATGTGATATAGAACTGAAGCATGCACCTAAGCCTTTTCTGTTGGATATCAATCAGTCAGGTGAAGAGTTAAAAGTATTACAAATCCCTGAATTTTATCATGGAACCATCAAATCTAAGTCAGATTTCAAGCATGTGCCCGAGAATTCACCATTGGATATCAATCAAGAAGATTCAAATTTGCTAAAATACCAGCATTCGGAACCAACTTCTATTGGTGCAAAATCTTTATGTATGTAGCGAGACAAAGGCCTTTCTTCTATAGATTGGTGTCATAATAAAAAACTTGAGGTTAAAAACATCATGCCCACCACAACGAAAGCTTATCCTGAGAATGAGTCACTTTTTATCTTTACAGAATTGCTAGCATGTGAGAATGATCAAATGGAAGATCTTGTTGATCTCAATCAAAGTATTGTTGGGAGTTGGTCTGATGGTTTGTCAATGAGTAATGACTTAAATATGGATTCTCAGAATGTGGGAGTTGAAATTGATGGCTACCAATTTCCCAGGGCCATGATCTCATCAAACATTGCACACTCTCAGCTACAAAATATATCACAACATGAAACTATCATGGAATTTTAATCAAATGGTGCAGCCAATTAGGTAGTCTCAGAAGAGACACAATTTTATACTATAGACAGTACAATAAGATATGATGAAGGAGGGAGTATATGCAATGTATGTGGCTTTACTATTTTTCATTCTGGCTATCAGTGCAAGGTTTTTCGAGTAGTAATTCATTAGGATTTTTCTGAATTCCAATATGTAGATGTTTGGACCGGTTCTGGATGGACATGCAATAAGTGCCAGCGTGGTTTGGGTGAACGCCAAAGGGATTAAGCTCTAAAGGGTTACAGTGTTTTTGCAAAGTTTCTTCTGGAAAAGTTTTGGTTGATTGGTTGAGTAATTTTCTTATTTCTGTTCGACTCTTAAGAGTGAATTCTTCATATTCCTTGTCATTTTCCAGATAATATCTTGATAGGGATGTATCTGTGTAGCATGCAATTAAATTAGCCTCTGGAAACTCCTCTCCAATATTTTTTGTAAATTTATTCGGCTGGAAATTGGTAGTTTATATCATCGCCTGGGACAAAACTCTACATTCATTACGTATAAGATTCCTACTGTGCAAGTTAGTTGGTTCCATAGGTAAACAACTATTCATTACATGTGGAGGATATCAACAATCATATTTTAATCCAATCCTAATTTATTTAGGCACTATTGTAAGTAGCAAGGTTAAGGTCTTTTCTATATACAGATTGAGGGTATGCACAGCTATGGTCAAGACTTGAATATTAGACACAAATCCTTACGTTTATTATCTCAACTTCTTATGATGTTATAATTAACATAGCTATCTTCTTTCCTAGGCATCGATCTAACATGAAAAAAAATCCAAGTCCGAACAGATAGAAAGAGAGGGAGGAAAAAAATAGTACCGCTATAACAGCCAAAATACACAAATATTTGTTTCATTACACAAATGGAAATGGTTGGTCTTTGATCCATTCAGACAAAAAGAGCGGGAAGAAAGGAAAACAGACTAAAATGTAATAACTACATGTAGTGAATAAAAGCGTTCATCCAATAAATAACTCTGAAACATACCTTATAAGGTAAATATGATCCTCGTTTGTCATTTCCCTTTCGCTCTCCCTTCTGAACCTGATCACCAACAAAAAAATCCATCCTGCATTAACTGACTTGTGCTCCTCCCCACAAAGCCTTTTCTACAAATCCATATTTTATATATTCTGCAAATATTTCCATAAACTGATATCTCTGTGAGACATATTTTTCAAATAGTTCATATGCCTTATCCATGCCTCCAAAATGTCTAACAAAGTAGATGCAACATCTGGAAAAAAATTCTATATCATTTATACTCTGATGGATGTCCATTGACTGTTCCAAGGCTCCTATTTTGACACAGATAGGGAGGATGCTTGAAAAGATTTCAAAAAATTTCATTACAGCTATCAATTTATTTTTGTTAGAAATTTCTAAAGACATTTCATCAAATCTCTTTCATTTACCTCCTACAATTAGTCCATAATACTACAAATTTGGGGGATGGGGCATTTTGTCAAACAATTCATATGACTTGTCTATGCTTCCAAATATTGAGTGTATGCCTATCAAGATAGATGCAATCATAATATCAGACGCAAATACTCTACCTTCTACACCAGGATGGATGTCCCTGTCCCTAGTCAAAAGCTCCAATTTTATAGAAAGCAAGTTAAACCTTAGGAAAGTCTACGGAGTCTATCTATGCACATTAAAATTGTATTTTGTTAGAAGTTTGTAAAACCTTTTCGAAAAATCAAACCAGTGCATTCCATGTAAATACATTTCTTTCAGGCATTCTGTCAAACAGTTCACATACCTTTTCTATACATTGAATTTTTTCGTGTGTCTACATGCGTAGTTGCTTCTTAAAGTTCTCATAAAAAAATCTATCCTTTATGTTCAAGTGGATGTCCATACCCTGTCCAAAAATTCCCATTTAAGCACAGGCTAGGAGTACGATGGCACTATTGAGGTTGAAGACTGGCTTTTTCATATAGTGAAAGGATGTGAGTACTTAGGAGGATACCCACATCATCTTACACTATAATAATCATATTCCATGAGGAGATGTAAAATATGTTCATACAGTCAAATATTCACAGATTTTGAAGAAGAAAAAGGGTACAATGCACTCAGTGGCAGATAAATGTACAATA
Source organism: Cupressus sempervirens (assembly GCA_028749045.1). Lineage (NCBI taxonomy): Eukaryota > Viridiplantae > Streptophyta > Pinopsida > Cupressales > Cupressaceae > Cupressus > Cupressus sempervirens. Next base: position 665,781,549 of record CM053791.1, read on the forward strand.
GAAAGAAGAAATCTAAGAATTCGAAGGCATAAAAGTATGTACAATTTTTTGGTGAGAAATCCTGGACTGACTTAAAAGTCCCTAGATTCATTTACTACAAAGTCCTCGTGCTAGGTTCAGATGATGTCCTTAAGGCCGGGCCTAAGCTGTTGGTCACAAAACTTGTTATACTCCAGCGTATCTCCCTCTTCATTCTGAAGCTTCGCAATGAACAATAATCCTCCGTAGAAATTGCAAGATGGCCTTTTTGCCCCTGTTACGAACCCTCCAATTTCACCTTGGAAACCCTCTTCTTAATACTGATGGTCTCCAACTTTTCAATATCCTTGAAAATTATGTTGGGAGCCCCCTGCAGGCAGTGGCTTAGTGACTTTGCAGTCGGTTATGTTGCTTAGGAGTTCGATTATGCCATTGACTCCGCTCTCGAGTCTTCATGGTTAAGCCACTGATGAAGCAAGTCGTTTTCAGATGAAGTCATTTCCGATGTCGTGCCCTACAATAATTGAGAAGGGGGACCCCGATTATTATAGACGGTGAATGCAGATGTATCCCCAAACAGATCATACCTTCTGCATAAACGTGAATCTGGACTCATGCTTCACCTTTTTCTTTTCTTCGAAGAGTTCAGAGAGATTAAACCTTAGGGAAAGTGATCTTAAGTCGAAGGCATTCAAAGTAGTCAATTTTTCCACCGCTGGGGTTTGATCCTGTAACATCGGGGTGGTTTCACACTTGAAAGCGGTTTGGATGTCGGCAGGGCTGCTACGACTTCTTCGTCGATAGGCAGTTTTGAGCGCTTGAAACACGTTTCTTCCATGAGCTGATTGGGTGATCCTGGCTCTAGTATGTGGCAGTAGTTTTAGAAGATGTTATAAGTTTAAGAAGCATTTGGTGTAGCATATTTAGAGATCGTTATACAAAAATAATTGTGTAGCATCCCATGATAACTATTAATTAAATTTTTTCTCTAGACAAACATGTAAATAAGTTTGTTATATATTTTTTTTTTTGTAGTACATTCAAATTGTCTATGAGATGCTAAAGTTTGGTCACTTTTTCCTTATGAACATGTTTACTTCTACCAATCTCAATACATGAATTTTGTCAGTTTCATATATGACAACACAATAGTAAATGAAGGTGGAAGCCTCCGAGTCCATTGTGTTGATGTGACTATCAACCTACTAGAAGATGAGCTCGAAGCCTCCAAATCAATGGTGTTGATTAGAAACAAGAGATGCCTCAAGATTATTTGTCTTGGAGATTCTTTTGAATTCACCATTTTGCGAAGCTGGTCACAATAGTCTTTCATATTCCAAGGAAGGAAATGACATGATCATAAAAAACTTAAAAATAAAAAATAAAAAATTAGGACATCATCAAAAACCCCAAAATATGTAGCTTTCGATCCGTGGTACCAATTTTTTTTTTCTTTTGCAAAAAGTTTTTAAAAAAGTGTTAATGTCTTGTTACTTCTAAAACAAATAACGAAAAACGATCCAATAGCTACCCAGGATAACTTCGCACACCTACAATTCCTGATCCATATGTCAAAATTTGCTCTCTTTTTTGGTGAACCTCCATAGGTGAGTGAAGAGCTTAAAGATAACCTTTCAAATTTCCACATTTACAAAGCACTTTGTAGAACTCATAGAGTGTGAGGTGGTCTAAAAGTGTCATTTTAAAATGTTCACTCAAAACCTGCCACTAAGACCCCCCAATAACTGCTCACCCAAAAAATGGTACTTTTTTTAACAAATGGAACAATTGGCAACCAAGAAAACTAAAAAATGAACAAAAGCAAATGACTATTGGTGTTCATGGTGATTTGTTTGGCCATGCTTTTATGAAGGTATTGGGGTTTTTTTGAGGTGATAATTGGGGGGAAGGTAATGGTTAATGTGGTGACAATGCATACATAGGTGACAACTAGTTTGTTTCCCTTAGGAATATAATCTTATCTTCCTTTTTGAAACTTCTAATATGTCAATGGAAGGCGAGTAGGACTTTTAAAAGTAGCGAGATGATCCCTCCTAACTTTATCGACCGAATAGATATAAGTTAAAGAATTATAAACAAGTGTCAGTGTAATGACCAACATTTGCTCATATAGTTATAATATTAAGATAATATTAAATATAATTTAACTAAAATAATAATATATTATTTAATTAAAAGTTAATAATTTAATAATAATTTACTTTTATGAATTATTTTATCTAAATAAATATTATTTGAATTTATTTCAACTAGATAGTTATTTATAAAAGAATTGTTTAATATAGAAAAATTATAATATAAATTTATGAAATAGAAACTTAAATAAATATACCTTGTCTAATTCAAACAAAAATAATTTACAAGTTTCATAAATGTGTACTTCTTTTTGAAAACTTCCTACAAAAAGATATTAAAATGAAAAAATACTTAGCTATAATTGGTCAATATAATTTATTTTAAAATACTATCCACAAATACCAAAAAAAAGTTTTTAAAAAAATAAATAGCTTATAAAAGATTAGAAATTGAAAAATTAATAAATCCAAAAGTTAAAATCAAATTTTAGAATATGTGTTATCAAAATAAATTATTTGTTAATGTAATTTAATTAAGTCAAAACTAATAATTATAAAGAATAGATTATCATGATATAAAGATATTAAAACAATTATTTAAAAACTAATACATATTTAAAAATAAGTATTTAAAAATAATGATCAAATGCATAAAATAAAATATTTACTAATAAATATTAATAACATATTTCTTATCCAATTTTTAAAAAATTAAAAACTAATTTATATTTGTTTAGTATCTTCATTTTTATATATGATGTAAAATGAATGTAAAATGTGATTGATGTATAAGTAATTAAGTGCAAAAGAAGCTCTTTTAATTTCTATTTAAAATTTAGTTATATAGTTTAATTTGTCATAGATAAATAATGTGAAGATCCAACTTCATTATGCTTCATTAGGCATTATTTTCGTGTAGATCAATTTTTCTTGTGATTTCACACACACACACACACAGTCACTTAATATTGTAATACTTATTACTTTATTATTAAATTCACATTATTAGATGTTTATTATAATATTTATTTAACAATTCTATAAAATAATCTTATCATAATTTTAAAAATAAAAGAAATTCTACATAACAATTATGTTTTTCATATGAAATTAGCCAAATAAACATAATTTTGTGTGCTTTCATTTTTTTGAATATAAATAAAAAGAATTGCTTGAGAATTAAAGCTTAATTAGTGTCTTAAAAGTGTTTTATTGCATTTTTTTTTGTATAAATCATGAAACATGCAATGATCCTAGTTTTTGTCTTTACATACATAAGCCTTGAGAAAGCTATTGAGTTTTTATCTATATCTTATTATAAAGTTCTATTTTTGGCACAATGAAGGAGAACATAACAAGTTTTAGACAAATTGTTCATTTTCTATGGTTCTAGAAAGAAAAATCTTAGGAAGAAGATAATTAGGATCCATTACTAATAGGATGATATCATGAGAGAGAGAGAGAGAGAGAGAGAGAGAGAGAGAGAGAGAGAGAGAGAGAGAGAGAGTGTGTGTGTGTGTGTGTGTGTGAGAGAGAGAGAGAGAGAGAGATGTTTAAAAATCCAATTAAATACCCTCCATTATATTTTAATAGATTCAATACCCTAATATAAAGCTTGTAGCTTGGAAAAATCAAGGAGAAAGTCAAAATATTTTTGACACAAATTGTGCATATTATATAATCCTAGAAAGAAAAATCTTATGGGGAAGATAATCAAGCTCTGTGTCAAATACTCTCATGTTACCTTATGTATTTTAAATTAATATTTATACAAATTGTGTAATGATGGAAATGGACCATTTCTTTAGTGAGATGAGATGTTTTATTATAACTATATGACTCTCACTTAGATTTTTATTGTATAAATAAAATTTGAGGAGTTCATGGATAGATGTTGAGGAGTTTGAGTGCAAATTGGGGTAATTTTGAGTTCATTTCTAGCTCAATGTTTGTTGCGAGTACATTTGGGGAAGTCAACTAACAATCATACATTAATAGGATAAAAACTTCATTGGTAACGAATAAAAGTTAATTTTTTAAAAAAGCTAAAGAATGTATTGATATGATAAAATAATCATTGATCATTCATTTAGTCATTTATTGGGTGATTAATTATTAGTGATCTATTATTTAGTCATTTATTTGATCATTTGTTTAGTCACATATCTTTGTCTAACCTTGTCATTCTACTCAATGGCCAAATTAGTCATTTATTTAGTCACTTATTCTTATAAATTAAAAAACATTACAACAATTTGATCACGTTTGGTCACATGACTAAATCTTTTAGTCCTATGACTAAAAGTTCTAATCATGTAGTCATTTATTTGCCAGAATTCTACTAGTGGATCCTTCTAGATCCTTCAATGTCAACCATAAAAATAGTTTACATCTAAATTAGGGTATGTGTAGGATCATGGTGTGCCAAAAAGTGGCAATGTGAAAAAAATAGAGTTTGAACACATCTAAAAGCGCTTCAAAATCTACTCTGACTTTTTTCCACCTATCCAGGTACCAAGCCTGGAAGGAAAGGCTGAGCCTTATCAGATATCCGATCTTAGATCGGATATTCGATTTAACATCGAATATCCGATATTATTGAATATCTGATTTAATATCGGATATCCAATATTCATGGCATTATTATAATAATATTATAATAATATAAAAACATTATATTATAATAGTATAATACATTATAATATAATATTATTATAATATAATAATATAATATTGTTATTAAATATATAATATAATATTATTATTATAATAATAATAATTATACTATAATATAATAATATTATTATTATAATATTATTATCGTATAATATTATACTATAATAATAATATTATATTATAATAATATAATATTTAATATTAATACATATGGTAATGTAATATACTATATATAATATAATATAATACATTATAATAATATAATACAATAATAATATTATATTATAATAATATAATAATATAATATAATATTTTCTATTATAATATATATTAATGTAATATAAAATATAATATAATATAATATTGCAAAGTTATATGTTATATATCTTATATATAAAATATAACAGGTGATCGAATATTCGATTCAATATTGGATATCTGATACCTACGGCATTACATTTTAAAAAAAGAACAGACCCGCGGGCCCTTATTTCTCACATTTTGGGGGCTAGTATTGATGCACGACTAGATATCAATTATAAAATCGGATATCTGATATTGAGGTATGGTTTTTTTTTTTTTTGTTAAACTAATTTTTAATCTAAATTCGATAGAGTTTAGCATGATTTTTTTTGTTTTAGTTGAATCTAGGGTTTTTTTGAAAAAAAATGTTAAAATTAAGGTTTTTTTTAAAATATATATTACGTTTTGCAATTCAATAGGAATGGCTGATCAAAATGATGACACTGAGGCAGGGAATAATATTCCTTGTAACCCCCCACCAAACGATCCAGTACCCCTACAAAATCATCCACCAAACGATCCTCTACCCCCTCAAAACCCTCCTCGAATCGAGGATTTGATAAATGAAAATCTCACCGAGTTGAGAGGTTTGCATAGAATATATAATAATGTACCTGCATTGGCTCCTATGTTATCCACGTTAAACACCATAGTGGATAACATTGAAACCCTTATAAACCAACAAAATGTCGCTCTTCGTTGGCGTGATCAAATGCACGAGATGTTTGATGATGGTTTGGATTATGATAAGGTTGCAGCCCTCAACATAAGCAAAGACAATTTGGCCAGCCTTTTTGAGAACCCAAAAATGGGTTTACCAGTTGACCCAAAAAAATCCAAACTATCGATTAAATGGTGCACAAATGATGCCATACGTGAAAACTTTTGGGATTGTTAGTGGATGGTCTTTGATATCCCTCCACATGGCAATTTAGACATACCATTTTATTTCCTTAGAAAATTATATGCTGAATTTGTGTTGAAACTTAAAGTGAACTATTGGATCATGAAGCCCAAATTGGGCTTAGGACTAGGGGCTCCTCAGGATAGACCCTCTTCCCAGTAGAAGAAAGCTGGCACTTTTGTCCCCCCCACTGATATCTCCCCTCCTCCTCGAGTGCAGCATCCAAATATTATGATAGAGGCTAGCTCTCAGACTATCAAGCCATTCATAAGCTGAGTAGCCTAATGATATCTCAGGCTAGGTCAATCTTGCCTCCTCGTGTTGATGATGCTGGTGTCAATTCATCATCGGCTAGCTCATCACATGTTTGCGTGCCTCACACTTGCATTACGTGCAAGAATATTTGCTTGGGTCCCATAGGTGATCTTCCTAAGTATCATTTTGTATTAGACGAGGATACACCAGACACACACATAGAGGCTATAGACCCTAGTGCGAGAGAGGAGGGGAATACAGAGGTATGGACTCCTTCGGTGTCGGTACGTGTATATATTTTTTTGTTATCACATATGTGATTTAAAGTTAATTTTTATAATAGAGTAATTTTAATTTTTAAGCCATATTGACTTTTATATGTATGTGATCTTCATTCACGTTTAGTTGATGACCGAGGAGGAGTTCAAACAGATTGATGATGCCACGCTCTTGGCAATTTCATTTTGCCTTGAGACATCTACAGTACATTATGTTGTGTTCGCATTTTTTTATATTTGATATTGGGGCATATATGGTTGCTAATCTTTCTTTTATCTTGTAGGTAGCACCTATCCCAGAGGGACAAAGTACGAAGGGTGAGCTAGCACGCACTGACAAAGGAAAGGTAATTAGGCACTTTCTATCTAATTAAATATCGTTGCATTCTTGTAAAATGTTTGTGGTAATCCCATTTAATTACATTTTTTATTGTATATAGGGTGTCGCTACTGGTGATGAGCCTGTATAGATTCTACGTCATAGACCATCAGGGATTTCCATTTGCACTGAGAGTCCCATTGTATGTATAAGTATCATTTTGTAACGCCCTGCCAAGGGATCCAAAGAATTAACCCAGAGTTTCACTAAGTTTGGTAACATTTTTTTTTTACATGAAAGTACATACCTTACATAACTTATTCACAATAACGGAAGCAATAGCAATGTCCATCTGAAAAGTAAACATAACATACATAACAGATTACATTCTTTAAGATCCCTTAACATTGAATTACATACATGAATCCATCTAGTACAACATCCACATGAAATAATAATGATAAGTCCAATGTTTAAACATTACTTTTCCAAATGCTCAATCATCCTCTGTACATGTCATAGGGTATGACAAGCTCAAAGAATATACATATGTAGAATAAGGTACATCATCCTATTCCAATCCATGATACATCAAAGTAGAGATAATCACATGATACATCATTATAGAAGACATATACATCCATCATAAAGATCAAACAAAATAAACTAAGTGCATGGTTCCTCCCAACCGTTAATAGCATCATTAGACCATCGTGGGCCCTAGCAATCTCTCTGTGTGTAACATCCCAAATCACCGAAGAGATCATCGGTATTAACATAGTAGGAATGTCACTCCTAACATATACAACATCATATGTAGAAAGTAATCTAACATGCAAATAGAAGCATAAGATAACATCATCTAACATATGCAAATCATCAATGAAAGGATACATATCCACCATCATGAAGGACGCATCAGCCACAATGTCTCAATGAATCTCAAATGATAAGAGTGAAAAATACACTACCACCCGACCACGTGGTACCTAAGTGAGACTCCACTCCCAGCATGCTGAGGAGATAATCTCAAGTCCCAAACAGGCTATCACAAATCTCTATAAGTCTAGGAATCCTAAAAGTACACTAACTCAAAGGTTCCAAACACAAATCTGACATCTAATTCTCAGAGGCACACAATGACATGTAGGAACCTACTATGCAAGTGGAAAAGTGTCATCGCATTTATCACGTACAAGTTACCCTGGCAGTTAGCTAAACTCCATGGGTCCATACTGATCTCATGCGGCCACTAGTATCCTCTCATACTGACAAGGCATACTATGGAATGCAAGGTCGCGTTCTCACTACTCCCATCCTAGCCTATACAAGCACTCAAGGCATGGGCGAGAACCAAAACTCTTATCTTTTTAGGTTCATTCAGTTAGTATTAGGTGTGAATGTTAGTAATCCAACTTACAATGAGTTACCTTGGCAGCCTCTTAGGGCCCCGACCCCCATTGCAAGCCACTTCTCGACACTACATGCAGATATCCTACCCTAATGCTCATGGAATCATAAAATATCAAAAAAACAAAAGACAATCCAAAATAAAATCATCAAATATGCATAAAAGCATCAAATCTCCATGAGAAAACATCCATAGAAAATCATGAACACAACAGCTCTCTATTGGCAACTGAAGTATCACTGATAATCAAAAGTATCCAATGGTTCTCAATAACCAAAATATATCTCAAATCATACTGATCGAAGACTCCAAAAATGGTTGAGTCAAACATGTCACAACATGACATCATCAAGAATAAATCCACATTTCGGTCCCATCATGGCGACTTAGAAAATAACCAAGGATAACTGATCGATGACCAAAATTAATGGTTAAGTCAAGTGTCTCATAAATAAGAATCTCAACTATAACAATCAGTATTCACATCCAATACACAGAGCATTCCATCACATAATCATGGTTGGGTTTATAAAGATCGAGATTAAACATCATCATGACATCACAATCACATAACCCCCAAGCCTCTGGTAGACGTCCTATAACTGGTCAACACTAATCAACCCAAAACCCAAGACAGTAGCATAAAGAATACACAATGTAAACACATGCTTTGGTTTTGCTAGGTTTTCAATTTTGAATTCAAATGCAAAAGTCTCGGTTTACGTTTCCAAGTTTAGAGAAAGAATTTAGAGGTACATTTTGTACATTTTTCCATGTATTGTTTTTGGATGGATAAAAGTTTTCCTTTATAAGTCTAAAATCCAATTTCCAATTACAATATTCTGTTGAAATCGTTCCCCACCGACTTTTAATTAAATTTCATATACTTTATATATTTTATAATTTAAAACTATTAATTAAATTTTAATAGTTAAATTATAAAATTACAAAATTATTCATTATTAAAAAGAATTCTTAAATCTTTTATCAAATAATTTTAAATTTATTAATAACATATTTACATATTACATATATATATATATAGATATATATTTATTTATTTATATTTAAATATATACATACATACATATATAATATATAAATATTTATTATTATCGAATAACATCGATATTTATTATTATCGTGTTTTATGAAATCGAATAACATCGAATTCGATTGAAACAAAATATCATATGAAAATCGATTATGATTTAATTTATATCAAATGTTAAAAGAACTTTTAAACAAGCATATATACGTGACCCGCGGGTCGTAGGGTACACTGCTGTCACAAGTACACTGCAGACCGTAGGTACTCTGCAGTACCGCAGTCCATTTGGCATTGCCACCGGCGGGGGTGGGAAGAAAACACGTCCCCTCCGCCCATTCATATTTTAAATTTTTTTTAAAAAAATGTTGCATTTTATTAAAACGCCTTCCTCGATTACGATGCGTCATTCGCTCGCTGTGAAATATGTGACATTCAAATTTTTAATGAAATATATATATGTATATATGCATACGTATATGTATATATATATATTAAAATATATATGTATATATATATGTGTGTGTGTGTGTGTGTGTGTGTGTGTGTGTGTGTGTGTGTGTGTGTGTGTGTGTGTGTGTACAGAATTTAATCAAATATCACAGTTTATAGACATATATATATATATATATATATATATATATATAATTGATTATATATATATATATATATATATATATATATATATATATATATATATATATATATATATATATATATTCAGATTTGGAAATATAAATATATATATAAATTTCAGTTCTCAGAATTTTTCTATAGGTTTTTAAATCACAAAATTATCCAAATATTAATCTAATGGATTTGGCCACAATTTAAACCCTAGCCCCGTCTTCCTTTCAGATCTATAAAATTCTCAAATAAATTTAATTGCCCATATTGAAAATGCATACAATAAAAATATGAAGTTCCTCAGAAGACATATGGAAGACACGAAGAAGACAGGAATGCATGATGCGGAAATAGCATAAGTAAAATCACAAGAATCTAACCAAATTCTGATGCTAATTCTCTCTTCCTCAGAAAACCCACAGAGCAAGCTCCCTTCTTCAGAGTTCTCAAGTCCTCCAATGCTCCAATTGCTCTCCAACGCTCTCCCTAAGCGTCTAAGAATGCTTCAATATATAGAGCTCTCAGGAAACCTCTAGAATGCTTCTAGAAACAGCTAGAAGGTGTCACCAACTAAGCATGGGTCTTTTCCAACCTTTTTGATGAGTCATAGAGTTGTAGACACCATGTGCTTAATTGATGCACTAACCCCCATGTTTTTGACACAAGAGAAATAGAAAATGCGTTAATTCCCATGCAAGCTTATAACTCCAATTTACTTTTTAAATAATTCTTATTTAAATTTTATAACTTTCATTTTAATTTTTTATAACTTTTATTTTAATTTTTATAACTTTTATTATTATTATTTATTTATTATTTAATTATTATTTTATAATTATTATTAATTTTAATTTCTAGTTTTCTTTTATTTAATTATTTTCTCTCAATTAATTCTCATTTAATTAATTATACTCAAAATATCAAAGATCATGATATTTTATTAATTTTATCCAAAATAATTAATTTATTAATTAAATCTATTTATTAAGACTTAATTAATAGAAAATTCACCATAGACCTCCAAGATAAAATATGAAAACCCATCATAGAACAAATCATACAAAATCAGTCTAAAGGGTTAAAAATCACGAAATATGTCATCCGACACATTCGGTGGGTATTCAACTCTGATACTTGTCCTAACTCACTAGGACAAATGGTTTTAGGGTTTGGGATTTGGACTTGAGAATTTATCTCCCTTCTCTTATCATTGAGATAATATAATAGGGTACGCTCATCCTGGCAATTCAGGGAAGTCAATGCCCGGTACCTGCAACCTGCAAAAAAACCATGCATGTACATACAATATATATAATGCTAAGCTAAACAGGCAATGGCAGGAAGTGGTGCATCGTGTAGATCCTGACTAAGCAGGTGACTATGACTCCCTTCCTTAACCACATCAGAAACGCCATACAATAAGAAAACACACACACCATACACATGCAAGTATGGGGTAAGTAACCATAATAAAACACATGAGATAATAAACCATCTAACTAATCATCATTAATAATTGAAAACAATATAATGATCATCATGTATGCATGAAATGTAAAGTCTAAATGATCACATCATATAACCACTGAATCCATAACATAATGTCTGATAGTCTCAAAACAATACCACTAATCCATCAACATAATACTAGTCTATCAAAGTCTAATAATAATAGCAACAATGAGTCTAGAAAAGATGTGAACGAGGGTAGGCACTACATCCACCCCCCCTTGGATTAGGCTTACTCCTGGAAGCCTACAAACAAGTAGGGATATAACTCCCGTAATCTAGCTACATCCTCCCAAGTAGCTGAAGAATCATTAGTAGGGTCCCATTGGACCCTTACCTGCTCGATGGTTCAACCCCTAAGGGTCAACCCCCACTCCTCTAGAATACGAACTGGCTCCAAAGCTAGTTGCCCGTCCTCTACTTGCAATGCATTCCAATCAAGAACATGCACAATATCAGGAATATACTGCCTAAGCACTGAAACATGGAAAACATCATGAATGCGAGCTAGGCTGGGCGGTAGAGCAAGATGGTAAGCAACCAGGCCAATCCTCTCCAAAATCTCGAATGGTCCCACAAAGCGAGGTGCTAGCTTAGAACCCTTTCCATATCAGATCGAACTCTTTCGTGATCATACTCTCAAGAAAACTTTATCACCCACATCAAACTGCTTATCAATCCTATGAGCATCGGCATACTTCTTCTGCCTATCCTGTGCCATAGTCAAATGCTCACAGATACACACTACCTGTTGCTCCATATCACGAAGCATCTCAGGACCCAACATAATGCGATCCTCGAGTCTGTCCCAACTCAATAGTGTATGACAAGGATGACCATATAAAGCCTGAAAAGGTGTCATGCCAATAGAACTATGATACCCATTGTTGTAAGCAAACTCCACTAGGTAGAGATAGTCCTCCCAATGTGTCCGCCTATCCATCACATACATTCATAACATATCCTCCAAAACCTGGTTCACCCTCTCTGTCTGACCATCAGTCTTTGGATGATATGCCGAATTGAAGTTTAGCTATGCTCCAAGCTCATGCTGCAATGATGTCTAGAATGCAGATGTGAATACAGGATCCCTGTCAGAAATGATCTTTCTAGGAATACCATGTAATCTCACAATGTCATGCATGAAGACATTAGCTACAGAAGCTGCTGTGTAGGAAGACCTAATCAGTGAAAAATGTGCCACCTTAGTCAACCGATCAATGGTGACCATAATAGCATCATGACGTCAAACTGTCATAGGTAATCCTACAATAAAATCCATGGAGATGATATCCCACTTCCAAGAAGGAATGATATTTGGCTGCAATAGTCTAGCCGGGTGCTGGTGTTCTTCCTTGACTCTCTGAAACTCAAGACACTTAGCCACAAAATCAGCAATGTCTCGCTTCATCCCAGACCAAAAGAACAAACATCTCAAATCAGCATGCATCTTCTTGACACCTGGATGTGCTGAGTAAGGTGTACGATGGGCTTTTGCTAGAATCAGGGTGTGAAGCTCATCCAAAAATGGCACATAAATCCTCCCCAAATGTCTCAAAAGACCATCTGATTCTCGAACGAACCTGCAAACTTACCTTCCAAGGGTCTTCCTGAATCTATCTCTCTGCACACTTCTTGATACCATGAATCTGTAGGAAGTACCTGAAGAATCAGACTCCTCAAATCCACACTAAGAGTCATCGATGATACCACATGTCTCCTGTGACTCAAAGCATCTGCCACCACATTCTCCTTACCCTGAATGTACTTAACCTCAAAATCATACTCGCATAGAAATTCCATCCATCGTCTCTGGTGAGCATTCAAATTAGGCTGAGTAAAAATGTACTGAATACTACGATGATCGATGTGTAGCTCAAATCTGTGCCCCAACAAGAAATGTCTCCATCTTGTCAAAGCATGAACTACTGTTGCTAACTCAAGATCATGCGTAGGGTAATTTAACTCATGATCCTTGAGCTTGCGTGACTCATACGTAATCACTCGTCCATTCTGCATCAATACTACTCCAATCCCTTCAAGAGAAGCATCTATACACACCATGAAATCACCTTCTGGATCAGGTATGGCTAAGATCAGTGCACTAGTCAAAAGCTCCTTGAGCTTCTGAAATGCTTCCTCACATTTCTCTATCCACACAAACTTCTTTCCTTTCCTTTGAAGTGAAGTGATAGGATGTGCTATCCTCGAGAAGTTCTGGACAAATCTGCGATAATAACCTGCTAGGCCCATGAAACTATGAATCTCTAACACATTAGTCAGTGTAGGCCAATCTATTATCACCTGAATCTTTGCAGGATCCACTGAAATACCATCACCTGAGATGACATGCCCTAAATACTAAATCTCCAATTTGAAGAATTCACACTTAGTGGCATTGGCATAAAGCTGATTGTCTCTCAAACACTGCAATACCAACCGCAGGTGTTCCTCATGCTCCTTTTGAGTCTTAGAATATATCAATATGTCATCAAGAAACACGAGTACAAACCTGTCAAGATATGATCGAAAAAAACCATTCATCAAACTCATGAAAACCGATGGAGCATTAGTCAATCCAAAAGGTACCACTATGAACTCATAATGCCCATAGCGAGTTCGAAAAGTGGTCTTGTGAATATCTGCTTCCTTAATGCGAAGCTGGTGGTATCTTGACTTAAGGTCAATCTTGGAGAATACTGTAGCTCCCTTGATTTGATCAAATAAGTCATCAATCCTAGGCAAAGGATACCTGTTCTTAATAGTCACCTTATTCAACTGTCTATAGTCAATACAAAGGTGCAAAGAACCGTCTTTCTTCTTCACAAAGAGCACTGGAGCTCCCCATGGTGATACACTAGGTCGAATTCTCCCTTTGGCTAGAAGTTCCTCTAGTTGAAGATGTAGCTCACCCAATTCCTGAGTAGTCATACGATAAGGAGATTTAGAGATAGGCTTCGCTCCAGGAATCAGATCAATACTAAAATCAATGTCCCTCTTTGGCGGCATGCCTGGAATCTCACTTGGAAAAACATCTGTGTACTCTTGCAAAATCGAGTGATCTAAAGGCTTCCTCATAGGATCTTCCTCATCAAGATCATTTACAATAACAACAAATATCTGACATCCCTTACGGAAACTCCACTTCATTTGCATAGCAGAAATCATTCGTAGAGATATAGGCCTTGGTATCCCAACTATCTTCACATCATTCCCTTGGTCATCTTGGCACAAAATAATCTTCTTCCTGCAATCTATACTAGCTCTATGAGATCCAAGCCAGTCCATGCTTAAAACCACATCATAGGAACCAAGGGGTATGACTCAAAGATTTACTGCAGTATCAAAGCTTCCTAAACTAAGCCCACACTTATGAACTATAGAGTCTGTGGAGACCTTTATGCCTGAGGCTAGTTCCACTTGCCAACCATGATCTTGCTTCACCGCATCCAGCTTACACTTAGAAACTATAGATGGTGAAATAAATGAATCTGTAGCTCTTGAATCAAACAATACTAAAAGAGATATACCTCAAATAGCACCTGTGGTCTCAACTACTGTTCCTTGATGATCTGCCTGACGCTGATCAACTGCTGCAAAAACTCTATGAGCTCTACCTGCATCACCAACTGTAGGCTCTAAAGCTGTAGGCCTAGGTCCTAAAAACTGAGGTGCTCGCTATGGACACTGAGTTGCATAATGTCCAATCTGTCCACATGAAAAACATTCTGTATTCCTACCAGATCCTCTACCCATAGGTGGTATATTAAATTGTTGGCAACTGTTCCTGCTAAAAAAAGACTGGCTACTCTAAGCTGGCTGATTTGGTTGATTCTGTTTATTGCGTTGAGCATTGTGGTTGTTCTTAAAGTTAGAACCTTTGCCACCACCTTGAGCCTGAGAATTCAATCCTTTCTGCTGTTGCGTCTACTGAGACTACTGCTGATATTATTTTCCCTTAGAAAAGAAAGGCTTCTTGTTACCACCTGAATTGAAGTTGCCTTTAGATCCTGAGGCTACTGGTGCTCCTACAAAACCACCCTGACCAAGGTTGACACTTTGCTCAACAAGGATTTCTCGATGTACCACATCCTTGAGAGTTTTTGGCTCAAATACTTTGACACCCCCAATTATACGGTTGTTCAAACCGCTAATAAAATGCTATGTCAATTGAGCTGAATTTTCACTGAACCCTGAAAAAGACATGAGCTCATAAAACTTACACTCATACTCCGTCACTGACATAGTGTACTGCTTGAGATTATGAAATTCATCTGCCCTTTGCTGCTTCCATTCCTCTGGTAGGAATCGTTCATGGAAACTCTCTAAGAATAGTTCTGATTTGACACTGCTCATATCGATTCCTAGCTTCTTCTCCTCAATCGTCCACCAAGTGGCCCCAAAATTCTCCAAATTAGTGATCGCAAATCTTGCCTTAACATTGCTATCGAACTCCTGCATAGAAAAAATCCTATCGAGGGAAATAAGCCACTGCTTGGACACATAACCAAAACCTTGCCCATTGAAAGGCTTGACCTTGGATCTTGAAAGATCCTTCATCTGAGTGGACACAATGGACCTCTAATGATCCTTTTGAGGACTTCTAGATCTGGGTCTATGCTCTTGTTCTGTCTGATGCACTTTAGGCTATTCTTGAACAGGAGGTAAACATTCTAGAATAGTTCGCATCATCTGTCTCAGACTAACCTCATCAGACTCAGCTTGGTCCTCTCTACGGCTCTCTTCCTGCTACCTACTAGAGTTCTCTTCCCTACTCTCTACACGAGCTGATCCCTCATGGGTAGACTCATGGGCACTGATAGCTCTGCCATGACCACGGCCTCTTCCATGGCCTCTACCATGACCTCTAACAGAAGACCTAGTCCCAGATACCATCCTACAACAGTACAAAGTACTATTAAAACCAAAAGACACATGTTTGCAATAGACTAAGTTCAATTCTATGTTTAGGTTTAAGTAAAATTTCCAGTTTTGAAAACTAAGTGTCGAAGTATGAAAAATATTCAAGTAACAGTTCAAGTTCTGTTTCAATTCACCTAGTTTCAAGTTGAATAGATACACTTGATAGTTCAAAGTTCTAGTTGTTCCAAAATACCTAGAGCTCCCAATGTAGAAACTCGAGCTCTGATACCAAATGTAACGCCCCGCCAAGGGATCCAAAGAATTAACCTAGAGTTTCACTAAGTTTGGTAACATTTTTTTTTTACATGAAAGTAAATACCTTACATAACTTATTCACAATAATGGAAGCAATAGCAATGTCCATCTGAAAAGTAAACATAACATACATAACAGATTACATTCTTTAAGATCCCTTAACGTTGAATTACATACATGAATCCATCTAGTACAACATCCACATGAAATAATAATGATAAGTCCAATGTTCAAACATTACTTTTCCAAATGCTCAATCATCCTCCGTACATGTCACAGGATATGACAAGCTCAAAGAATATACATATGTAGAATAAGGTACATCATCCTATTCCAATCCATGATACATCAAAGTAGAGATAATCACATGATACATCATCATAGAAGACATATACATCCATCATAAAGATCAAACAAAATAAACTAAGTGCACGGTTCCTCCCAACTGTTAATAGCATCATTAGACCATCGTGGGCCCTAGCCATCCCTCTGTGCGTAACATCCCAAATCACCAAAGAGATCATCAGTATTAACATAGTAGGAATGTCACTCCTAACATATACAACATCGTATGTAGAAAGTAATCTAACATGCAAATATAAGCATAAGATAACATCATCTAACATATGCAAATCATCAATGAAAGGATACATATCCACCATCACGAAGGATGCATCAGCCACGATGTCTCAATGAATCTCAAATGATAAGAGTGGAAAATACACTACCCCCTGACCACATGGTACCTAAGTGGTCCACTCCCATCGTGCTAAGGAGATAATCTCAAGTCCCAAACAGGCTATCACAAATCTCTATAAGTCCAGGAATCCTAAAAGTACACTAACTCAAAGGTTCCAAACACAAATCCAACATCTAATTCCCAGAGGCACACAATGACATGTAGGAACCTACTATGCAAGCGAGAAAGTGTCATCGCATTTATCACGTACAAGTTACCCTGGCAGTTAGCTAAACTCCACGGGTCCATACTGATCTCATGCGGCCACTAGTATCCTCTCATACTAACAAGGCATACTATGGAATGCAAAGTCGCAACCATGCATTCTCACTACTCCCATCCTAGCCTATACAAGCACTCAAGGCATGGGCGAGAACCAAAACTCTTATCTTTTTAGGTTCATTCAGTTCGTATTAGGTGTGAATGTTATCACTTATTAATCCAACATACAATGAGTTACCCTGGCAACCTCTTAGGGCCCCGGCCCCCATTGCAAGCCACTTCTCGACACTACATGCAGATATCCTACCCTAATGCTCATGGAATCATAAAATATCAAAAAAAAAAAAAAAAATCCAAAATAAAATCATCAAATATGCATAAAAGCATCAAATCTCCATGAGTAAACATCCATAGAAAATCATGAACACAACAACTCTCTATTAGCAACTGAAGTATCACTGATAATCAAAAGTATCCAATTGTTCTCAATAACCAAAATATATCTCAAATCATACTGATCGAAGACTCCAAAAATGGTTGAGTCAAACATATCACAACATGACATCATCAAGAATAAATCCACATTTCCGTCCCATCATGGAGACTTAGAAAATAACCAAGGATAACTGATCGATGACCAAAATTAATGGTTAAGTCAAGTGTCTCATAAATAAGAATCTCAACTATAACAATCAATATTCACATCCAATACACAGAGCATTCCATCACATAATCATGGTTGGGTTTATAAAGATTGAGATTAAACATCATCATGACATCACAATCACATAACCCCCAAGCCTCTGGTAGACGTCCTATAACTGGTCAACACTAGTCAACCCAAAACCCAAGAAAGTAGCATAAAGAATACACAATGTAAACACATGTTTTGGTTTTGCTAAGTTTTCAATATTGAATTCAAATGCAAAAGTCTCGGTTTACGTTTCCAAGTTTAGAGAAAGAATTTAGAGGTACATTTTGTACGTTTTTCCATGTATTGTTTTTGGATGGATAAAAGTTTTCCTTTATAAGTCTAAAATCCAATTTCCAATTACAATATTATGTTGAAATCGTTCCCCACCAACTTTTAATTAAATTTCATATACTTTATATATTTTATAATTTAAAACTATTAATTAAATTTTAATAGTTAAATTATAAAATTACAAAATTATTCATTACTAAAAAGAATTCTTAAATCTTTTATCAAATAATTTTAAATTTATTAATAAAATATTTACATTTTAAATATATACATATATATATATATATTTAAATATATATATACATACATATATAATATATAAATATTTATTATTATCGAATAACATCGAATTCGATTGAAACGAAATATCATATGAAAACCGATTACGATTTCATTTATATCAAATGTTAAAAGAACTTTTAAAAAAGCATATATACATGACCCACGGATCGCAGGGTACACTGCGGTTGCAGGTACACTGGAGACTGCAGGTACTCTGCGGTACCGCAGTCCGTTTGGCATTGCCGCCGGCGGGGGTGGGAAGAAAACACGTCCCCTCCACCCATTCATATTTTAAATTATATTTTTAAAAATGTTGCGTTTTATTAAAATGCCTTCCTTGATCGCGATGCGTCATTCGCTCGTTGTGAAATATGTGACATTCACATTTTTAATGAAATATATATATGTATATATGCATACGTATATGTATATATATATATATATAAATATATATGTATATATATGTGTGTGTATATATATACATATTTATATATATATATATACATATATATACTTACAAAATTTAATCAAATATATATATAGACATATATATATATATAATTGATTATATATATATATACATATATATATATATAATTGATTAAATTTATATATATACATATATATATATATATATATATATATATATATATATATATATATATATATATGTATTCAGATTTCGAAATATAAATATATATATAAATTTCAGTTCTCAGAATTTTCCTATAAGTTTTTAAATCACAAAATTATCCAAGTATTAATCTAATGGATCTGGCCACAATTTAAACCCTAGCCCCATCTTCCTTTCAAATCTATAAAATTCTCAAATAAATTTAATTGCCCATATTGAAAATGCATACAATAAAAATATGAAGTTCCTCAGAAGACATATGGAAGACACGAAGAAGACAGGAATGCATGATGCGAAAATAGCATAAGTAAAATCACAAGAATCTACCCGGATTCTGATGCTAATTCGCTCTTCCTCAGAAAACCCGCAGAGCAAGCTCCCTTCTTCAGAGTTCTCAAGTCCTCCAATGCTCCAATTGCTCTCCAACGCTCTCCCTAAGCTTCTAAGAATGTTTCAATATATATAGCTCTCAGGAAACCTCTAGAATGCTTCTAGAAACAGCTAGAAGGTGTCACCAACTAAGCATGGGTCTTTTCCAACCTTTTTGATGAGTCATAGAGTTGTAGACACCATGTGCTTAATTGATGCACTAACCCCCGTGTTGTTGACACAAGAGAAATAGAAAATGCATTAATTCCCATGCAAGCTTATAACTCCAATTTACTTTTTAAATAATTCTTATTTAAATTTTATAACTTTCATTTTATTTTTTTATAACTTTTATTATTATTATTTATTTATTATTTTATTATTATTTTATAATTATTATTAATTTTAATTTCTAGTTTTCTTTTATTTAATTCTTTTCTCTCAATTAATTCTCATTTAGTTAATTATACTCAAAATATCAAAGATCATGATATTTTATTAATTTTATCCAAAATAATTCATTTATTAATTAAATCTATTTATTAAGACTTAATTAATAGAAAATTCACCATAGACCTCCAAGATAAAATATGAAAACCCATCATAGAACAAATCATACAAAATCAGTCTAAAGGGTTAAAAATCATGAAATATGTCATCCGACACATTCGGTGGATATTCAACTCTGATACTTGTCCTAACTCACTAGGAAAAATGGTTTAAGGGTTTGGGATTTGGACTTGAGAATTTATCTCCCTTCTCTTATCATTGAGATAGTATAATAGGGTATGCTTATCTTGGCAATTCAGGGAAGTCGATACCCGGTACCTGCAACATGTAGAAAAACCATGCATGTACATACAATATATATAATGCTAAGCTAAACATGCGATGGCAGGAAGTGGTGCATCGTGTAGATCCCGACTAAGCAGGTGACTATGACTCCCTTCCTTAACCACATCAGAAATGCCATACAATAAGAAAAAATGCACACCATACACATGCAAGTATGGGGTAAGTAACCATAATAAAACACATGAGATAATAAACCATCTAACTAATCATCATTAATAACTGAAAACAATATAATGATCATCATGTATGCATGAAATGTAAAGTCTAAATGATCACATCATATAACCATTGAATCCATAACATAATGTCTAATAGTCTCAAAACAATACCAGTAATCCATCAACATAATACTAGTCCATCAAAGTCTAATAATAATAGCAACAATGAGTCTAGAAAAGATGTGAACGAGGGTAGGCACTACACATTTATTTTTTATTATCCTTATCTTCATAAATAAATTCAAAATTGATTTTCGTGATATTAACAACTACTATTTTGTATCTTATAGGAGACTCCTAGTGCATAGGAGTTCTGACGGGAGAGTTATGTAGATTTTATGATGCAACCACTCACTCCTGAGGAGGAGCCTACAATAGTAAGTTGTAGTTTGAATTCATTATTAAATATGTTATAAATTTAGCATGCTATGAATTATAATGTTATAGTTTAAATTTTAGATTCATTTGACAAAAGTATTTGAACATATATAGCCCACAATCAAAGAGGTACCAGCCACTAGTACATTTGGGCTCATTTTTTGACCTTTATTGGTCAAAATTTTGACCCATTATTCAACCAATCTTCGACCAAACTCGACCAACAAATTGGTCAATAATTTTTTGGTCAAAAATTTGATGAACCTACTGGATGGTCAAAATTTTGACCTATACGTTGGTCAAAATATGTCCAGGTTGTTGAGCCATTTTCTGCCATTCATTAGTCAAACTTTCGACCAATGCTTGGTAGAAATCTATAGGGCATTGGTCAAAATTTTGACCAATGCATGGTAGAAATCCAGATGGCATTGGTTGAAATCCTTTTGGTCAAAAATTCAACCATCCAGTAGGTTGGTCGAAACTTCGACGAATACGATGGTCGAAAAATGTTGGCATTTTTAGCGCATTTTCTGCCATTCATTGGTCAAACTTTCCACCAGTGCTTGGTAGAAATCTGCAAGGCCCATATCATGGACAGTGATATCATGGACCCACTTCCTATGTACTAGGTACAAAGATTTTTGGTCGTGAGATTGAGCTGGGATCAAAGGGTGGCGTTGACTCGCTATGAAGAAGTGCTCGAAAGTTAAGTATAGCGGGTTAGCGAGTGTGGCCCACCACTATTGAAGTAAAATTGTTGTCCGCAAGATCAAATCTGGATCGATGACAATTGTTGACTCGCTATAAAGAGATGTGTAAAAATTAGGTATAGCGAGTTAACAAGCAATGGACCCACCATCATGTTCTTAAAGGTTGTTTTAGTTGTCTACCACACGATTAAAGTAAGATCAGTGATCATCACTAGCTCGCTATTTAAAGGTGCTTGAGAATTATGTATAACAAGTTAGCGAGTTGATGACACATGTGCGTAGTCGTGCATGGGACTGGTTTGAAGCACCAACCTTGAAGGAAAGGTAGAGGTGGAGGTGTTTTATTGGCTTGACTGCCAATGTGTTAAGAAGAAAGCTGAGTTAGCTTAGCTGTCATTCCTAGATTGTAGGATTTTTCAAGGATCAACGGCACAAGTTTAAAAAAGAAAGTGCGATGCCACTCTATTTTTCTGTTCGACGCATTTATGATAAGTGAAAGCTTCGTGTGTGGGAGAAATAGAGTATAACACAGAGATTTTCATTAATTCCATTCCTATGCAAATAGAGATTGTAAATTTTCTAAGCATAAGAGCCTGATTGATTGTGTCGTGTTAAGCCTGGTAAAGACGTGAAACTATTCTTCTGTCGTTCGAGAGAAATTTTAGAAGTTCAGAGAAGAACAAGTTCAACAAGTCAAGTAAGTACTCATATTATAACCTCTGTAGCATTCCAATTCTCTCAATACTGTCAAAATGCCTCCTAAGAAACCATTCTCTGGGAAAATTAATTATATGGATAGGAATGTGCATGATGATTTATTAGAATTACTCCCAGAATCTACTGTACAACCTACACAAGTTAAAAAGTTAATTTCCTTAAACCCTAGGCTTAAAATTGGTGATGGCCTATATGACAAGGGGAATTGGGTTAGGGATGCAACAACTACTCAAACTAGCCTTATCTTGTTTAAAAAGTGGTTTTCGGAAAGAAAGTTGTTTTCCCCGCATGCTAATGTCTAGAATTTTGATTTGGGAAAGTTAGTAGTCCCAAGTGTTTTCATGGATTATGACTTGCTTGAAGCCATTGCTAAGAATTATGACCAAGCCATTGGGGTTGTAAGAAGAAAGGATGGTGTGCCTCTAGTCTCAATTACTCCTGAAGAAATTAGAGAGGTTTTTCACTTGGAACCATTATCAGACTACCATGTGCAAATCAATCTGCTAGAATTAGAGAATGAATATAAAGCAAAGAAGGATGTAATTAGGGGAGGTGCACTAAGGGCACATATTGGTACAATAGGAACTTTGCCAGTAATTACTGTAGCCTCTAGAGAGCCTTTTAAAAAGAGTATTTTCACTTCCCAGGCTGCAGAGATATACAGGACCTTATGCCGAGTTTTTGGTGAAGATGAGCAAGAATTTATGCCCATTGGTTTCATGTACATGATGGTTCAGATTGCTTCCTTCAATGTAGATGTTATTTTTGATTTTGCTTCCTTTTTGGCTAAAGAAATTCACATTGGTTTAGTTGGGATTGCGAAGGGCAAGGTGGAAAAAACTTTTGGTCACTACTCTCTATTAAAGCATATGTTTTTGTTCAAAGGAGTGACATATTTTTGTAATGAGATGGAACTAAATAGGGAGGAGAATGGGGAAATACTGCCAGTCTAGTTGTGGAGTGCAAATATGACCTGTGATGCAAGTAATGCTAGTTTTGTCAAATTTGATAGATATTTTGCTGCTAAATTGAGATGCCTCATATTGAGTGATAATCCCAGAATCCCTAGGGTACTAATGAGTCTCATCAAGCCTATGGATAACCCTCATGACTTGAAAGTTTCACATAATTGGGGAGATATCATCCCCTACCTTGTTTCTACTATTTTTAGAATCTATGGTTTCAAGGGGAACCCTCATGTTTTGCCTTACCAAGTTCCTTTGAAGGTGGGAATGGCGGAAGTTTTATGGTAGTTAGGGGGAGTGGAAGAAATGTTTTTGTTGAAAAGGTAATTGGGGTCAATTTTCTCTACCTGCACAGTGGCCCATCAATTTGTGATTACAAAAGGGGGATGGATCTTTTTGCATAAAATTTTGGAGCAGTATATGATGGCTGTCTCTCATCCCCGTTTTTGTGATTCTGAGAGATTTTTCAATCAGATGTTGAGGCATAGAATCAAGTTGGGATCGGTCAAGCACGATTCTTATTATCCAGAGGATATTATAAGGAACAAATTCTCATTGCAAGAGTAGGAAACTAAAAAGGAAAAATGGAGAGTTTATTCTCAGGTCTTAGAATTCATTCATTGTTTTGATAATAAATATGATCCTTTGGATAATGCTATTATAGAGGCTGAAAAAATAAGTAAGCTCATGAATACCTTCCCTGAAATAATGGAGGTCATGAATGAAAAGAAATATTTTTTTATTGATTCATATCCTGATAAGGCCAGAGAGGTCATGAGGAGGTTGGCTTTCACTCCAAATGTGAGAACTGATAAAATGATTGTACAAAAGAGGCCCAAATATACTATAATTTAGAATAAAAGGGTTCCTATAGACAAGGGAAAACAAATAATAGGATCTACCAGTATAGCCCAAGAGGAGAGACCTGAAGAGCCTAGTCCTAAGAGGCAAAAGATAATGACAGAAGAAAGGCCTCAAGAAGAGGAATATTCACCCACCCAGTCCCCTTTGAGGATTGGAGAAGAGTAGCTCACTGGTGAACAAGTTGAACAAATGGGATCACAAGGAGATATTTTTACTACTCAAGCAGAAATAGATGAGGGTAACCCTCCAGAACTTCCTCTCCCAAGTTTGGATCTAACAATAGATAATTATAGAGGCAGGGAGTTGGACCCTATATTAGAGCAGGCAAGTCATCAATTTTTGATTGATGACAGTTTTGTGAAATCAAGGGCTTTTCAGCAGTTTGCATGGAGGAAAAACATGAATGTTTTCGAGGAGAAATGTAAAAAGATGAAAACAGAACATCTAGAAATGGATGAAACTTCCATGAAAAACCAAATTAAAGAAGAAATGGTGAAGGAATTGTAGAATATAAGCCCTAAGGAGGGGAGGAAAATGATAAAGGCATCTAACATTTTATTATTGCCCAATTGGGATATTGCATATGCATTAATTTTCAATTCTGTTTCAAGTAGATTGGAGTTGCAAGACCCAAATAGAAGAGACTTCCAAGGCACTTCATTCATTGAAGATGAAGCTGCATTGGTCAGTTGGTCATTCAGAAAGGGATCTAGAGCCACACCATCACAATCAGATGAGTCTGGGTTGATGGGAAATATACTTGTAAGAAGTGTTGCTGACACTTCACATGTATAGGCAGCATATTGGAATGTGGATTCTTCTAAGTTTGTGTTGGCCACTGCTAAGAAGGAGGAACAGGTTATGTCTGAGTTACAGAATAAATATGAAAAACTTCATGAGGCCTATAATAGGGAAGTAAAAAGGAGAATTGAACTTGAAAACAAGGCAATGGGGAAATCCACAAGGCCAATAATAACATACCCCCATCCTCCAGTGGAACCTTTTAAATCCACCCCCCTTGTAGAGATACCAGACACACCTCAAAGGCCTAAATATTATATAGCTGAGGAATTTGAAGAAGAGAAGAGAAAACTATGGGCCTTACGTGTAGAGTTCAATATGCAGTATGAGGATAAGCTTAAAAAGGCTCTAATGTATTTAGTGGACAAGATTGAGTGGCCCTTATTCTTTGATCAGTTGGTAAAAGTAATAGATATATGGTAGGAATTGAAAACTCATGATGATACCCTGAAGCCTATTGTTAATGGATGGGGAAGAAGGGAAAAGGAAATCACCCTTCTATGTTATTCAGTTATAAAGTCTTCCCATGACCATGTTGAAAAATTGTATGATATTGCTAATGACCTGTCAGATTTTGATAACAGGAGAGTTGCTCTGCAACTAAAAATTGTTTCTTATTTGAATAAGTACAAGAATCAAAAATTTGATCTATCTCCTTGTGCCTTGGATAGAAAGAAGAAATTGAAAAATAATGAAGAGTGGAGTAAAGAATTGGATGACCTTTTCTGCACAAGGATAAATAAAGTTATTAATGAAAAGGGGCATGCCTGGTGGGCCACCACGACAGAGGAATTGGTTAAAGTCCAATTACTTTTTGATTCTTTGAAGCAAGAATTTGTTGGTTTTGAAAAGGAGGCTGGTTATATTTTAAAAAAGAAAAATGATATCCTACAGTTCAGCTAGCTAGATGATATACAATTTGACACTTGGATGGCAGATCTTCTGTTGGACAAGTAGTTAGAGGAGGATAGTTCAGATGATGATGAGAAACTAGAAGACGAGGTGCAGGTTATTGACACCTCTACACCAGGACTAAAAAAAGAAGAAGGGGAAAAGGTAATAATGCCTGCTCAAGGTGAAAGCAGTGAGAACCTGCAGGAGAAAACTGATTTGGAGGTATCACAAGATCATCCTTCTTTGGCCAGCTTGGTAGCCACGTATTTTGAGGAGCCAGAATAATGAGAGACAAATCAGAAGTTGATGATTCACAACAGAAACTAGAATGTGCCTACCTGAAGGAATATTTGATATGCCTGGCATTCTGTTGTGATTATTTTTGTCTTTTGTATGATGCTTTGTTCCTTAGACACTTGTTAGATCACAATTGCCCTTTGCTTGTTGCAACTCATGCTATATAAATGAGTTTTCAAGGCATTGTGATGGTTCGAGACTAGTGCAATTTTTTGTTTCTTTCAAGAAGAGTACATATTCATTCGGTCCAATAGTATGCAGAGGTTTTGAGTTTGCTTCCATTGTACTTTTTGATAAGCAAATTGAAATGACAGAAATGACAATCTATTCTGGGCATTCAATTGGTTTTCTATTGGTTATTGTATTAGTCATATGAAAAGGATAATACAAAGGGGTATTTACACTATATCTGTGGATCATCAATTTTTGTCTCCAATTTATGGGTTTGTTTACTTTGAAGTCATTTAAATAAGGTTTATTTGGCTGAATGCAGTCTGGATGGGTTGCATGCTAGTTTTATTGTTGCTTTTAATTCAAGCAATTATATAAATGCTTTAGTAAATCAGTAGGGTTTATGAGTTCATAAAAGGGATATTGCATAAGAATGGAGATGGGTGATTGTAGTTGATTGATTCTTATACAAGTTATGTGAATTAGATCTACTGCCAATAGTCAATTTCTTGCCCAATGGATAAGGCACTGGTCCTATAAATCAGAAGTAAACAAGGATGAATTATGTTGCTGCATATCAAATCATCTTATAAAATCAAAATTATTTTCAATCCTATTCAAGAATTATAAATGCTAGTCTCAACTCATTTATATCTAATTCCTGAGTCTTAGGTAGCTGCTATTTCTAGGAATATTTGTAAATTTTAGGAGAATTATGACTAGATCTGCTAATAAGGGATGTGTATAAGTTTGAGAGCATTGAAGAATTCAAGTGAGCTGTGTATGTATGTAAGGGTAACAGAGGAGAATTAGAATGAAACTAAGATAATTTCATTTTTGAACTCTACTGCACCGTGCACTTGTGCAGATCCTTTCTTGTTCCTCTTTGTGCCCACCACTTAGCCCACATTATTGAGTGTCCTATACAAGAAAGTCTTATAGCAAGCAATTTACCCAAGATTCTTGGAGTTGTTCCACTATAAGATATGATGAAATCATGAACTAATTGCCTATTATTTAAGAAAATGAGAAACACTATAAGACACTTTGTAGTGCTGCAATAATAGCCAAATCACCAAAGTAGGCATGCTTTTTGGATCATATTCTCTCTTAGACATAGATGTAACAAGCATTTTGGTTGCAGGTGATTTCTAGGAGCTTGGGGTTCACTATCAATTCCAACACCTTCGACTAAAATTTTTGAACAAGTCAAAAGTTGTTCCACTATAATGATTACTAATAAACTTTATCATTGTTCAAGTAAAAAGTTAATCATTAGCAAAAATGGTAGATAATTTTGTTCATGGTCTCAAGGAAAACAAAGACTGCTTGACAATAGCAAGAAACAACACAGATGACTTAGAAATAGTCTATCATAATGAAAGACATATTTTTCCCAACATAACACTAGAAGTGCTCTATTGTCTCATTTTTGGTAACAGAGACACCCCTAAAACATCTTCAAACATGAAATGATCCACTGTCTATTAGACTGGTGTCTAATCCAGGCTAAACCTCCATCAACAATTACCATCCAACACTGCACTTGCACCAATTTTTTCCACTCTCCTGCATTTGGTTAATATAGTACAAATAAATTATCACAATCTCATTGTCTCCCACCAATAACAGTGACTACAAGTGGTAGGAGAGAATCTACATTGGAAACTTTAGAATAAGTACAGTTGACTGTGCCTAACCAGTCACTAGTTTGAATGCACCAGTCTATTATTTCTTACTCAACCTACAATGAAAATTAAAAGAATACGTGGACAAGATAAAAAAAATAATAAAATGTTCTCACATTAAATATTAGTCGAAATGCATTTGATACATCATAGGAACTCACTGTTCCATGGGACAGAGACTGAATTACAGAGAACGGGATTATTTTATTGATTATAATTTTTTCACAATGCCTTGTCTCACCACCCCAACTCTACTTCTCCCCCAAACACTCAAAAAATCCCTTCTAAATAACCAAACAATAGTAAACAACCACTATTGTCTAACTATCTGACTGTTACCAGTTAGTTATAAACTAAAATTTGTTGTCTAGTTGATACAAAGTGTCAACTTCGACAACTTACAATCATATATGCCTTTAATATATTTTAGTAACCTTTTCAAAGGTTTTATAACTTCACTAACCCTTCCAAAGACACCTAAAACCCTTACGAGTTGTACTAGGCCTAAAGACACCTAAAACCCTTACAAGCTTTTCTTTGCATTTTTTCTACATTTGATACTTTTCTTATAGGTGGACATGTCTAT
This sequence comes from Cupressus sempervirens, assembly GCA_028749045.1. NCBI lineage: Eukaryota > Viridiplantae > Streptophyta > Pinopsida > Cupressales > Cupressaceae > Cupressus > Cupressus sempervirens. Next base: position 665,810,507 of record CM053791.1, read on the forward strand.
CACAAACATCCAACATGTCTATCCTTAGACTTCATGGCAAAAACCCTACAAACAACACAAAAAAAATAAGGACATGAACCATCCAAACATCTGTAATAGCTTGTGGATATCCCAAAGATGCATAAGTGCATGACTTGTGAAAACCAAAAAGATAAGACTAACTTGTATAACAAGCGAATAACCAAAATTATTTTATGTATGTGTTATGTTTGACAATGACAATGATATTTGGATTCAAGTATGAGGAAATTTGTATCAATTAATTCATTAAATATCATTTGAATACAAAGAAGATTTTAAGAGATTCAAGAGCATAATTATAAGCCAAATTTGTGGAAGACCTAAATCAGACCTAAGTGAACAGACATGTGAAGGCTTATTTTGAATATGATGAGCAGATCTAAGGTAGAATTTTTATGAAGGTATATTCCAAGTTTAGAGAATTTATCGAAAAACAATATTTCAAATCTTGGTGGATTATTCATAAGTACAAGGCAGATTTGTTGAAGACCTCGAAGGAGATCTAAGGAAAATCTACCTACATTATAAACACTTTGCATTTCAAAGGTCAATTCCTTCTGCATTGTAGGATTTGAGGTTGGTGTCTCTTGCTAATTGAGTCTACACATTTGTTTGAAGTTATATACATACATAAATATATTTGTGTGTGTGTACATACACACACAATTCACCTACAAGGATTTCCATGGTAAATAGTATATGCATCTTGTCTTCTTTTGTTACACATCAACTATGTGAATGCTTTCTACATTGCTTTCAGTTGACTAAATATATATAATAAAATATGCAAGTTTCTATGCCAAACTAACTCCAATGTGGACAAATATCTAATAATTGGGATTTAAACTAAGCAAGAACTATATGTTCAAGGAACCAAAAGATGACTGCAATGAGACTATTACAAGTGAAAAAACTTCAGTCTTGTTAAAGAGAATTGGGATGTGGGTTTGAAGACTTAAAAAATTTGAGCTTCACTTGGTTTCAAGAATACTATAATATTCTCTACTTAACAAGGCCAAGTACGTGAAGGTGGAAGCTCATTTGGCCTCACCCCCCTCCCCCTAACATCAATCTAAAGTACCCATTATCATCTAATTACATACTTCATTCATTCATTCATCCATTTATGAACTATAACATTCAATCAATACAATCACATAACATTCATTAATATGATATAAAAATAATTAATACACAATGCTAATCAAAACTTCATTAACACATAACAATATTCATTAACATAAAATAAAAATTTGTATTAATACGCATCATTCATACATAATTACTTAAAAAAAAGTTCTTTCATTATCCAACAAGGTTTATCAAAGAAGATTTTTAAAACATCATTTCTTTTTTTTTGTTTTTCTGAGCTCTCTTAAGAAAAGCGCTCATAGGGACATCCATATCTGCTTCATTCTCCTCCTCTTCTAGCATGTGTAATGTCAAATTATGATGGCTCCTTCTCTTTGGAGGAGCAAGAGGTTGCTGCACTAAAGGGGGCTTTGTTGCAAGAACAAGTGAATGCGATAAATTGGCATACTTTTTTTCTTTTTCTAACTATTACAAGTTTGTAATTAAGTACGAGTACAACATAAAATGCATTTTTCTTACTTGAAAATGCCACATCATGTACATTAACATTTTGATATGCCACCGTGTCAACATGTTGAACACTTGGAACATGGTCCAGTCCTTCAGCATGATGTTCAACATGCTCTGAAATATTCAGGAAAAGGATACATGTCAAATTCCAATTGAAGATGTTAAATTGTATTCATAATTGCATAATTAATTTCCAATAGAAAATTAATACCTCCACCAATATAATGCACATCATGGCCTTCGTCAAGAGCAGGTTCTATGGTAGGATATGAAGGCTGCAGTAAAATGTTATGCACATTGTTATGTAGTCAATTTACGTTTAAAACTAATACCAAAAAAGAATATTCTCAACTATTTAATTTCATTTACTTTTCATCTGGCCAATTTACCTATGAGATATCATTTGGTGCACTGGATTCTTGGGCAAGGCTTATAGATTCTTCACGTAGGCATGCAACCACAACTTTATAGCCTTCCTTCAAGGTAATTTCTCTATATTCATCTATGACCTCCACATTGAAATCTGTGCCCTATGGTTTTTGCTTGATAACGTTAGTTTTCCATGTGTGGTTTCATTAAACAAAACTGTTTGCAACATTATATTAAAAAAAAAAAAACAAAATTCATTGCTCTACTTAGAAGTTGAGACTACAGATTCATATAGCCACCAGAGCCAAGTTTGTGTTGGCCAACCTTTTCTATTCTCGCTTTTGTAGCCACGGATGTGTCCTGCAATCTATGAACAATTTCAAACATCTTAGATTATATATTTACAAATATCAATAATTAGTGCATGATTACAATGTACTTAATACTATAATGACATACCTCTTTTTGCCCTGTGCTGCTTCATTATCTCTATCTTCACATAGCCTTTTCTCCTTTGCATCTTCTATTATTTCATTCCACTCCATTGGTGGAATAATAAGAGGATGGTCGTACTTTGGGTTATCCTTAAGACCCCTTCTATATTGATCCCTCACAATCTTTATATGCTTTGCTACTCTTTTCAGAAGTAGGCCAGTGTCAAAAATGTTTTTCCCAAATTTCTCCTCAATGGATGCAATTAGCTGATTTTTTAATTCCCCAGCTTGTAAATTTCACCTTTTTAAAAACAAATAGATTGTTAGATCAATAACTTTAATATATTACAATAAATAGAAGAAAATAAAAATTATGTAGCAATGATATGAAACTACGTACCTTTTACGTATGGTGGGTCCAAACAGTCTCAATGTCATATGAAAAAGATGTTCAAAGAAAGCATTATTACCTACAAAAAAATAAAGGATTTATCAGTCCAAAATGGGTAATGTAAAAGTAAACTAAATTTACACTTTAAAAAATATCAATAGTTTTCTTATTCGGCAACAATGTCCCTTCATATGAACCAGTACTAATCACATGAACTGCTCTAGGAAATGGATCAACTTCAGTAGTACTACTCTCTGTTGCTCTATCAACTGAAACATCATAACAATTAAATGAAAATTTTAGTACTACTCTCTATTGGTCTACCTCCCTGCCTATGTCCATGTCTCTCTATGTGTGGCTATATATATATGTATGTATGTATGTATGCGTGGTGTGTGTATGCATGTGTTTGTGTGTATGCAAGCTTCTGTAGACATCATTTAAGCACTAATGTGCTACTTCATTGTTCACCAACTTGTAGAAAGACATTATAAAATATAGCACATTACAAAATATAGCAAAACAAGGTTTTACCAGTTCTATTGGGCATAGACGATGATGTTTGCATGGTCCTTGTTGCCGATAATGCAACAGATAATAGTGGACCGCCAACCAAAGAAGGAGTCTGCACTTCATCATGATCTGAAGAATAGAATATTGTTAGTAAAGACATTTGCAATGGATAAAGATCAAATGGGATACTAGCGAGAAACTTTAACAAAAAAAAGAGGTAAGTGTTATAATGTTGATCAAAACAAAGTGTTACTTACACGAAGGTACTGTGAAACAACCCTGACCATGTTAAGCATGTGATGTCACAATTGGCACATATGTCTATAAAAGAACACATAAAATCAGAGATCATGATCCATAAGATACTATAAAATATTAATATCTATTGAACTTCTATTACTGCTTTAGTCGAATTACTGCTTACTTTCAAAGATTGGATTCTATGGTCCAATTCTATTCTCAGTGCCTCTTTCTCCTCACTTCTATCACCCTTGATGATAATTTGAACAAGCTCATCAGTGTATCTTTGTGTAATTTTTTGGGTGATGAATACAGGGTCAGTACTAAGGCGAATGTCATGTAGATATGACGCCCGTATTTCAGATTGCATTTGATCAGCGATCATTGTAGCTTTTTCCTATCATTTGTGACATCAAATATTCGTATACTTTCATCAAAATAACTCCAAAGCCATAAAGAAAAGAACATAATAATAGGACATTTGTTTCTATATTAACATTAAAATTTACAATAATTAATGTTTACCTCTACTGAAGGTGTTTGACATGGTGCATCCATATCGCCCTGTGAAAAAAAAAAAAAAGTCTTAGAAATCAGCAGCGAAATTAAAGTAATAGACTTACCAAAAAAAATATTAATAATAAAGTAGATTGTATATGTAAATCATTTGTCTTAAGTTAAAAATTTAGCATAACTAATGTTTATATCTAAAAAAATATTTGGCATGTTCTACTTAATGTTTATATGTGCACATATGGTTTGGAAAGAAATATTTGGTCATACAAGACCCCATCATAGTTGACATTGATTGTACCTGAAGATTTCATTGATCATCATGATCATCATCCATGTCATCATCATCATCATCATCATCATCATCACCATCATTGAACTTGTCACTTTGACCATCGTCGTCATCACCACCATCTTCATCACCATCATCATCCTCTTGATCACTATCATCATCATGACCATCATCACCATGATCATCACCATCTTTGCCACCATGATCATGATCATCATTAGCATCATCATCATCATTATCACCATTTTCATTAGCATGACCAAAATCATCACCATCTTCTTCTTCTTCATCACTGGGTAACTGTCATTCCTAATAATCATTTACTTTCTCTTGTGCTTCTTCAATATCTTCTTCTTCGATCACATTATACTTTATCGACCTTCCTCTTGGGTCATGTCTAACAAAAAATGACCAACCTGGTTTTTCTGGAACACCAAAGTAAAACAATTGCTCACATTGACTTGGAAGAACATAGGGCTCATCTCCGACTGGCTCAAATGACCTTGTATTAATCATAGTAAATCCACTATCGTGTTCAATAACAATCCTATCAGGATCATTTCGATTCAGTCATAACCTAAACCATTTGATGACAAATAGAACTATTTTGAATGAATTAAAGTCACACTCAAGTATATCATCCAAAATGCCATAGTATCGATTTTCAGATTGTTGAGGATGTATGTCAGTTCTAGATGAAATATTGGTGACCACGAAGACATCACTTATCTCGAAATCACACGTTTTCTTCATTTCATCTAACTTTTTTGTGCGAAATTTATAGCCATGGTAGTACATAGCTTTGTGCTGTTTGACTTGTAATTATTTAAACATGTCAAGAATCTTCTCATTGATCTGTGAGTTGATATTAAACTTATGTCTCATGATTAGTAATCTTCTGCATACCTTTGTATCTCTTAAGCCATATATTAGATCAAGTACCATTTGCATAACATTGGGATCTCCATTATGATGAGCTTCTTTAACCAATGATGCAACACCATCCCATGTTAATGAGTGACCATTTTCTTGAGACTGTTCAATCCACACTGTCATCCAATCAAGATTGTTTGCAATATACAAGTGTAGTGCATCCCACTCAGGACCAACTATAAAGAAGACAATTACACCAGTTAGAAACAACTTATATATATTGATGATGGATAAGAATTGTTAAATTACAAAACAAAACTTATAATTACCTCTCACCCTCCTCAATCTACCTTTCCCCATTAGGTACTCCCCTTTGAATTTGTCATTATAGTTGGGATCCCAAATGCGATCTAGATGGATACCTGCTACAAACTTTGGAAGATATTCACTGATATACACCATGGTTTGGTATATCATATATCCCTCTATCATAGAACCCTCAGGACGTGCTGTTTGTTGAACCAAGCCCTTCATAAATTTCAAATGCCTCTCAACCATCCACATTGATCTAGCTTGTATAGGTCCACACAATTCAATCTCCTCAACTTGATGTATGAGGTAGTGTTCTTGAGCATTGAAAAACATTGGAGGTAAACACTTTTGCATTTCACACATAAGCTGTGGAATTTTTCTCTTCCAATATTTTATATCTTTTTTATCAATTTCTTTAGATGATAACCACCTAAATGAGATTCAACACGCAAAAATACATAGAAGAGATTACAAATAAAATTATACAATAAATTTCAGATAAAAAGCTACAAATCTAAGAAAAAACACTCTTCTAACCTCATGTATTTTCCAAGATCATAAATAACTTGTTTAATACTATTGTCAAAGTGTTGTGGAAGGGATAGAGGTAGGATGAACTGCAATCATTAAAAAATGATCATTTCAATATATTATTAAATAATGCAACTTGTACTACATTCAATCTTACAAATATATTGTAAATAGAAAACATGACTTACCTTGAGGAAGGTATGCCAATCATGTGTCTTCAACCCTAGCCCAAAATCACCTTTCTTTGATAGAAGAGTGCTTATATTTGCAGCAAATCCTGTTGGAAATTTTGTTTTTTTTATGACTTCTTTTAATGCATCACTTTGTTGCTCTGTTAATAACCAAGGAAGGGCACTCGTATTTATGTGATCTCTATTCCTATTTGATTCAATGAAAACTTTTAGTGCATTATTAGATTCATGAATGTCAGTAAATTTTTTAGCAATTTATTCTCTATCACGCCTTCCATCCAACATTTTCCATAGTGTCTCTGTTACATTCTTTCCAATATGCATAGCATCAAAAAAATGCGTGATTGGGAGATCCTTGTAGTATGGTAACCTACTAAATTGAGTAGGATAACTTTTCATTCCTCTAGGAAGTTGGTCATTGATGCCTTGATGACCTTCACGAGCACCAATTATAGCATTAGTAAATATAAGACAATATTGAAATACAAATTGTAAACTTTGGACAATAAATTGGACATTACCTTGATGATTTAGTTGATCGTATTCCAACTTCCATAAATGAGGTGTCATTCTTCATGGCCTTGATGATGTCTCTTCTTTCCCATTGAAAAGATGTTTTTCGACAATTCGACACCTATGATTATTGTGGAGAAAGTGTCTAAACTCATCAAACACCTAATTTTCTAAACTTCTTGAATGATGATATTTCATCTTCGGACCACAAACTAGACATGCAAATTTTCCCTTTGTCTAAAGACCTAAAAGATCATGTATAATTGGATCATGTACAATTATCATGCGCAACTTAAGCATTTGATAGTAATGTGTAAGCACTATAACAAACCAAAAATATGTGATCTTAACAATATAACATACCAAAAAAATGAGTTAGCCTAGGGGTATCATGTATTGTCCATACAAGCATTGCATGGAATTGAAATTGTCGATTTCCTATCAGTCTAGAGATGTCACACATAGTGATGTCATTCCATAACTTCAACAAATCATTAATTAGGGGCTCAATATACACGTTCATATCTTTAATTTGGTATTTACCTAGCAATTTAATGAACATAAACATTACATAATTATTATAACCATTTTCATGCACTATTTATAAATTAATTTAGATAACTATAAAAAATATATACTTGGCACAATCATTGACAACATTATGTGCTCCCTCTTTATGGACATCCAAGGAGGAATGTTATTGTTAATAACAAAAATAGGCCATACTGAGTAAACAGATCTCATATCTCCATATGGATTGACACCATCCGCCGCCAATGAAAGTTTCAGATTACAAGGTTCTTCTTTAAAGTGTGACCATGTTTCTTCTATCTCTTTAAATGCAGAACCATCGGCAGGCATTTGCATAATGTCATCCTGACTTCTATTGCATGCATGGTAATCCATAAATTGTGCCAAGCTAGTGCACCTGAATAACTGTTCCAGACATGGAATAAGGGGAATGTACCGAAGAACCTTGTGAGGCACTTTTTTTGTTATTTGATCTGACTAATATCTACTAACATGAAAATCAAGACATTCTGTTGCAAATTCATGTTGTTTATGATATAGAATGTGATCATTGGGACATGCATGTATTGTCTGATACTTCATTCCAATCTGATCCATAATGTTAGATAATTCTCAGTACGAATGAGGAAAAATTTTTGATGGTGGTAACAAAAACTCACTAATCAACCTACAACAACAAATATGCATTGTTAATATAATGAATAGTAATTGTATGCTAACCTTGAAGATGACAAAAATGACATACCTTAGCATATGTGACATTGCTACATTGGATATGCTATTCATAACCTTTAAGTTCACCAACAACACTATAGCCGACAATAGAGTTGTTTGTGAGCCTGGGTATAAGGGCTTGTGTGCCTTCTCATTATTATCAGATTCACTAGTACCATCATTGTGAGCCTCTTCATCACTTGCCCCAATACCATCTTCTTCAATCATGTCCTCTAGCACATTATCATCTTCTTCCATAGGAGCATTATCCTCAGCTTGGATATTCACACCTCCATGTTCCTCCAGTAGGAAATCCACATTCAGCAATGGATGAAAATTGTGGCCCCCTTCAACATGACCATATTGCCTACAATGACTATGGGCCGTTGTGATTAGAATTCTTCAATTCTTTAAACCCTTACACTTTTTGCAAGGACAATAACATTTATCAGGTTTTCTTTTGAATTAAGCCCACAATGCAGCCATTGTCTCATTATTTTCTTCTAGATTCATATTGTCAGGTGTGGTCTTTCTTCACAGGAAAATATACCTATAAATAAATTGGACATGTTGTGATTAATTTTTATATTTGCACATATGGTTTTTGTTAATTAATGTTTTCAAATGTAACTAAAATGATTACAAACATATCAAAAAGGACCTTCACAGGGTCTTATTACATCAACTATTCTAACATGGTCATGTTGGTTATCTTGAGACCTTAATGTCTTCTCATGCCTTCAACCTTGACCTTGATGCTCCTGCATCATTCTCCCAAGGATCAAGGAAAGTCGGATCATCATGGAATTGAGTAGGCAGACCTTCTAAGAAGTTGCAATACTTCAACCTTGTAAGTGTCATGTCAATGCAATGGGTACTAAACAAACAATTTAAGTTGATGAGAAATGGTTGTTATGAATTCAAATTGTAAGCATCACCTCAATGCATTGGGTATTAAAAAAATAATTCAAGCTAATGAGTATGGGTTTTTATGAACCACAAGTCATGAAATATGCATTAAGTCCATACCTGTTGTTTACAATGAGTATGGTTTTTTTTCTAAGAACATACCTATTGTTTACAATCAGTAAGTTTCTATATCCTCTAACAAATTTGAAGCAATGAGCCAAAGTCACATGGTTGAAGATGATCATTGTCCCCTCAAAGCGCCATCATTTGATAAATTGTTGCATTGAAATATGATCTAGAAAGGGCCTTTCCACATAGTATGTTGGCACTATTTGGGAATCATCGATCATGTGGTTATTGCAAAGAGGCTAAGGACCAAACATGGAATCATGGAGATAGTGCATGGATGTACAAGAAAAATTTGTTGCTCTTTAGCTACTAATCTTACTTTGTGCTTGTCAATTAAAACATTATTTTAAAACTTGATCTTAATACTTTTTATAATCAATGGCTTTCTTTCCAATGTCTATCTCTCGACTCAACACATTTTTTCATTTTTCTTTCCTTCTTGCTTCATCATAAATACTTGGTTCAAAAGCACTTATGGTGTTCTTATTGCTAAGATTATGAAGTGGACAATGACTTTCAATCTAGATAATCAAATGTTTGGCTCAACTTTTTTGGGTAAGTGTGATGATATGTAGTGCACTATAAATTTTATCTTCAATGAAAGGATTAGCACCTCTAATTTTCAAATGGTGATCAACTAGAACTAGCTGACAATCTAACCTAAAAAATACATTTTATGCCAAATTCCAATGAAAGTTAAAGATATTTAGCTATTGGAAAATGGCAAGATTATGTCTTATTTCAAATATTTAATAAAATGAGCAAGAAATGTGGAAGAACGTTAAGTTTTTATCCACCAAAACATGAGTAAAATTGTATAAACTGAATGTATTTTTAAAAATAATGTCAATTCCCTTCAAAAGAAATATTTTGCATGCAACTTACTTGCTGAAGATATTTCAAGTTCAGCAACTCTTTAATCACAGGATCCACAATAGTTGGAAGCTTTGACCTGTCTGTCAGCTGTGGCTTGGCCTGCAACAACAAAAAATTCTTAGTATATGCATCTCAACATTTAAAAAATACATCAAGCAATTCAGGTCAGTTACAGTCTGTAAATTAACTAGCATTTGTTTCTTCTTTAACATATTTGACAATCAAGTACAATTAATAGGAATACAAGAGCAAAACTTAGAATTCTACTAATGTCATCAATGTTAATCTTGGGTACTAGTACAAAGCCAGTAAGAAATCTGCAGTTGTACCAACCAATATATTTACAAGACTTGATCATAAAAGGTTCATTTAGCACAAAACAACTTCAAAAATATTGTATATATACACTCTTTGACGCTGTCAAAGGGAAAAATTATTTTAATGATGTTTTATGTAACAATTATTTTAATAATGTTTTACTCCTGGGATATTATTATTGGGTAAAGCTTAAATGGTCTTGAATTTGTTTGTTTGCTTTTGCTATTTGGGGTTCTTTGGAAAGGGAGGAGATCCTAGCAGCGGAAAGCCCAAACTTTAGATTGTTGTTCCTTCTACAGCTTTTTGTGGAGCATTAATAAGTTTTGTTCATTCTATGAGAAGAAATACACATAATAAAATAAATTCATTCAAAAAACCTGTGACAACTTATCATGACAGACAAAATGGAGATGATACCTTCTATTTGGCAAATAAGTAAATATCTCCAAGGAAATACCAAATTGAAACTCATGCTCAGGTTGCATGTGTCAACATTCCCCATCGATCTTAGTAGCAAGGCTAACTAACTTATCAAGAGTGTGCATCCCACAAATGAAATTGGTATAAATGTTACAACCACCCAATTTGGAGGGCATGGAAATTCAGTCATCACTATCCTATGTAGTACACTTAATTTCATATGTTGGAATCATTTTGTGACTTGTACACATGATAGTCCAATAGTTTTTAATGTCATCTTCATCACAATTTTTCTATGATAGTCTAATAGTTGCAGGTGGCATCTTCGTCACAATTTTTCCATGATAGTTTTGTTGGTCTGAATTTTTGCATAATCAAATTCCTTTGTCCAAGGTATAGAATAATTTAGATTGGGATCCACCTATGGTCAATAGGGTTTCTAGCCAAGTAATATTTTGTAGGTCTTTGAAGCAATTTTTTGTCGAAACCCTAGGTCTTCTTTTCTTTTAAATTTTTTGAGTGCGAAACTAAAAATATACAAAGATTCCCATCCTTTTCAAACTTTTTGCACCCTGAGTCACATCTTTTCTTTTGTATTTTTGACTGCTCGATCCCTAAAAGATCTATGGAAATTACCATCTTGCTATCAAAAGATATAAGTATTTTACCCTTAGCGACATAGCGACCACTGCTAAGTTGAAAAGCGGTACCGTCAAGTGGAAATACGGTGATCGGAGATTGTATTGTTTCAAAGATATTTCATCACATTTACAACAGACATGTCAGAATCTGAAAAGGAATTACAATATTGAGGTACAAAAGGCATCAACAAAAATCTTAGCTTTTTCGATTAGTCGCTTTGTTGCTATCAAAGAAATTGGGCACTTCATCGTTAGCGACATGATGCCTTCACCAAAAACAATGGCCGACAGTCAATTTTAAATTTTTCGATCATCGTAAGTTTTTTCAGGCTACGTAGTGCATGTGCTATTTTATTATGTGTTAGATGCATTAACAAGGGTAGTTATGACTTCACTCGCCTTTATCTTTTTGACCCTGAATTTTGATTACTCACCAAAAATCGCTATGTTGCTATCAGTGAATTGGTGTCTCTTGCTATTAGTGACAGAGCACCCAGACATAAAGTAGTACTGCAAAAAAATTTCAAAGTAAGTGGGTCCCAGAAAGTACTCCATCAGATATCAATTATAAAGCTTTGGAACACGTTGGTATCTAATGGGCTACATGTATACATCGAGAAAAGCAAAGACACTGGGATTCGCTATATCGCTATCGAGAACTTGTTCTTCTCACCGTTAGCGACATAGCACTTGGCCAAGAAATAAATAAATATGGGCCCCAAATAGCAAGTAATATAGCCAGGATTTCATCATGTCATCAATGATTGGACCCATGCCCTATTCACAAAATATATGAAAGACTAATCGTCAGATCTATCTCAGATCCATGATTGTCGCTATCTCGCTATGGCGAGTTGCAAGAAGGTTATGAATAGAAAAATGGCGACAAGGGGCCCACCATATTTCTTTTGAGCAATGCATCAAATGTCATCCGCATGATCAAATTAGGATCAATGATGGGCGCTATCTTGCTATGGCAAGGTGCTCACTCTTTATGTATAGCGAGATAGCGTCTAAGTGACACATGTCCTCAGAGTTTTGTGGGTCCAGTTCAAAGGCGCCAACAATGAAGGAAAGGTACACATGGAAAATTTTCATTGGTTTGACTGCCAGCTTGTCAAGAGGAACATGAGTCATCTTTACTTGCATCCCTGGATCGTAGGATTTTTTGTAAATCCATGGTGTAAATTTGAATATAGAAGGTGATGCCACCCTATGCATTTATGAGAGATGAAAACTTCACGTGTGATGAAAAATAGAGTATAAAATAGAAGATTTTCTTAATTCCACCATACTCGAACAAAGATTCAGAGCATTTCTAAGAAAAAATAGTTGTTGAGAAGATCGTGCTAGATTCGGTAAGATTGTGAAGTAGTTTGTTCGCAGAAAGATTGTAGTAACATTGAGAAGAACTAGAGTGAAATTCAAAGTAAGTACTTGCATTATAATCCTCCTATTGTTTCAATTACTTCGAGAGTTAATTAAAATGGCTCCAAAACAGAAAGCATTTTTTGGTCAAGAGAACTATTTGGATAGGAATGTCCACGATGATTTGCTTGAACCGCTCCCTTCTTCCACTGTTGAAAATATTGAAGTTAAGAGGCTAACTTCATTAAACCCTAGGCTGAAAATAGCAGATGGGTTGTATGAAAAAGGAAATTGGGTTAGGGATGTTACAACTTCACAGACTGGTCTTGTTTTATTCAAAAAATGGTTTTCAGAGAGGAACCTTTTTGCCCCACATGCCAACATCTGGAATTTTGGTCTAGGGAAAATGGTGGTTCCCAGTGTTTTCATGGATTATGATCTTTTGGAAGCTGTAGCTAAGAATTACGACCAAGCCATTAGGGTAGTGAGGAGAACTGATGGTGAAATCTTGATTACAATCAGCGTAGAGGAGATTAGGGAAGTTTACAATTTAGGGCTTGTCACTGATTATCATGTGCCCATTGATTTGAAAGGGTTAGAAAATGAGTATATTTCTAAGAGAGATGCAGTTAGGCAAGGAGCGTTGAGTGCACACATAAGTAGAATTGGAACATTGCCAGCAATAATAGCATCCTCCAGGGAGCCTTTCAAAAGGGCATACTTCAATTCTAGGGCTATAGAAATATATAGGTCCTTGTGTAAAGTTTTTGGGAGAGATGAAGAAGATTTCATGCCTGTGGATTTTATGTATATGATTACTCAGATTTCCTCTTTGGTGTGGATATAATTTTAAATTTTTCTTCTTACTTAGTTGAGGAGATTCACATTGGATTGATTGGAATTGCTAAGGGTAAGGTGGAAAAAACTTTTGGCCATTATTCTCTATTAATGCACATGTTCTTATTCAAGGGAGTAACATATTTTAGTAAAGAAATGGAATTAGATAGAGAAGAGAGTGGGGAAGCATTACCAGTTCAATTGTGGAGTGCAGATATGACTTGGGATGCAGAGAATGCTAGTTTTGTCAGGTTTGATAGGTATTTCACTTCAAAGATAAGATGCCTCCTATTAAGGGACAATCCCAGAATCCCCAAAGCATTAATGAATCTCATTAGGCCTATGGACAACCCAAGTGGTTTGAAAGTTTCACATAATTGGGGAGATGTCATTCCATATTCTGTTTCTACTGTATTTAGAATATATGGTTTTAAAGGAAGCCCTCATGTACTACCCTACCAAGTGCCTTTGAAGGTAGGAGTTTTTGAGATATTGTGGCAGCTAGGAGGAGTGGAGGAAGCCCTTCTATTGAAAAGACAAAAGGGGTCAATTTTTCCTACTTGCATAGTGGCTCATCATTTTGTAATCATAAAAGGAGGTTGGCTTTCTCTACACAAGATTTTGAATCCTTATAAGATGGCCACTTCCCATCCTCATTTTTGTGATTCTGAAGGATTTTATCATTTGGATTTGAAGCAGAGAATTAAGCTTGGTAAAATTGAGCATGAATTTTATTTTTCTGAAGACTTAATAAGGAATGAGTACTCCTTGTAGGAGCAAGAGACTAGGAAAGAAAAGTGGAAAGTCTTTTCTAAAATTTTGGATTTCATTCATTGTTTTGATCTTAATTATAGTCCTTTGGACGATGCAGTTACAAATGTAGATAAGATGAGAAGACCTATGAATAATTTTCTTGAAATAATAGAGGCAATGAATGAAAAGAAGCAATTCTTTGTTAGGTTCTACCTGGATAAGGCCAAGGAAGTAATGGGAAGATTGGGTTTTACTCCCAATATAAGGGCAGGTCAATTAACCATCCAAAAAAGGTCGGGATATACTATTGTTCAAAATAAAAAGAATACAGTGGACAAAGGAAATAAAATAATTGAGTCAACTAGTAGGGTTTTGGAAGAGAGGCCTACTAAGCCCTCCCCTAAGAGGAGAAAAATAATAAGAGAGGAGGATTCTCATGTTGAGGAGTATTCACCTTCACAGACCCCTTTGAGAACCAGGGAGGAGCAACTCACTATTGAGCAAATTGAACAAATTGGATCACAAGGGGGAGTTTTTTTCACTCAAGTAGAGATCGATGAAGGGAACCCCTAGGAACCTCCTATGCCAAGCCTCGAGCTGACTGTAGCTGATTTTAAGGGAAGGGAATTGGACCCTATTTTGGAACAAGCTAGCCAACAATTTTTATCAGATGACAGTTTTGTAAGGTCTAGGGCTTTCCATCAATTTGCTTGGAGGGAAAACATCCACAATTTTGAGGAAAGATGTAAGAACATGAAAATAGAGCATCCAGAAATGGATGAAGCCTCCATCCAAAACCAAATAAAGGAGCAAATGATGCAAGAATTCTAGAACATTACCCCTAAGGAGGGAAGGCAAATGGTAAAAACTTCTAACATACTATTGTTGCCTAATTGGGATATTGTAGATGCATTGATTTTCAACTCTATTTCTAATAGACTGGAGTTACAAGACCCAAATAAAAAGAAATTTGTAGGGACTTCTTTTAGTGATGATCAAGCTGCTCTTGTTATGGGGTCATTAAGAAGAGGATCTGGGATTGTATCAGCACAGCCTGATGGTTTAGGACTGATAGGGAATATTATTGTGAGGAGAGTTGCTGATACCTCACACGTATAGGCAGCCCATATGAATGTGGATTATTCTCGCTTTTCCTTGGCTACTACTAAAAGGGAGGAAAAGGAAATGTTTGAATTACAAAGTAAATATGAGGCAGTTGTGGATGCCTACAATAAAGAGGTAAAAAGGAGAGTTGAGCTTGAGAACAAGCTACTGGGAAAATCCACCAGGCCTAAAATAACATACCCTCACCCCTGTGTTGAACCTTTCAAATCCCCTCATTGAAATACTAGACACACCCCAAGGGCCACAGTATTACACTATTGAGGATTTTGAAGAAGAAAAGAGTAAACTGTGGGCATTACATGTAGAGATGGAATCTAAATATGAAGATAAACTAAGAACAACTCTTACATATCTAGGAGACAAGGTTGAATGGCCACTAATCCATGATCAATTGGCCAGGGTGATTAACATCTAAGAGGAGTTAAAAGCAAATGATGAGGCTCTAAAGCCTATTGTGAACAAATGGGTGATAAGGGAGAAAGCAATAACCTTATTGTGTCTATCTGTTATAAATAATTCTCGTGATCAGATTGATAAAACCTTTGACATTGTTTCTGATCTTGCTGATTTTGATAGCAAAAGGATACATTTATAGAAGATAATAATAGGCTACTTAGACAAATATAAGAGCCAAAAATTAAATTTATTTCCTCATGCCCTAGATAAGAAAAATAGTTTGAAAAGCAAAGAGGAATGGGCGAAGGAACTTGATGATTTATTCTATTTAAGAATGAATCAAGTCATAAATGAAATAGGGCATGCACGGTGGGCCACCACAACAGAAGAAATGGTGAAAGCCAAAATATTCTTTAATTCTTTAAAATAGGAATTTTTTGATATTGATAATGAGGCTGATTATATAATAAAGAAATAGAAGGATATTTTGCAATTCAATTCGCCAGATGACACATTATTTAACAGGTGGATGGAAGAAATGCCTTCTAGTGAACAGTTTGATGTAGATGAAACTGACAGTGATGAGGTGCAGGGTGAGGAAGTCCAAATCATTGATACCATCACTACTCAAACCCAATCAGAAGAAGAAGACAAGAAAAACCTATCACTTTCAGTTGTAGAACCGGGACCACAAGATACCAATACAATTAAAGAAAAGGAAAAGGTAGAAGTTGTCCTTACCATGCAGAATGAAGGTGGTGGAAGCCTGTAGGTGGAGGTTAATGTGCCCTTGTCAGAACAAGCTTCATCGTTGGCTAATTTAGCAGTTACATATGAAGATAAATTAGATCAATAGCCAACTCAACAACATCAGAACATGTAACAGAAGCTGACCCACCAAAAGGAATGATTTGATCTTGATATCTTCTGTTACCGATAGTTTTGTCATTTTGTGATAGGTGTATACATAGATATTCCTTGTAAAAGACACCTGTCAGTTTCTCTTAGCCTAAAGCTTGTTGCATTTCACACTATATAAGTGAAATTCTAGGGCAAGAGAAAAGGTCCAAATTTTATTTGCTAAGTGATACACTTAGTCTGTTTTTGGTCCACCATTTTTGAGCAAAAATTCATGATGTATTTTCTCTGTCAGATCTTGAGAATACATGAATATAGAATGATCTGTGTTTCTTTCTGAAGGTCATTCTGAGTCATTGTAAATTATATACAATTTTCAAGGAAAATGAATACAAATTATGAACTATCCCCATATCAGTTCTTTTTGAACTTTGTCTCCTTTTGATTACTTGGTTATCTTAATGTTGTATAAGTAAAGGCTTGTGCAATTGAATACAATTCAATTAGGTTGTATATCTATTTATCATGGCTATTAATTCAATGGATTAAGTAAAAGCTTTGATGAATTTGATAAGGTTGTTACAGTAGTGGAAAGGATTTTGAATGACGATTTTTGATAAGAATTGCTAATAAAATTTGTTGTAAGGCAACAAATTAGATCTAGAGATTTGTAGTAGACTCTGAACCCCAATGGATTAGGCACTGATCAAATTTAATCCAGCTGAAAGAGAAATGTGTCACACATGATTGTCAAAATGTAGAATTATAATCAACTTTACTTTTATTTCCTGTAGATCTTCAAAGTTGGCCTCTACTTGTTTGCATGGAATGTTTTAGCTTTAGTTAGCCATTTTTTCTTAGAACATCTGCAGACCTATAGAAGATTTTTGGCCATATATGTTATATGGGATGTGTTTATTAAAGTATCAAGAATTGTACATGTATTGGAGAATTTGAGATGAGAATCAGAATGAAACTAAGATAATTCTCATACAATTTTCCCAGTCTTGTATCATCCCTGGGTATACCCACCCTGGTTTTGTAGAGCCAAACGAGTAGAAAACCACCCTTGGTTTTGTAGAAGTTTGGCCCAAATGGTGTGCACATACAATTGATAATAAGAATTGGCTAGTCTTTAGACTGTGTGAGTATTGTCATCTTGGTATTAAGAATTTTGTTGCTTAGTAGTTTTAAAACACCAACAAGTTTGTTATTCATCCAAATGGAAACCCTTGTAGAGGTATGTGCAGGATCATGGTGTGCCAAAAAGTGGCGATCTAAAAAATATGTAGTTCTGAAATGCCTCAAATAATTTCAAAATCTATTCCCACTTTTTTCCCACCCATCCTGATACTTAATGAAAACAATTATTTCCTTTATAATTCCTACTATATCTTTCAATACCAACCTTATATGGTCATCTTTAAAACATCCTGAAAATGTGTTTTTGGCATGTTCTTATGTATTTTTTACTTCAAGCATGTAGCTAACGACTTTTTTTTAACCAAAATTTGATGTAATGAAAAGGGTTTCTTAAGAATGTTCTTAGCTTTTCATAAATGTAAGTTTTTTCAAATTACGAGTTCAGTAAGTAATTATTACTTATTTTCTAATGGAGTTAGCTAGAAAAGTGCTGATTGACATACTGGTTGAAAAATAGCTATAACTTTCAAACCGTATAAGATTTGTGAAATCCAAAAGATGCGTCACATTCTATGCTTTGACTAGTATAAGAAAAAAAAAGAAAAACTTAATTTTGATTTTTTTTGAACTAGTTAAGGTGGTCAGACATGAGAGTTTTTTAATTCTGAAAATAGTATAGTAGAAAATTCATAATTAATTATTTATTTGGAATAAAAATTTCCAAAAATATGCGTCACATCCAAGCATGAGTCTACTTTTTATATCTAAAATTACATTTAAAAATATTATCATTTGATTATGATTAAGGTGGTCGGACATACACCTACTTTTTATTTTTGCCCTGAAATTTTTGTAGTACTGCATTAAAATTCAAACTTTTGACCAATCAAATAATTTTGTCTCCAGATAAGGCCTTGTAGCTTAGAAACTAGATTCAATTTCCTACAGATTATTTTCTTACAAATTTTTGATATAAGTCCAGAACCACTTTAAAATTATGTGTCAAGTTGACATAACCCTGATTTGTTGGTTTTTCACTGCCACTTAAGACCATAGTTTGGTACACCATGATCCTGCACATACTCGTAGGAAGACCTAATTGCAATGCAAAAATTAAATGTAATGTTGAAATATAGGAGAGAGATTCTTTTGGTTGAACTAGAAGATAAATCATCTTCTAACAAAATGACAGAGACTTTCGGTGAAGGATCCAAGGTACATCAATTCAATTATAGTCTAGTAAATTTAGGTGTCATCTTCATCATAAGTTTTTGAAGATAGTCTAGTATTTGTAGGTGTCATCTTCATCAAAAAATTTCCATGATAGTTTATTAGTTTGAGGAGTCATCTCCATCACAAGTTTTCCATGGCATACTTGTAGTTAGAGGTGCATTGAAGACCTTTTATCAGTACATGAGCTAGTAGTAGATGGTGATTATTCATTATCAACATCATTATCTAACATTGAATCACATGAATATTGTTTTTTATAGCCCACATGGCCTAGGTATTGAGGGTACAAATCCAAGCACTAAACACACCAGATTTCAAATTATTATCTTTATGTGTTGATGTTTAAGTTAAATGTTCTAGAGTTGAAGAGAGAAACACACTCGATTTTTTTTTCTTTTTGTTCTTTTTTTGAATATGAAACTGTTGTCTAAATGATACAATACAATTATGTATTATTAAAACAAAAATACAAGAAAAATATGATACTAACACAACTATATTTATAAAACTAAAAAATTGTCATTATTATTTCTTCTAAGCTTTTACAACTATAGCTTCTGCATATACATTTCTTTTATTTTCTTTCATTACTATAACAAAAAGTATAATAGTTGTTACAATAGATCAACATTCCAAATGATAAATCTGCATCTACACACTTTCAATAAAATGAAACAACAAGTACAATACATTCTTTTTGCAACTAGACTCTTTTTAACACTTATCATCAAAACATCACTAAGAAAAAACACTTGAGCGGAGACTCTCCCATTTATATTACACAACAATGGTTGAACTTTGGCATAAAAAAAATAATGATAGTAATAGTATTCACTTCCATCTTTAATATTATCATAAAAACCTACAACAAAAATACATATGTTCCTATGGAAATATGCTCGAAGAGAAATCCCTCTCCTCGACCACAAGAGATGCAGGTGTGATTAGAGGTCATGAATGGAATAGCTTTTGAAGTCGAGCACATTAGGAAGAATGAAAGAAAGACAATATCAAGAGTTTTGAACTACTAATCCACCACCCCTATATTGATGCAAATGTAGGGCCCCCTTTCATATTATTCCTAGGGCTAGCAGGCGTCATTAATCAAGTGGGTGGAGAAAACCTAAAACAAAATTGGGCTCAGAGAAAACCATGCGAAAATGCTCCAAAAATGCCAAATGAAATCGAGCGCAAAAAATGTAATTGGGCAAATGTTTTTTGAAATTTGCGGATGTATAAGCCCCGTGTTGGTCAAAATTTTGACCAACACGGGTCTTATATGTAAAAAAAAAAAAAATTTGCCTTTACATTTCAACCACCCTAAATTTATTTAGTTGATGGTCGAAATTTTTGGTAAAAAAATGATGTTAAATGTAGTAGTGAGCATTGTCAAGGGCATACGAGAGGACTCCTAACCGGTGTAGGAGGTCGACAAGAGAGGTATTTATTATGAAATTTTGATGGTATTAATCTCCATTACAAAAAAGATCATTATGCATTTGAGTAATTCAATGTTAGATACGTAGAATCATATAAATTTAGTAGTCTAACTTTGGGTTTTCATTTTTTGTTTATGTAGGAGGCATCCAATCCACCTAGTGCAGCGAAGAGGCTGCATTTTGATCATCCACTAGCACCCTAGGATAGTATAGTTGCCGTAGGATGCATCATGAGACATTTTGAGATGGCATATGCCACATTGTATACAAAAACATTGATATTATACATATTCTGATGGCATGATCAGCCACATTTTGTATATGGATCTATGTATTTTGATATATATTTGAGTACTTTTTCTATGGATACATGATCTTTGATATATATTTGCATAAAATTTTGTCTATGGATACATGTATTTTGATATATACTTTTATCATTTATGTACACAATGATATACATATTAATTTAGTATCTAGTATTGTTCAATTTATCATGGATCATGTGTCATGCCCTAAATTTTACTAGTAAAAACACAACAATTTTTTTTTGGTAGCTTATGAAGTCGCATAAGAAATTATATATTGCAAAACAAGGTTATCATTGAATAGGAGTTCAAGACTCATGTGGATAGTGTCATCCGGTTGTAACATTTTAATCACAGGTGGTTTTCAAATAGATTGGATGACAGTCTAGTTCAAGTTAGCATGAAAAGTCAAAAGAGCAAGTTCAAGATACAACACTCATAAATTAGTGAGGTAATTCATATCCTAATAAGCCTCTAATACTAATATTCTATTAAGGTCTGTCGGTTGTATCATATAGACTAGGTCGTGATTCTAGCATGTAAGGGAAGGGGATCAGAATTACTTATTATCCTCATTACCAATGTACACACATTCATTAATCATTACAATATATATTAATGTGAAAATTACTATATGGTGTGGAAGTGTAGTATATCTTAATCAATTAAACACACGTATCTAGAGAATTTAGATTTAGTACTCATCACATGAGCACCCTTAGTCAAATAAGAAAATGTACACTTATCTACCACACTATATCGGATCTAACCATTGGAAATTAGAAAAGATATGCCCCAAAGGTAGCTTCGAAGTCTACATGATGGAGAAGGGGCCACTTGTATTTATATTATCCATCATTCAACACATACTATACACAACTTATGGAATAAACAATTTGTTTTATGTGCCAAACGTGTATCATGTGCTTGCATTCATATCTTACTTGTTATAGGTCCTCTCGAAGATTGGACCAATATTGAGTCATTTTCTCCCTCTTTACTCTATTTAGTCATCCTTATGCATTCTATCAACATTGCTTCCTCACCAAACTAGCACTCACTACAGTTTCCTAAACACAAAAATTACTATTTCAATACATAAATTAAACTCACTCTAACAAAAGACAATTACTAACTATCTAGCTCATCAACTACTAACTAATCTAGCTACATTGCCATGCTTTTACATTTACTATTTTAATTACTATAATTACTATACTATTACATTTAATTTTTACATTATTGCATCTAATTATTCACCATAAGCTTACTTTCTCACTATCAATATTATTATTATCAAAGCATGTTAAGATTCAAAGTAGTTTCATAGTACGAATTAGTAAGCACATAAAATGAGAAACTCTTAGTAAGTCTAAGGGCCAATTCAAAGTACTTAACTCAATAATAATTCACAATCAGTATTTAAACACATCCTACTACATCATCGTATTGAGTGTGTCAATTTAAATTTGTTAGATGAATTGTTTATGCAAGGATTAGTTGCAAGCATATAAATAACGTTTGTATATAACATACCTTATTGTTTTGACATATATGTATTCATCATTTCATGCAACTAACATAGTAAAATGTGGTGTACATGAATCATATTATCATTAATTATGCATAGGGTACATGAGCTAACAAGCTACCTCTAATGACATGCCTATTGACCCTTATTACATACTAGCTAACAAGACTAATGCTTTATTCCTACACTACATTTTCAAATTGGTATATATATTCTATCGACTTTGATATTCTACTAATATCTTCAATCGAATCCACAATATTCATTATCTAACTAACATTCTCTCAAGAAAAATATAAAATTCACTTGACATTAAATCCAACATCTACATAGGTTTGTCATGCATTCAATTCTATCTAGTAACTCTTATCTATCAATGTGCTTTATTGACTATATAAAACTAGATTTGAGTTATTATTTTAATCCACCATCCATCCTTATCCTTGATTCTCCAATCCCATCATCTCGACAACTTACTTCATATTAACCCTATTATATCTACATCCAACTATCCTAATTTACAGTCTTAACACTAATTTAATTAAACCCTCCGTACTTAACATCATGTTCAATTATATATGCATTATCGTAAACTTATTTATTTCATTTAATTTATTTTCCTATATTGAGCTTTTACATTACCATATGGTTTAATTGTTACATGTTTCTAAATCAGCCCCTTGATATAAACATTACCCTTAAACTAAGCTCAAATACACTAAGTGTCATTATCCTCTACTCAAGACTTGAAATGATTAAATAATTATCTGATAAAAATAAAAATAAAATCTAAAGGGTGAATCTCCTATCTATCTTAAATCCTCATCATTCCCTAACTCTTACCAAGGCCACATATCTTCCTACACGTGGTCCCCACAAGGTCCCATGTGGGTCATGTGTAGAATTTTGACTAATCCAAGCCTTAGGACATCTTTTTCCCATCCCTCCAATCAGAAATCCTAATGTGAACAAGTCATATTAAATGTCAACTTGACATTCTCCTAAGTACAAATCCCTTGGGATTGCTATCCCAC
Organism: Cupressus sempervirens; assembly: GCA_028749045.1. Taxonomy (NCBI): domain Eukaryota; kingdom Viridiplantae; phylum Streptophyta; class Pinopsida; order Cupressales; family Cupressaceae; genus Cupressus; species Cupressus sempervirens. The sequence goes on from CM053791.1 coordinate 665,833,865, forward strand.
TCCCCCTTAATTTCAAGTTGACTACCTATGCTTGGGAACACGTGACCACTACTGCAAGGAGGGGACGACTAGTGCATAAGACAAGGATGTGACATAAACCCTTTCTCCTATGCACCCAAGTATATTGATGGGGATGAAACCCCTTTTCAAGGAGGCAAGCTCAAGGATAAAAGTTTTGACATGACATGTCAGAATGAATGTCAGATTTAACAATACACCTTGGGGAGTGGAGAAAACTTTTTGCATTATGATGGCTTAGGAAATGTTGGGGGCTACTCTAGAAGGGTGGTCAAGATCAATCTTGGCTTTTATTGAGTGCATGTGATATGAACATAAAATTTTCCTTCCAAATTATTGAGTGCACAACAAGAATTTAAGCAATCTACTAAGTTTTAAATTCATACAATCAATGGTATCACATAACATCTATGGATTGTTATTATCAACTAGTCATTTACAATACCACAAGGAGAAAACTTTCTTTCACATTTTCAAATGATAAAAATGATGTCAAAGTAAATCTGTGACTCATACCAATGCTTTCATAACAATATAAACTCCAAATGAAACATGCATATACAACCTTATCAATCATTTCCACTACACGTACATTAGGTAATAATGATACAATCTCCTTCCATCACAATGGGGCAACATAAGAGACTTTTCAAAATCATAAGGAACATGAACATTGAAAGATATGGACAATGAGTAGCATGAACATTGTCCAACATGATCATTGAGAACGTGAACAAGCTGGTGAATCCTCCTTCACAAATGAGGGCACAATGTCAAGTTTTCTCATCCAACATCAATCTGCAAGATGATCATTCCAAGCCATTTCCATTGCTCCCTTGGAAACAAATCTTCATATGCAACACAACAAAATAACAAGGACCATGGGTGCTTTCCACCCAACCATAAGCCTCAAAGAGACCACCCCCGTGCTAGGGAACAAGGCTCAAACTGGGATACACATACAATCTTTCAATGCATAAATATTACATTTCAAACTTGAACAATTTCCCCCCAAGGCTATTTCACAATGGCTTCACAGATGGAACCATAAACATAGGGTGAAGGTGTGTTCTAAAATGGAGACTTGCCATACCAAAAAATATCTGCAATAAACAATTTTCATGCCCTCTCAGGGCTATCATAATTGAGAAAATTTCATCCCCTCTCGGGGCTATCATAAATCAACAATTTAATGCTCTCTTGGGGCCTCCACATTTCCTCCTCCAAACCCACTACCATCAGCTGAAACTCCTCAAACTTCCTTTCTACACCATACTTTCCTTATCACCCCTAGCAAGATATGAATAGTTATGGCATACAATGGATAATACAACACCCATAATACAACAAGGAAATAGAGGAAATCCAAACCTCATACTCACAATACTCCACACAATACAACAAGATACACAATGGTGTCACACTAATCTACATGGAATGAACACCATTCAAGCACTCACATGAATGCTACTCCACAATGCAATGCAATGCATACTCCATTGATAAACTCCACACTTGCATATTTTCTTAACCATGCTAAAAGAAAGAAATGGAAAAGAAGCAAGTTTGAGATACCAACCTTGGTCCAAGCTAGGGTAAGGATAGTTGTAGTAGAGCTCCACTAATCTCCCTCCAAAACCTAACTGTCTCTAAAATTAGAGAGTGGGTAGACACCCCACTTGTTTGGCCAAGGCACTCTAATAAAGCCTTCCCACTAACTTATTTTAGATAAAACACTAAGCCACTACTTCTTAAAAACTTGTCTCCTTTAATGGTTCATTGATAGCCCTCACGAGCTCTGAGTTATGACCCTCAAAATATCGATCTCGAAATGCACTTAGAGCACCTTAGAGACTCCTCGGTATAGGGTGGCCACAAATGATGGATGGTCTTTGTGGCTAGAACAAGGGTGTGACTAGAGTTCAACTGCCCATTCGAAGCTAATGGCGCTGACGATTTGATGCCAAGATCAACGGTTTCAAAGTTATGTTGTGGTGCACCTATGAATTGAGGCACACTGTGAGTTTTGGCATCGAGCGAGATCGTTGTGTTGAATCCAAATGGAATGTGATTTCTCAAAAATAAGATAGGTTATTTTAGGCCTCAATATCATTGTCCTATAGCATTTGATAGTTGATTGATAGCCCTCACGAGCTTCAAGTTATGATCCTCGAAAGATCAACCTCGAAATGCACTTGGAGTACCTTGGAGACTCCTTGGTACGAGGTGGCCGCAAATGATGGATGGTCTCCATGGATGGAACAAGAGTGTGACTAGGGTTCACCCACCCATCTAGAGCTAATGGTGTTGACAATTCAATGCCATGATCAGTAGTTTCAAAGTTACGCTATGGTGCACCTATGAATTGGGGCACACTGCAATTTTTGGCATCGAGCGAGATTGCTATGCTAAATCCAAATGGAATGTGATCTCTCAAAAATGACATAGGTTATTTTAGGCCTCAACATCATCGTCTTGCAGCATTTGCTAGTTCATCGATAGCCCTCACGAGCTTCGAGTTATGACCCTCAAAATATCAACCTCGAAATGCACTTAGAGTACCTTGGGGACTCCTCGGTACAGGGTGGCCGCAAATGATGGATGGTGTTCATGACCAAAAAAAGGTTGTGACTAGGGTTCACCCACCCATCCAGAGCTAATGGCATTGACAATTCAATGCCACGATCAGCAGTTTCAAAGTTACATTGTGGTGCACCTATGAACTGAGGCACACTGCAAGTTTTGGCATCGAGCGAGATTGTTGTGCTGAATTCAAATGGAATGTGATCTCTAAAAAATGAGATAGGTTATTTTAGGCCTCAACATCACCATCTTGTAGCATTTTAGAGTTCATCGATAGCCCTCACGAGCTTCAAGTTATGACCCTCGAAAAATTGACCTAGAAATGCACTTAGAGCATCTTAGGGACTCCTCAATACGGGGTGGCCGCAAATGATGGATGGTCTCTATGGCCGAAACAAGGGTGTGACTAGGGTTCACCCACCCATCCAGAGCTAATGGCACTGACCATTTGATACCATGATTAGTGGTTTCAAAGTTACACTGTGGTGCACCTATGAACTAAGGCATACTGCGAGTTTTGGCATCAAGCGAGATCGTTGTGCCGAATCCAAATGGAATGTGATTTCTCAAAAATGAGATAGGTTATTTTAGGCCTCAACATCACTGTTCTGTAGCATTTGATAGTTCATTGATAGCCCTCATGAGCTTCAAGTTATGATCCTCGAAAGATCGACCTCAAAATGCACTTAGAGCACCTTGGAGACTCCTCGGTATGGGGTGGCCACAAATGATGGATGGTCTCCATGGCCGAAACAAGGGTGTGACTAGGGTTCACCCACCCACCCGGAGCTAATGGCGCTGACAATTTGATACCACGATCGGCGGTTTCAAAGTTACGCTGTGGTACACATATGAACTGAGGCACACTGTGAGTTTTGGCATCGAGCAAGATCATTGTGTTGAATCTAAACGAAATGTGATCTCTCAAAAATGAGATAGATTATTTTAGGCCTCAACATCACTATCTTGTAGCATTTGATAGTTCATCTATAGCCCTCACGAGCTTCAAGTTATGACCCTTGAAATGCACTTAAAGCACCTTGGGGACTCCTCGGTAAGGGGTGGCCGCAAATGATGGATGGTCTCTATGGCTGAAACAAGGGTGTGACTAGGGTTCACCCACCCATCCAGAGCTAATGGTGCTGACAATTCGATGCCACAATCGGCGATTTCAAAGTTATGCTATGGTGCACCTATGAACTGAGGCACACTGCGAGTTTTGGCATTGAGCAAGATCATTGTGCCGAATCCAAACGGAATGTGATCTCTCAAAAATGAGATAGGTTATTTTAGGCCTCAACATCACTGTTTTGTAGCATTTGACAGTTCATTTATAGCCCTCATGAGCTCCAAGTTATGACCCTCAGAAGATCGACCTCAAAACGCACTTAGAGAACCTTGGGGACTCCTCCATATGGGGTGGCCACAGACGATAGAGGGTCTCTGTGGTTGGAACAAGGGTGTCACTATGGTTCACCCACCCACCTAGAGCTAATGGCACTGACAATTCAAATAGTTCTAGCCGTTAGGAGTTAGATTTTGAAAAGTTGTCAAGAAAATTGCAAAAGTTGTTAAGCAACTTTTTGCAATTTTTGCGCTGAGACAAGTTTTATTGCAAATTTGATTGCAAATAGACTCTACAAACTCCTAGGAACTCTACTAATGTTCTAAACATCTAGACTTACCTAAAAAACATGGAATTTACCAAAAATCCACTTTATTGGACCAACTGATGGCCAAGGCTTATAGTTGCACCATGAGGTCTTATGTCCATTACAAATGTGGATGGTCACAGGGAGATCATTAGATCTATCCCTAGACCATATTACATCAAGAAAAGAAAAATGATTAGGTGCTTTGCACTAGTGTTCCCTGTATTTCATAAAATTTAAACTCTAGAGTTTCCTTCCAAAATGCTCATGTAGCCGTTACATTCAAGATTTGAATTTTCTAAAGCGATAAGCTAAATTTTAAGTGACTTATTGAATGTTTCAACTTATGAAATGACTTGAGATTATTATGAGACCTTATTAGGACCTATGTAATGACTCACTTACCCTATGCAAACTTAGACATTACTAAAGTTCAAATCTCATGGTCCTTTACAACTTTTCAATATAAAAGTCTTTCAAAACATTATACAATATTATGACTCTTTATGCTTTCAAATGCCATCATTGGTTGGAAAATGGAAGAAATCAAGTATTCTAATTATTCATCCATACTTTCTAGATTTTTCTTATTTGATTAGTTTGATAAAAATAGTTTTAATAATCATAATGTCAGCTTTATGTCAAATAAAGAAAAAATTTAAATTTGTAATAAGATATCCGCAAGCATCTTTCATATAGTTATAAATGCTCTTAAAATTGTCCTTATAGCCTTGTATCACATGCAAATATGATTTGCAAGAATTTGTTCAATATCTTCCTCTTATAATTCCTTACAAAGAACCTACCAAAATACAAATTAGAATGTGCAACTAATTTAACCTATCTTTTTCATTATTACAAAAACCATATACAAAAAAAGTTCACATTTTACATCATAAATCTTAGGAATTCTTGCCAATACCACCCCACACCCCCCCCCCCCCCCCCCACTCTTCATGATGTACCTACATTCCAATATCATAAAAAAATTAGTAACTTATTGTATTAAACAAGATAATCATTAGTTCATTGAATCATTATGAAGAAAATAACATAAGAAGTAAATATACCTAGTTGAGTGTTCTAATAGGGTCCTCTCTCTATTTCAAGGTCTCCAACAGGGCTTCATGATCAACATTAGCAATAGTAAAAAGTTCTTTTACTTTTGGTCTTCCTTGATGCTTCAACAACTTTACATTTGTTGCTATAATAAGATGCGAATATATGAGAATTATTTTGTGCTTCTGATAGTCTTCGAATGTAAGAATTCTGTTCCTTCTAAGCATGTATGTCTGCAGCCATGTTCCAGCGACAACCACTGAACCAGTAGGATATGTGAATCCATCATCATCTGTGATTGGTTGTGCAAGTTTTTGTTTACCTCTTACAAAAAGTGCTAACCAATAATCAGATTTCTCATCATTCCCTTGTGGTACAAACAATGCAAAGACATGTCCTGGCTGAAGTAGATCTGATAGATCGTTATGCTCAAGTGAACTTTCCATGTCATCATTTCTGATAGAGGATATGATAGACAATGGAGTAAGATAATGTGAAGCCCATGTGTCCAACCACTCACTTGACTCACAGTGATCCCAATCACACTGAAAAAAACTAGGACAATAGCAAGCTAGCTGTCGTGTCCAAATGGTCCATGTACTAGAATTAGAGCTCTAGAATAAATGCATTTTTGATGAGTCTCTCATTGTAGCACAATCTAATATATCAGCTGCGGACCCTTCCTCAACCAACCAAAAGAACCTACGTACCACTAAATTAAGAGTCCCCCCCCCCTCTGATAATGCTAAACTACACCAATCAACAATGCTACGAGCATCAAGAAGCTTTTCTACTGAAATCTTCAGTTGATCCTTGACTAGAGCTCTCTTCACACATGCCCCCACTCCATCATGTTTCCCTTTTCTATGGCCGGACTCAAAAAAACTCCAAATATGAGGCACCCCTCTCTCTACATGCATCCTACACAACCAATAAAACATGCGACCATTCTTGAATTGACCTGTATAGTTATCTGACCAAATGATATGTCTATCCATAGCAATTGCATACTCATGTTAGAAATCAAAATAATTCTCGAAACAATGTTGCACAAACTCTTGAGAGTGAGATCTATCATCACTCATATAAAAATGACACTCTCTAATAATCTTTCGATTATCTTCTGCACTATCAGGGTCATGTCTATATGTTATGTGAACAAAAATAGCAGTTTGAATAGAGTTGTAATACTGAGATTGTGTCTCATTTTGAGGTTGCAATGTGTAGTTCTCAGAAAAATCAACAACTGATATAATAGTGCCAATGGGAAAAGTCTCCTTGCACATTCTAAATTGCTCATCCAACCATTTAGACCTGTGACTATGTCTTGCATACTTATAAAAAATATTTGCCTTGAAATCTGAAATAAAACTAGCCACACTAATATCTTTTCCAATCAATTCACATCTAGAGCTCTCTCCTCCACTCTTCAATGTATATTTCACCATTTCATATACCTTTTTTTTACTATTGTCTTTCCAAGATCTTGTTCGCACCCCTCATGAAAACATGTGTCAAACATGGATAAGCCACCACATTTTGAACACTTCTCATTTAAGCAAGCATTTTCATAAAAGAAACAACCATCAACTCTATGATATAAAAGTTGATCTAGCAAGTCTCTTGATGATTTTGGAAGCTTAGTAGCACTACAATCCTCTAACATTTCTTTACTATGCAAAGTAGAAATGATGGAGCGTAATAGTTCATAGTGCATAGAAAACTCAACATGATATTTGCAACAACATGTATTTTGAATTTTGAGTGGCATATAATAAAATGGCTTCAAAGATTAAAAAGCCCTTTGTGATATATGAAGACTTGGATGACTCTCTCTAAATTGTTTGAACAACATAGTTTGACTTACCTCCAAATAGTGTTTAGGATGTGGCATGCAATCTCTGATGCATATTCTCAACTTTAACACGTCTTTAGCATTGGGTGATACTCGTGAGTTAGAGTGCCAAAATTGTGTAATTTCTTCCTTCACATCATCGGATAGCTTCTTATCAAAACATGGAAGTCTTCCACCAAATGCTCATGTTTCATTTTGAAGAGGATCATCAATTTTCTCTCGTCGATTAAGTGCTCTTCTCAAATTAGTATGATTTAGATTCAAATCAATACAAGTTTGTCTCATATATCTACCCTTTCTCAAATGAAGACTTACCAAAGAGGTTGTAATAACCCTTCGAGCAACTCTGTTATCCTTCTCCTTGTTATTTTTTTCAATGCTATTAAGAGCATTGAAAAGATTCTTCACAATAATGGCATTTCTTTCCAACTTTTTATTGACATGAATCTTCAATTTGAAAAGTACAGGTCTCATCTTTTGCATCTTTAATAAGTGCATGAAAAGCTGACATTGCTCTACCACTGTCTTGTTGCCGAAAAATATCTAATATAGTCTTGAAGCCCATAACCAAATGATTCTTTCTGATTTTTTTTCCTTCCAAACTAGTAATAATAATTTCATCAATTTCAATTATCCATTTTGGTGTTTTAGAACTTTCATGTTGATTATAATTAGGAGATATGTAACATTCTTGTGCATTAGATTCCTGTGCATTGTCATGTTCGACATGGTCAATTATGCAATTTAGATTATGACTTGGTAGCATTTCATTTCAAAATTTTCATTCTCTAAATTTTTAATTTCGGCATTATCATTTTCAATAGGTACATTTTCATTCCCTAATTTTACATACTCATTATCTAACTCTATGATTTCACCTTCGACTAATTCATCGTCAACTTGACTGATATTTAGTATACCTTGTCTTTTTCTTCGGTGTTCCATTTTGTGTCTTTCCCTATATGCCACAATATCTTCATTGGATATTTTCTTTTTGCATTTATCCTTTCGACGACTACTGCTCCCCATTGAGATGAAAAAATTGAACACCTAAGGTTATATTTTCAAAAAAAAATTGATTGATTGGGCCCCAACACACACTTTCTTTCAAAACCCATGAAAAAAGAATAGAAAAAGTGATGTTGTCGAGTTTGTAGGGACAGGGATATGTTGGAAACTGGTGCCAGGGAAGATCGGATATCCGATTTCAAATTGAATATCCAATTTCCAATCGGATATCTAATCTTATCTAGTGAGATTTAGAGAAAAAACAACCTTTGCTATATTAGTATTAATATTAGAATAATAATTGGAGGGAAACCGACTTTGGTTTATTAGTATTAATATATAGTATGAATATTATTATTATAGCTAAAATAGTATTATTATTATTACTATAGATATAATAGTATTAATATTTAGTGTTTATTTATATTATTATTATTATTATTATGCTACAATAGTTTTAATAGTATATAAACGTGTCATCATTTAACAGGTCAAATGGGGTCATAGGTCACACTATCACACACTTTGACCCATATGAACGATTCTAATATGTCCCTAGGGGTCCTAAGACCCCTAGGGACATATGTCATCATTTAATGGGTCAAAGGGGATCATAGGACACCCTATGATCCCCTTTGACCCATATATACCATTTTAATATGTCACTAGGGGTCCTAGGACCCCCAAGGACATATCTCATCATTTAAAGGATCAAAGGGGCCCAGAGGTCAATCTATGACCACCTTTGATCCATATTAAACATTCTAATATGTTCCTAGGGGTCTTAGGACACCTAGGGACACATGTCATCAATTAATGGGTCAAAGGGGGTCATAGGTCACACTATGACCCCGTTTGATCCATATGAATGATTCTAATATCTCCTTAGGGGTCCTAGGACTCTTAGGGACATAAGTCATCATTTAATGGGTCAAAGGGGGTCATAGGTCACCTTATGACCTCCTTTGATCCATATATACCATTCTAATATGTCACTAGGGGTCCTAGAACCCCTTGGGACACATTTCGTAATTTAATCGGTCGTAGGGGCTCATAGGTCAACCTATGACCCCCTTTCAGACATATTAACCATTCTAATATGTCCCTACGGGTCCTAGGACCCCTAGGGACATATGTCATCATTTAATGGGTCAAAGGGGGTCATAGGTCAACCTATGACCCCCTTTCACACATATTAATCATTCTAATAAGCCCCTAGGGGTTGTAGGACCCCTAGGGACATACGTCATCATATAATGGGTCAAAGCGGGGCATAGGTCACCCTATCACCCCATTTGACCCGCATTAACCATTCTAATATCTCATCATTTCATGGGTCGTGGGGGGGGGGGGGGGGGGGGGCGGGGTCATAGGTCAACATAAGACCCCCTTTCATACATATTAACCATTCGAATATGTCCCTATGGGTCCAAAGACCCCTAGGGACATATGTCATCATTTAATGGGTCAAAGGGGGTCATAGGTCACCCTATGAACCTGTTTGACCCATATGAACAATTCTAATATGTCCCTAGGGGTACTAGGACCCCTAAGGACATATGTCGTAATTTAATGGGTCAAAGGGGGTCATAGGTCACCCTATGACCCATTTTGACCCATATATACCATTATAATATGTGAGTAGGGGTCCTAGGACCCTTAGGGACATATCTCATCATTTAATGTGTCGTGGGGGGTCATAGGTCAACCTATGACACCTTTTCACACATATTAACTATTTTAATATATCCCTCACAGTCCTAGCACCCCTAGGGACATATGTCATCATTTAATTCGTCAAAGGGGGTCACAAGTCAACCTATGACCCCCTTTGACACATATTAACCATTCTAATATGACCCTAGGGGTCCTACGTCCCCTAAGGACATATGTCCTCATTTCATGGGTCAAAAGGGGTCATAGGTCTCCCTATCACCACCTTTGACTCATATGAATGATTCTAATATGTCCTTAGGTGTCCTAGGACCCCTACGGACATATGTCATTATTTCATGGATCAAAGGGGGTCATGCGTGACCCTATGACCCCCTTTGACCCATATGAACGATTCTAATATGTCCCTAGGGGTCCTAGGACCCCTAGGGACATATCTCATGATTTAATGGGTTAAAGGGGGTAATAGGTCACCCTATGACCCCCTTTGGCTCATATTAACCATTCTAATATGTTCCTAGTTGTCCTACGACCCCTAGGGACATATTTCATCATTTAATGGGTCGTAGAGGGTCATAGGTCAACCTATGACCACCTTTCACACTTATTAATCATTCTAATATGTCCCTAGGGGTCCCAGGACCACTAGGGACATATGTCATCATTTAATTCATTAAAAGGGGTCATAAGTCAACCTATCACCCCCTTTGACCCATATTAACAATTCTAAAATGTTCCTAGGGGTCCTATGGCCCGTAGGGACATATGTGATCATTTCATGGGTCAAAAGGGGTCATAGGTCACCCTATGACTCCCCCTATGACCCCTTTTGACCCATATAAATGATTCTAATATGTCCCTAGGTGTCCTAAAACCCCTAGGGACATATGTCGTCATTTCATAGATCAGAAGGGGTCATAGATGGCCTTATAAACCCCTTTGACCCATATGAATGATTCTAATATGTCCCTAGGGGTCCTAGTACCCCTAGGGACATATTTTGACATTTAATTCGTCAAGGGGGGGGGGGGTCATAGGTCACCTTATGACCCCCTTTGACCCATATATACCATTCTAATATGTCAATAGGGGTTCAAGGACCCCTAAGGACATATCTCGTCATTTAATGGGTCGTGGGGGGCCATAGGTCAACCTATGAGCCCCTTTCACACATATTAATCATTATAATATGTCCCTAGGGGTCTTAGGACCCCTGGGGACATATGTCATTCATTTAATAGGTCAAAAGGGGTAATAGGTCACCTTATGACCCCCTTTGACCCATATATACCATTCTTAGGACCCCTCGAAACATATCTCATCATTTAATGTGTCGTGGGGGTTCATAGCTCAACCTATGATCCTCTTTCACACATATTAACCATTCTAATATTTTTTTAATGGTCGCAGGATCCTTAGGGACATATGTCGTTATTTAATGGGCCAAAGGTGGTCATAGGTCAACCTATTACCCCCTTTCGCACATATTAACAATTTTAATATACCCGAGGGGTCATAAGACCCTTAGGGACATATGTCATCATTTAATGGGTCATAGCAGGTCATAGGTCACCCCATGACTCCCTTTGACTCATATCAACCATTCTAATATTTTCCTATGGGTCCTAAGATTCTTAGGCACATATCTCATCATTTAATGGGTCGTTGGGGGTCATAGGTCCACCTATGACCCTATTTCACACATATTAACCATTCAAATATGTCCTTAGGGGTCCTAGGACCCCTAGGGACATATGTCATCATTTAATGGGTCAAAGGGAATCATGGGTCATCCTATGACCCCCTTTGACCTAGGTATACCATTCTCATATGTCACTAGAGGTCCTACGACCCCTAGGGACATATCTCACCACTTAATGGGTCGTGGGGGGTCATAGGTCAACCTATGACCTCCTTTTGCATATATTAACCATTCTAATATGTTCCTAGGTGTCCTAAGACCCTTAGAGACATATGTCATCATTGAATTCATCAGAGGGGGTCATAGGTCAACCTATGACACCGTTTGACCCATATTAACCATTCTAATATGTTCTTAGGGGTCCTACGACCCCTATGGACATATGTTGTCATTTTATAGGTCAAAAGTGGTCATAAGTTATCCTATGACCCCCTTTGACCCAAATGAACAATTCTAATATATTTTTAGATATTCTAGGACCCCTAGAGACATATGTCATCATTTCATGGATCAAAGAAGGTCATAGGTCACCCTATGATCCCCTTTGACCCATATGAACAATTCTAATATGTCATATCTCATGATTTAATGGGTCAAAGGGGGTCATAGGTCACCCTATGACCCTCTTTGACCCATATTAACCATTCTAATATGTCCCTAGGGGTCCTACTACCCCTAGGGACATATTTCATCATTTAATGGGCCATGACCTATGACCCCCTTTTACACATATTAACCAATATAATATGTCCCTAGAGGTCGTAGGACCCTTAGGGACATATGTCATCATTTAATTCATCAAATGATGTCATAGGTCAACCTATGACTCCATTTGACCCATATTAACCATTCTAATATGGACATATGTTGTCATTTCATGGGTAAAAGGGGGTCATAGGGTGACCTATGACCCCCTTTGACCTATATGAATGATTCTAATATGTCTTTAGATTTCCTAAAACCCCTAAGGACATATGTTGTCATTTCATAAATCAAAGGAGGTCATAGGTCACCCTATGACCCACTTTGACTCATATGAATGATTCTAATATGTCCTTAAGGGTCCTAGGACCCCTTGGGACATATGTCATCATTTAATGGGTCAAAAAAGGTCATAGGTCACCCTATGACCCACTTTGGGCCATATATATACCATTCTAATATGTCACTAGGTGTCAAAGGACCCTTAGGGACATATCTCATCATTTAATGGGTCGTGGGGGGTCATAGGTCAACCTATGACACCCTTTCACATATATTAACCATTCTAAAATGTCCCTAGGGGTCCTAGGACCACTAGGAACATATGTCATCATTCAATTTGTTAAAGGGGGCTATAGGTCACCCTATGACCCTCTTTCACACATATTAACCATTCTAATATGTCCCTAGGGGTCTTAGGACCCGTAAGGACATATCTCATCATTTAATGGGTCATGAGGGGTCATAGGTCAACCTATGAATCCCTTTCACACATATTAACCATTCTTATATGTCCCTAAGAGTCCTAGGACCCCTAGGGACATATGTCATCATTTAATGGGTGAAAGAGGGGTCATAGGTCACCCTATGACCTCCTTTGACTCATATATACCATTCTAATATGTTCCCAGGGGTCCTAGAGACATATCTCATCATTTAATGGGTTGTGGGGTAATATGTCCCTAGGGATCCTACGACCTTTAGAGACATATATCATCTTTTAATGGGTCAAAGAGGGTCATAGATCAACCTATGACCCCGTTTCACACATATTAACCATCCTAATTAGCCCTTTGTGGTCGTAAGACACCTAGGGACATATGTCATCATTTAATAGGTCAAATCTGGTCATAGGTCACCCTATGATCTCCTTTGACCCGTATTAACCATTCTAATATGTCCTTAGGGGTACTACAACCCCTAAAGACATATCTTATCATTTAATGGGTCATGGGGGGTCATAAGTCAACCTATGACCCCCTTTCACACATATTAACCATTCTAATATGTCTCTCACAGTTCTAGGACCTCTAGGGACATATGTCATCATTTAATTCATCAAAGAGGGTCACAGGTCAACCTATGACCCCTTTGACCTATATTAATCATTCTAATATGTCCCTAGAGGTCCTACAACCCGTAAGAACATATGTCTTCATTTCATGGGTCAAAAGGGGTCATAGGTTAGCCTATGACTTCCTTTGACCCATACGAATGATTATAATGTCTCTAGGTGTCCTAGGATCCCTATGGACATATGTAATCATTTCATGGATCAAAGGGGTTCATAGATCACCCAATGACCCCTTTCGACCCATATAAACGATTCTAATATGTCCCCCGGGGTCGTAGGACCCCTAGGAACATATTTCATTATTTAATGACACAAAGGGGGTCATAGGTCACCCTATGACCCCCTTTGACACATATTAACCATTCTAATATGTCCCTAGGGGATCTACGACCCCTAGAGACATATTTAGTCATTTAATGGGTCGTCGACCTATGACCCCCTTTCACACATATTAACCACTCTAATATGTCGCTAGGGGTCCTAAGACCACTAGGGACATATGTCATAATTTAATTCGTCAAAGGGGATCATAGGTGAACCTATGACCCCATTTGACTCATATTAACCATTCTAATATATCCCTAGGGACATATGTCATCATTTCATGCATGCAAAGGGGTCCTAGTTCACCTTATAACCCCCTTTGACCTATATGAACAATTTTAATATATCCCTAGGTGTCTTAGGACCCTTAGGGACATATGTCATCATTTCATGGAGCTGAGGGGGTCATAGGTCACCTAATGACCTCCTTTGGCCCATAAGAATGATTCTAATATGTCCTTAGGGGTCGTAAAACCCCTAGGGACATATGTCATCATTTAATGCATCAAAGAGGGTCATAGGTTACCCTATGACTCGCTTTGATCCATATATACTATTCTAATATCTCACTAGGGGTCCTAGGATCCCTAGGGACATATCTTGTCATTTAATAGGTCGTGGGGGGCCATAGGTCAACCTATGACCCCCTTTCACACATATGAACCATTCTAATATGTGCCTAGGGGTCCTAGGACCCTTAGGGATATAGGGGTCCTAGGACTCCTAGGGACATATGTTGTCATTTAATGGATCAAAAGGGGTAATAGGTCACCCTATGACCCCCTTTGACCCATATATACCATTCTAATATGTCCCTAGGGGTTCTAGTACCCCTAAGGACATATCTCATCATTTAATGGATCATGGGGGGTCATAGGTCAACCTATCACCCTTTTTCACATATATTAACCATTCTAATATGTCCATATGAGTCCTGAGACCTTTAGGGACATATGTCGTCATTGAATTCATCAAAGGAGGTCATAGGTCAACCTATGAAAGCATTTGACCCATATTAACCATTCTAATATGTCCCTAAGGGTCTTATAACCCCTAAGGACATGTCATCATTTTATGGGTCAAAAGTGGTCATAGGTCATCCTACGACCTCCTTTGACACAAATGAACGATTCTAATATGTTCCTAGGTGTTCTAGGACCTCTACAGACATATGTCATCATTTCATGGATCAAAGAAGGTCATAGGTCACCCTATGATCCCCTTTGACCCATATGAACAATTCTAATATGTCATATATCATGATTTAATGGGTCAAAGGGTGTCATAGGTCACCCTATGACCCCCTTTGACTCATATTAACCATTCTAATATATCCCTAGGGGTCCTACAACCCCTAGGGACATATTTTTTCACACATATTAACCAATTTAATATGTCCCTAGGGGTCCTACAACCCCTAGGGACATATTTTTTCACACATATTAACCAATTTAATATGTCCCTAGGGGTCTTAGGAACCCTAGCGATATATGTCGTCATTTAATTCGTCCAATGGTGTCATATGTCAACCTATGACTTCTTTTGACCCATATTAACCATTCTAATATATCCTTAGGGGTCTTAAGATCCCTAGGGACATATGTTGTCATTTCATGGGTAAAAGGAGGTCATAGGTTACCCTATGACCCCCTTTGATCTATATGAATGATTCTAATAAGTCCTTAGGTGTCTTAGGATCCCTAAGGACATATGTTTTCATTTCATGGATCAAAGGAGGTCATGGGTCACCCTATGACCCCCTTTGACCTATATGAACGATTCTAATATGTCCTTAGGGGTCCTAGGACCCATAGGGACATATGTCATCATTTAATGGGTCAAAAGGGGTCTAGGTCACCCTATGACCCACTTTGAAACATATATATCATTTTTATATGTCACTAAAGCTGATAGGACCCCTAGGGACATATCTCCTCATTTAATAGATCGTGGGGGGTCATAGGTCAACCTATGACCTCCTTTCACACATATTAATCATTCTAAAATGTCCCTAGGTATCCTAAGACCACTAAGAAAATATGTCATCATTTAATTCATCAAAGGGAATCATAGGTGAACCTATGACCTCATTTGACTCATATTAACCATTCTAATATATCACTAGGGGTCCTACAACCCCTAGGGACATATGTCATCATTTTATACGTGCAAAAGGGTCCTAGTTCACCTTATGATCCCCTTTGACCTATATGAACAATTCTAATATATCCCTAGGTGTTTTAAGATCTTTAGGGACATATGTCGTCATTTCATGGATCTGAGGGGGTCATAGGTCACCCAATGACCTCCTTTGGCCCATATGAATGATTCTAATATGTCTTTAAGGGTCGTAAAACCCCTAAGGACATATGTCATCATTTAATGCATCAAAAGGGGTCATAGGGCACCCTATGACTCGCTTTGATCCATATATACCATTCTAATATGTCACTAGGGGTCCTAGGATCCCTAGAGACATATCTTGTCATTTAATGGGTCGTGAAGGGCCATAGGTAAATTTATGACCCCCTTTCACACATATGAACCATTCTAATATGTGCCTAGGGACATAGGGGTCCTAAGACTCCTAGGGACATATGTTGTTATTTAATAGTTCAAAAGGGGTAATAGGTCACCCTATGACCCCTTTTGACCCATATATACCATTCTAATATGTCTCTAGGGGTTCTAGTACCCCTAAGGACATATCTCGTCATTTAATGGGTCATGGGGGGTCATAGGTCAACCTATCACCTTTTTTTACATATATTAACCATTTTAATATGTCCATATGAGTCCTGAGACCCTTAAGGACATATGTCGTCATTGAATTCATCAAAAGAGGTCATAGGTCAACCTATGAAAGCATTTGACCCATTTTAACCATTCTAATATGTCCCTAAGGGTCCTATAACCCCTAGGGACATATGTCATCATTTTATGGGTCAAAAGTGGTCATAAGTCATCCTACGACCTCCTTTGATACAAATGAACGATTCTAATATGTCCCTAAGTGTTCTAGGACCTCTACGGATATATGTCATCATTTCATGGATCAAAGAAGGTCATAGGTCACCCTATGATCTCCTTTGACCCATATGAAAAATTCTAATATGTCATATCTCATGATTTAATGGGTCAAAGGGTGTCATAGGTCACCTTATGACCCCCTTTGACCCATATTAACCATTCTAATATGTCCTTAGGGGTCCTACAACCCCTAGGGACATATTTCATTATTTAATGGGTCATGGGGGGTCATAGGTCAACCTATGACCCCCTTTCACACATATTAACCAATCTAATATGTCCATAAGGGTCTTAGGAACCCTAGCGATATATGTCGTCATTTAATTCGTCCAATGGTGTCATATGTCAACCTATGACTTCCTTTGACCCATATTAACCATTCTATTATATCCCTAAGGGTCCTAAGACCCCTAGGGACATATGTTGTCATTTCATGGGTAAAAAGAGGTCATAGGTCACCCTATAACCCCCTTTGATCTATATGAATGATTCTAATATGTCCTTATGTGTCTTAGGACCCCTAGGGACATATATTTTAATTTCATGGATCAAAGGAGGTCATGGGTCACCCTATGACTTCCTTTGACCTATATGAACGATTCTAATATGTCCCTAGGGGTCCTAGGACCCCTAAAGACATTTCATCATTTAATGGGTCAAAAGGGGTCATAGGTCACCCTATGACCCACTTTGAAACACATATATATCATTTTTATATGTCACTAAAGTTGATAAGACCCCTATGGACATATCTCATCATTTAATAGATCGTGGGGGGTCATAGGTCAACTTATGACCACCTTTCACACATATTAATCATTCTAAAATGTCCCTAGGGGTCCTAGGACCACTAGGGACATATGTCATCATTTAATTGGTCAAAGGGGTCCATAGGTCACCCTATGACCCCCTTTCACACATATTAATCATTTTTATATGTCCCTAGTGGTCATAGGACCTGTAGGGACATAATTCATTATTTAATGGATTGTGGGAAGTCATAAGTCATCCTATGACTCTCTTTCACACATATTAACCATTCTTATATGTCCCTAGGGATCCTAGGACCCCTAGGGACATATGTCATCATTTAATAGGTCAAAGAGGGTCATAGGTCACCCTATGACCCCCTTTAACCCATATATACCATTCTAATATGTCCTTAGGGGTCCTAGGACCCCTCGGGACATATCTCATCATTTAATGGGTCAAAGGGGGTCATAGGTCAATCTATGAGCCCCTTTTACACATATTAACTATCCTAATAAGCTCTTAGTGGTCATAGGACCCTTAGGGACATATGTCATCATTCAATAGGTCAAAGTAAGTCATAGGTCACCCTATGACCCCCTTTGACATGTATTAACCATCCTAATATGTCCCAAGGGGTCCTAGGACCCCTAGGGACATATCTCTTCATTTAATAGGTCATGGGGGGTCATAGGTCAACCTAAGACCCCCTTTCACACATATTAACCATTCGAATATATCCATATGAATTTTAGGATGCCTAGTGACATATGTCATCATTTAATGGGTCAAAGCGGGTCATAAGTCACCCTATGAACCCCTTTGATCCATATGAACAATTCTAATATGTCCATAGGGGTACTAGCACCCATAAGGACATATGTCATAATTTAATGGCTCAAAGGGCATCCTAGGACTAGGGGGTCATAATCTAATGTCATAGGTCATATATACCATTCTAATATGTGACTAGGGGTCTTAGGACCCCTAGGGACATATCTTGTCATTTAATAGGTCGTGGGGGGTCATAGGTCAACCTATGACCCCCTTTTACACATATTAACCATTCTAATATGTCCCTCATAGTTCTAGGACCCCTAGGGACATATGTCATCATTTAATTCGTTAAAGGGGGTCACAAGTCACTTTATGACCCCCTTTGATCCATATTAACCATTCTAATATGTCCCTAGGGGTCCTACGACGCTTAGGGATATATGTCCTCATTTTCTGTGTCAAAAGGGGTCATGTAGGTCACCCTATGACCTTTTTTGACCCATATGAATAATTCTAATATGTACCTAGGTGTCTTAGGACCCCTAAGGATGTATTTCATCATTTTATGGATCAAATGGGGTTATAGGTCATCCAATGACCCGCTTTGACTCATATGAATAATTCTAATGTATCCCTAGGAGTCCTAGTACCCCGAGAGACATATCTCATTATTTAATAGGTCAAAAGGGGTCCTAGGTCACCTTATACCTCCTTTGACCCATATTAACCATTCTAATATGTCCCTAGGGGACTTATGACCCCTAGGGACATATTTTGTCATTTAATGGGTCGTGGGGTGTCATAGGTCAACCTATGACCCCCTTTCACACATATTAACCATTCTAATATTTTTGTACGGGTCCTAGTACCACTAGGGACATATGTCATCATTTAATTCGTCAAAAGAGATCATATGTCAACTTATGACCCCATTTGACTCATATTAACCATTCTAATATGTCCCTAGGGTCCTACGACCCCAAGTGACATATCTCGTCATTTCATGGGTCAAAAGGGGTCCTAGCTCACCCTATGACCCCCTTTGACCCATATGAACGATTTTAATATGTCCCTAGGTGTCTTAGGACTCCTAGAAACATATGTCATCATTTCATGAATCTGAGGGGGCAATAGCTCATCCTATGACCCCCTTTGACCCATATGAACGATTCTAATATGTCCCTAAGGGTCTTAGAATCTGTAGGGACATATGTCATCATTTAATATGTCAAAGGGGGTCATAGGTCACCCTATGACCCCCTTTCACCCATATTTACTATTGTAATATGTCACTAGGGGTCCTAGGACCCATAGGGACATATCTAATTATTTAATGGGTCGTGGGGAGCATTAGGTCAACCCATGACCACCTTTCACACATATTAGTCATTCTAATATGTCTCTAGGGGTCTTAGGATGCCTAAGGATATATGTCATCATTTAATGGGTCAAATCAATTAATAAGTCATCCTATGACCTCTTTTGACCCATATATACCATTCTAATATGTCCCTATAGATCCTAAGAACCTTACGGACATATCTCGTTATTTAATGTGTCGTGGGGGATCATAGGTCAACCTATGATCCCCTTTCACACATATTAACCATTCTAATATTTCTCTAAGGGTCCCAAGACCCCTAACGACATATGTTGTCATTTAAAGGGTCAAAAGTGGTCATAGGCCAACCTATGACTCCCTTTTACACATATTAACCATTTTAATATGCCCCGAGGGGTCCGAAGACCCTTAGGGACATATGTCATCATTTAATAGGTCAAAATCGATCATTAGTCACCTTATGACCCTCTTTGACCCATATCAACCATTCTAATATGTTCCTATGGTTCCTAGGATCCCTAGGCACATATCTCATCATTTAATCGGTCGTGGGAGGTCATAGGTGGACCTATGATACTATTCCACACATATTAACCATTCGAATATGTCTCTAATAGTCTTAGGACCCCTAGGGACATATGTCATCATTTCATAAGTCAAAGGGGATCATATGTCACCTTATGACTTTCTTTTACCCATATATACCATTCTAATATGTCACTGAGGGTCCTACGACCCCTAGGGACATATCTTGTCATTTAATGGGTCGTAGGGGGTCCTAGTTTAACCTATAACCCCCTTTCACATATATTAATCATTGTAATATGTCCCTAGGGGTTTTAAGACCCCTAGGGACATATGTCATCATTGAATTCATCAAAGGGGGTCATAGGTCAACCTATGACCCAGATTGACTCATATTAACCATTCTAATATGTCCCTAGGTGTCCTACGACCTCTAGGGACATATGTCATCATTTTATGGGTCAAAAGTGATTATAGGTCATCCTATGACCCCTTTTGACCGATATGAATGATTCTAATATGTCTCTAGGTGTTTTAGGACCCTTAAGGATATATGTCATCATTTTATGGATCAAAGGGAGTCATAGGTCACCCGATGATCCCCTTTGACCCATATGAACAATTCTAATATGTCCCTAGGGGTCATAGGACCCCTATGGACATATCTCATAATTTAATGGGTCAAAGGGGGTCATAGGCCATTGTATGACCGCCTTTGACCCATATTAACTATTCTAATATGTCTCTAGGGGTCCTAGAACCCCTAGAGACAAATTTTATCATTTAATGGGTAGTGGAGAGTCATAGGTCAACTTATGACCCCCTTTCACAAATATTAACCAATCTAATATGTCCCTAAGGGTCGTAGGACCCCTAGGAACATTTGTCATCATTTAATTCATCAAAAGGTGTCATAGGTCAACTTATGACTCCCTTTGACCCATATTAACTATTCTATTAAGACCCCTAGAGACATATTCTGTCATGTCGTGGGTTAAAGGGGTTCATAGGTCAGTCTATGACCTCATTTGATCCATATGAACGATTCTAATATGTCCTTAAGTGTTATAGGACCCCTAGGGACATATGTCATCATTTCATAGATCAAAGGAGGTCATAGGTCACCCTATGACCACCTTTGACCCATATGAATGATTCTAATATGTCCCTAGGGGTCCTAGGACCCCTAGAGACATATGTCATCATTTAATAGGTCAAAAGACCTATGACCCACTTTGACCCATATATACCATTCTAATATGTCACTAGGGGTTGTAGGACCTCTAAGAACATATTTCATCATTTAATGGGTCGTGGGGGGTCATAGGTCAACTTATGACTCCGTTTCACACATATTAACCATTCTAAAATGTCCCTAGGGGTCTTAATACCACTAAGAACATATGTCATCATTTAAGTGGTCAAAGGGGGCCATAGGTCTCCTTATGACCCCCTTTCACATATATTGACCATTCTAATATGTCCCTATGAGTCTTAGGACCCATAGGAACATATCTTCTCATTTAATGGGTCATGGGGTGTCATAGGTCAACCTATGACACCCTTTCACACATATTAACCATTCTAATATGTCCCTAGGGGTCCTAGGACCCCTAAGGACATATGTCATCATTTAATGGGTCAAAAGGGGTCATAAGTCAACCTATGTCCTCTTTTCACACATATTAACCATTCTAATATGCCCTTAGGGGTCCTAGGACCCCTAGGGACATATTTCGGCATTTAATGGGTCAAAGCGGGTCATAGGTCACCCTATGACCATCTTTGATACATATTAACCATTATAATATTTCCCTTAGGGTCCTAGGACCCCTAGGTACATATCTCATCATTCGATGGGTTGTAGGGGGTCATAGGTCAACCTATGACCCCCTTTCACACATATTAACCATTCGAATATGTCCCTAGAGGTACTAGGACCCCTAAGGACATATGTCATCATTTAATGGGTCAAAGGGGGTCATAGGTCACCCTATGACCCCCTTTCACACATATTAACCATTCTAATATACCCCTAGGGGTCCTAGCACCCCTAGGGACATATGTTGTCATTTAATGGGTCGTTGTGGGTCATAGGTCAACCTATGACCCCCTTTCAAAGGTAGTCACATGTCACCTTATTATTGCATTTGACCCATATATACCATTCTAATATGTCCCTAGGGGTTTTAGGCCCCCTAGGGACATATCTTATCATTTAATGGGTCGTGGGGGGTCATAGGTCAACCTATGACCCCCTTTCACACATATTAACCATTCGAATATGTCTCTAGGGGTCTTAGGACTTGAAGGGACATATGTCCTCATTTAATGGGTCAAAGAAGGTCATAAGTAACCCTATGACCCCTTTGTCCCATATGAATTATTCTAATATATCCTTAGGTGTCTTAGAACCCCTAGGGACATATTTCGTCATTTCATCGATCAAAGGGGGTCATAGGTCAACCTATGATCACGTTTAACCCATATGAATGACTCTAATATTTTCGTAGGCATCTTAGGACCCCTAAGGACATATGTCATCATTTAATGGGTCAAAAGAGGTCATAGTTCACCCTATGACCCCCTTTGACCCATATATACCATTTTAATATGTCACTACGGTTCTTAAGACCCCTAGGGACATATCTCTTCATTTAATAGGTTATGCGGGGCCATAGGTCAACGTATGACCTCCTTTCACACATATTAACAATTTTAATATGTCCCTAGGGGTCTTAAGACCCCTCGAGACATATGTCATCATTTAATGAGTCAAAGGAGGTCATAGGGTGACCTATGACCCCCTTTTACACATATTAACCATTCTAATATGTCTTTAGGGGTTTTAGGACCCCTAAAGACATATTTCATCATTTAATGGGTCGTGGGGGGTCATAGGTAAACCTATGACCCCTTTTTACATATATTAACATTCTAATATGTCCCTAGGAGTACTAGGACCCCTAGGGACATATGTCATCATTTAATTGGTTAAAGGAGGTCATAAGTCACTTTATGACCACCTTTGGCCTATATATATCATTCTAATATGTCCCTAGGCGTCCTAGGAGACCTAGAGATATATCTCGTCATTTAATGGGTCGCAGGAGATCATAAGTTAATCTATGACACCCTTTCACACATATTAACCATTCTAATATGTCTCTAGGAGTCCTATGACCTCTAGGGACATAAGTCATCATTTAATAGGTCAAAGGGGGTCATAGGTCAACCGATGATCCCTTTTCACACATATTAACCATTCTAATATGCCCGTAGGGGTCTTAGGGACATATGTCATCATTTAATGGGTCAAAGTAGGTCATACGTCAGCTTATGACCCTCTTTGACTCATATTAACCATTTTAATATGTCCTTAAGGGTCTTAGGACCACTAGGAAAATATTTTTTCATTTAATGGGTCTTGGGGGGTCATAGGTCAACATATCACCCCCTTTCACACATATTAATTATTTGAATATGTCCCTAGGGTTCCTAGGACCCCTAGGGACATATGTCGTCATTTAATGGGTCAAACGGGGTCATAGGTCACCCTATGACCCCCTTTGACCCATATGAACGATTCTAATATGTCTCTAGGGGTCTTAGGAACCCTAGGGATATTTGTCATCATTTAATGGGTTAAAATGGGTCATAGGTCACCCTATTACCCCCTTTGATGCATATATACCATTCTAATATGTCACTAGGAGTCTTAGGATCCCTAGGGACATATCTCATCATTTAATGGGTCGTGGGAGGTCATAGGTCAACCTATGACCCCCTTTCACACATATTAACCATTCTAATATGCTCCTAGGAGTACAAGACCCCTAGGCACATATATCATCGTTTAATGGGTCAAAATAGGTCATAGGTCACCCTATGATCCGCTTTGACCCATATTAACAATTCTAATATGTCCTTACAGGTCCTAGGACCCCTACGAACATATCTCGTTATTTAATGGGTTGTGGGGGGTCATAAGTCAACCTAAGCCACCCTTTCACACATTTTAATCATTTGAATATGTCCCTAGGGGTCCAAGGACCCCTAGGGACACTTGACCCATATGAACGATTCTAATATCTTAGGGGCCCTAAGACCCTTAGAGACATATGTCATCATTTAATGGGTCAAAGGGGGTCATAGGTCATCCTATGACTCCCTTTAACCCATATATACTATTCTAATATGTCACTAGGGGTCCTAAGACCCTAAGGGACATATTTTGTTATTTAATGGGTCATGGGGGGTCATAGCTCAACCTATAACCCCCTTTCACACATATTAACCATTCTAATATGCCCCTAGGGATATATGTCATCATTTAATTCATCAAAGGGGGTCATAGGTCAACCTATGACCCCCTTTGACCCATATTAACCATTCTAATATGCCCCTAGGGACATATCTCATCATTTAATGGATCAAATGGAGTCATAGGTCAACCTATGACCCCCTTTAACACATATTAACCATTCTAATATGTCCATAGGGGTCGTGCGACCCCTAGAGACATATGTTGTCATTTCATGGGTCAAAAGGGGTCATAGCTCACCCTATGACCCGCTTTGACCCATATGAACAATTCTAATATGTTCCTAGGTATTCTAGGAGCCCTAGAGACATATGTCATCATTTCATGGATCAAAAGGGGTCATAGGTCACCCTATGACCCCCTTTGATCCATATGAACGATTCTAATATGTCCCTAGGGCTCATAGGACTCTTAGGGACATATCTCGTATTTTAATGGGTGAAAGGGGGTCATAGGGTGACCTATGACCCCCTTTGACCTATATTAACCATTCTAATATGTCTCTAAGGGTCCTAGGACCCATAAGGTCATATTTCATGATTTAATGGATCATGGGGTGTCATAGGTCAACCTATGACCCTCTTTCACACATATTAACCATTCTAATATGTCCCTAGGGGTCCTAAGACCCCTAGGGACATATGTCGTCATTTAATGGGTTAAAAGGGGTCATAGGTCACCCTATGACCCTCTTTGATCCATATTAACCATTCTAATATATCCCTAGGAGTCCTAGGATCCCTAGGGACGTATCTCATTATTTAATTGACCAAAGGGGGTCATAGGTCAACCTATGACCCCCTTTGACACATATTAACTATTCTAATATGTCTGTAGGGGTCCTAGGACCCCTAGGGACATATGTCATCATTTAATAGTTTAAAGGAGTTCATAGGTCACCTTATGACCCCCTTTGACCTATATGAACAATTCTAATATGTCTCAAGGGGTCCTAGGACCCCTAGGGACATATGTCATCATTTAATGGGTTAAAGGGGGTCATAGGTCACCCTATGACCCCTTTTGACCCATGTGAATGATTCTAATATGTCCCTAGGGGTCCTAGGACCCCTAGGGACATATGTCATCATTTAATGGGTCAAAGGGGGTTATAAGTCACCCTATGACCCTTTTTGACCAATATGAACGATTTTAATATGTTTCTAGGGGTCCTGGAACTCCTAGAGACATATGTCATTATTTAATGGGTCAAAAGGGGTCATAGGTCACCATCTGACCCCCTTTGACCCATATTAACCATTGCAATATGTCGTTAGGGCTCTTAGGACCCCTAGGGACATATGTCGTTATTTAATGCGTCTAAGGGGGTCAATAGTTGACCTATGAGC
Organism: Cupressus sempervirens; assembly: GCA_028749045.1. NCBI lineage: Eukaryota > Viridiplantae > Streptophyta > Pinopsida > Cupressales > Cupressaceae > Cupressus > Cupressus sempervirens. The sequence goes on from CM053791.1 coordinate 665,859,893, forward strand.
CCCTTTATCTCATATATATTAATAATATAAATATATATTAATTATATATATATATATGTATATATATATTACGTTATTATATATATTAATAACATATATATATATATATTATATTTAATAAAAATATTATGTTATTATATATATTAATAACATATATATATATATGTATGTATGTATGTATGTATTATGTTATGATATTTAATAAAAATATTACGTTATTATATATATATAACGTTATTATATTTAGTAAAAATAATAATAATATAAATTATATTTATAGATTATAATAAGATTAACGTAATATATTATTATATATTAATAGATTATATCTTGTATCTTTACATTACGTTATTATTTATATAATATATATTAATATATGTCTTTATATAGTAATATAAGTTAAGTAATTTATAAATCATAAGCTATAACTTTTAAACGCAATTTTTCCTCTAAAATGGGTTGGGATTTGAAATTTTCCACCCAAATTCTACTGAAGCATATCGGATATGTGATTTGAAATTAGATATCTGATTAGGCTTGGTATTTACCAAGCCTACCCAGTCAACCCAAAAGACGTGTTTGAAGAGGGTTTTACTGATACTCAGACTTTGGATAGCCATATAAGTATTTATTAGTTAATTATCAATGAAGATTATTGTAAAGTGCTGATTGACATACTGATTGAAAAATAACTATAACTTTCAAATGGTATAACATTTTTTAAATCTAAAAGTTGCGTCACATTCTATGCTTCGCCTATTATAAGAAAAAATAAATTTAAATTAAATTTGGTAAAATTTTCTATTAGTTAAGGTGGTCAGACACGAGACTTTTTTTTTCTAAAAAATTATTGGTAGAAAATTTATATTTAATAATTTATTTGGAATAAAAATACCAAAAAATATGCCTCACATCCGGGCATGAGTCTACTTTTCATATCTATAATTATATTAAAAAAATATTATCATTTGATTTTGATTAAGGTGGTCAGACATACACCTACTTTTTATTTTTGCCTTGAAATTTTCGTAGTACTGCATTAAAATTCAAACTTTTGACCAATCAATTTTTTTTTTCTCCTGATAAGACCTAGTAGTTTAGAAACTACATTCAATTTCCTACAGATTATTTTCTTATAACTTTTTTATATAAAGTCCATAACCGCTTCAAAATTATGTGTCAAGTTGACATAACCCTAATTTACTAATTTTTCACTGCCACTTAACGCCATAGTTTGGTACACCATGATCTTGCACATGCCCATTAGTGAAGTTACAAACTCATATGTGCATACTGTGTTACTCGACACTTACTAATTTTTGATGCTCGGCACATGTAACAAAACTATCTCACTCGGCTCTTGTTGCATTTGTATTTTGCTCGGCATCGTTTATGACTCGACACTTAAATATCACTCGACTCTTGTATCATGCTTGACACCTGAATTCACTTGGCACTTGATCTTCACTCAGCACCTGAAGGCTACTTAGCACCTGAAGATCACTTGACACCTATTGGATTTTCTAACTCGGCACATATTGTGGCTCGACATATATAGTGTGCTCGGCTTCAATGTAGAAAGTGGTTAAGTGTGTTGACACTCAAATGTCAAAACCATTCTAAGACTAACATAGCATTCCTACATGTGACATGAGGAGTCCTTTATCCTTAGACATCATTCATACTCCTATTCCTCAACAAGTTGATATGCCTCATCTTGAGAATTACAATGGAAAAGGAGACCATGTTACTCATGTTAAAACATTTCAAATCCTTTGTAGTCTATGCTCATGACCATAGGATTTTAGCTAAGTTGTTTTCTTGAACATTTTGTGATAAGTCCTTGCAATGGTTTTGTTTCTTATTCCTTATTCTATTGAATTTTTTCCAAAACTTGTTAATTCCTTTATTCAAAATTTTTAAAATAACATCAGTCTACATTTTTTTAAAGAAATTTAATGCACTATAAACAAAACACTAAGGAAAAATTTAATAATTCAATTGGTAGATTTAAGCATTTACATGCTTATATTTCTTATCATGTTCCTGATATTGATATTCAACATATGTTTATTTTAAATTTGAAAAAGGATATTAGAGATAAGGTTCTTACAGAATTTATGTCTTTTCAACAACTTTGTCTAACACTTCATCATTATAAATTACAAGTGAGCCAATTTGAGAGAAACATTCCAATGGTTCCTATTCTAGTTGATAAAAGTGATGCTGCTCTTAATCCAAAAATAAATCAAAATCCTAACAACTATGTGAAGTAAATAAACAAGAAAATATAGTTGTTGATCAAGTTATTTTTGTATCTCATAATGCTACTTCTACGTCCACCATTTTTTTTTTTGAATCATGTGATTTCTCCTCTCTCTAAATCTTTACATTGTATTATGAATAGGTGTTTCACTACTAATATGATTATGTTACCTCCTATTCCACCTCTTTTACCTTCTATGATTGTGTCCAAATCTTTTGATCCTAAATGTGTCTAACAATACCATTGTTAAAATGGCTATGATAGTAAGAAGTGTTATTCTTTAGAACATAATGTTCAAGACTTGATTTATTCTATTTCTTTATCTATTGATAATTTTTGATGGTAGTGGGAATAATTTTTTTTCTCCTCGTAATCAAAACCTTCAAATATATATGTATCCTTTACCTACACGTGATACTAATGCCATTGCTCAACTATCTTCTATGGATAATGTTTATGATTCAAATATGGATGATCTTAATCATATTGTTAGCCATGTGGAGCATGTTGATTTATCACAATCTGTTTCCCCACCTCAATCTCAAACTCAGTCTCAACTTCAATCTCAAGTTACACAAACACTTTAGTTTAAACTAAAATCTCAACACAAACCTTGAAAAAAATATAAGAATAAAAGACATCATGAAATCTTGATTACCTTTGATGATTATGAGATTATTAAGGCTTTTGATGGTTGTCTTTACATTTATGCTAAGATTTCTAGAATATCTACATGCAGTTGTCTATTTGATCCTACATCCTTAGTCAATGTTATTATTGAAGAAAATCTTTTTATGAAAAGTTTACAATGTGATTCTTATGATACATCTAATGTGTGGATTCAAACTTTTAATGGTTTTGTTTATCATAATTTCATTCTATTGACTTACCAATTGAAATTTTTGGTAAAATTGTGAACACTACCTTTGTTGTTATTCCTACTTCTAATAAATTTCAAGGTAAGTTTGGTTTTGCTTGGTTGAATTCCATGCATTTTTTTTTCTCCTATTCATAGGTTTATTTAATGTGTTCATGATAAAGATGTAAAGATTATTAACCATAGTTTATAGAAACCTTCTAGGCCCATGGATTGTGCTATACTTGACTTCTTTTGGCCTTCAATACCTAATTCATGTCCTTCTCAACCTGATAATCTTTTTCACTCATATCAAGCCTATTTAAGAATAGTGAAATTATTGAGTTAAGCATGCCTCTAATGGATTTTAATTAGGGTATTTTTCCTACACCTTCCCTACCTCCTTTAACTATGGCTTCTAGTTCTATTAATCAAGATCCTATTATCTTGCTATTCTCCTAAGAATCCTATTAATCCTCCTATAGAATCTATGAAGGATCTGGTAGTTGTTCCTCCTAGTTTTCAACATGTTTCAAATATGAAAAAAAATGTAATCGATCTGCTAATGAACTTTGTAAGAATCTTTATGCTCAAGCTAAAGCTCGTACTTCTTTTATTCAAAGTTCTTTACCTTCTTTTGATCAACCTATACATGATGTGTTAGAAGAAGTTAATGCTAACAATGAAGTTAAGATGCAAGATTATAATGATTCTATTTGTATCTTAGATCCTATTTTGATTAATCTAGATGAAGAAGATACTCTTGATGATACTGATGATGTTAATGATGAATGAGACTATTGACATTGGCATTGATTTACCTAAATTTCTTTCATCACAATTAAAAATTATACCTAGTATCAAACATGATGATTCTCAAGAGGATCCTTCTTTAGACCTAGCTATCATTCCTATGATGTGGGATATGGGAACGCTTGCAAGTTACCCACCTTCTATGAATAATATAGAATGAGATGGGGAGAGTAAATGACATGCTTGATTGGCTAGTCCTTCATGGTAGCCTTTTGTGTGTTTGTCTATCATATTGTGCTTCTCCTATAATGTGTTTGGTAAATGTTTTTTAGATTCTTTTCTACAACCCTTGTTGCTCTATTAGTGCAAGGTGATAAAGGAATCAAATTTGTTGTGCTACTACTCTATACGTATCTATTTTTCTTATATACGTTGTTTCATGTTATGTTGTACCCGTGCTTTTGTTCGTAAAAGTTTCCTTGTGTAATCTAGTTGGATCTGCCACTTGGTAGCATTGATTCTTTTTGGTCTCCATGTCATGGTTCAAAAAGATTCTTCTTTGTAACTCTCTTGTTTACTTTCCTCCATTGTGATTTTAGTTCTACATTCTTTGGGGAATGATGTTAATTCATTTGCAATAATATCATATATATATATATATATATATATATATATATATATATATATATATATATATATATATATATATATATATATATATATATATATATATATATATATATATATATATATAATCTTATGATTTTACTAGCCTCGTGGAAGTTAGATCCCTTATGTGTTCTTTGTATGTTTATGTCGTATTTCCCTTTATTTTTCTTCATTTGGGGGCATATCGTAGTGGATTAGTGGAGTTTTTTATGTTTCTATTCAAGTCATTGCTCTTGTTAAAGTATTAGAAATGACTCTAACATAGGGGCATACAATCTTCTCATGTATTGGGCACCCTCAATTTCAATATACATATATTTTTCAAGGTACTTATCTCCCTTTATGTATTAGTTACTAATCCTTAAAGCATGGATTTTTATATTTATAGGATCTCTTGATCCCTCCAATTTCAAAATATTTTACTATTGATCCCTTAAGGTCGAAGGTGTCCTTAAGACTGTATCTCCTTTTCTTTTCTTTTTACTCTTATGGAATAGAATATTCCTAATAGTGAATATCTAATGGGTTGACTAGTGAGTAGCCACATTAACTAGGTGGTTCAATTACATCTTTCTAGTTGCAATGTTTCCTTGTGTGGTTCATAATGAGACATAATTTCCCACTATGCAAAATAATCCTCTCTCTCTCTCTCTCTCTCTCTCTCTCTCTCTCTCTCTCTCTCTCCACCCCCCCCCCCCCACCCGCCCTTTTGGTGATGTCTCTCTTACTATGATCATAGAGTTGATGAAGAATTAAGTTCCTATGGGCTTGAGAGTTTCTTTTGTCCATTTTATTTCAATTAGATTATCTTTTCATTGCGATCTCCTTTACCAAGAGTTTGCATCAAGTCCATAATCTTGCTAAAGTGGGGCAAAATGTATCTATAGAAAATGGAAGCACTTCCATTTATTATGCTTCTCTCTCAGACCCTGTTTCCATCCTTTTCTAGTAGCCTTTTTTGAAGATCTAACATCTTTAACCTTCTGGGTCAAGGACAAGCTTTCAGGCTAAGGTCAACCTCAAATTTTTCCTAGGTCAAGGATGACCTCAACCCTGACCTAGGTCAGAGTCAACCTCAACCATGACCCTAGATCCAAATTCCAAGTTTTGGGGGATTCAGAATATCGGGCTTTGAAAAGTTTCATTTCATGCTTTTGGGTCAGCTTTTTCAAATTTTGCAATGGTAAAATCTTAAATTGTATTTAATATAGGTCCATTTCTAGGGTTTAAGAATTAATTGGAATTTAATTCTCCTATTTTAGCCTCTTTAGAAGTTTGTGTCGTAGATTAGTATATTTAAGGAAGCCTTCTTCTTTCATTTTCATATCCACTTTTCACGAGGAGACAATATAGAGAGATAACTTTCTATGATCAAGTATCTACCTTACATTGAATTCAAGAATTCAAGCATTCAAGTATCCAAAAATTCAAGCATTCAAATTCATCAAGGAGATCCATTGATAGCTATTGAAGGATTCAATTTCTTTAGATCTATAGTGCCTCTCCTAATTGACTTCTATAGGTCATCTTAATAGATGCAACCTTGTTGATCTATTGTTGTGTAGGATCATGATTGTGACCATGAGTGGTTTACATCGTAGAGGTGATTTGATGTATGTTTCTGTATCTATTGCTTTGATTATTGCTCTTGGCTGATTTATGAGATTATGATGTGATTTCTGGTTTATTGAGGTTTGTGCTAGTGGTTACCAAGATCAATCTTGTATCATGAGGTTATTTTGTGATTACCCTGAGATGTGTGCAGAGATTGCACTATGTACTATTACCATGCTACACTAGACTAGGTTCCTATAGCAGTGGTTAGTCATGTTTATGACTATGTTCGCTTATGTGTTTTAAGTGCCTTTTTGTTGTTCTTTAATCAAATTTTATTAAATGCTTAAATGATTATAAATGGTTTGTCCATGTTGGATTATTTGGTTATGTGCTACAGACATTTATCTTGTTATATTTTGATCTGAGAGATATTTGTTACTTATGTTATGTTTTGCATTTGAGAGGACTTGAGGGTTAGATGTTATACTTTGATTTCAATATCATAGATGTTAGACTACTATGTTGTTCAGTTGATCATATTGCATGATGATGCCATTTTGAGATGACAATGTGTTTTATGATGATAACTAGTTTTCTGGTATTTTTACATATCATGGATTATGTTATGTGATGGATTTAATGCTATGGTTATTTACTTCATTCCTACATTGTTATGCTTTATGTGAACATGAGTAATGTAAATAGATTATTTTAATATAATTAAATAAATAGTTAAATTAGGTGATTTAATGCATTTATTGCTTTGGCTATGTTATTATATGAAATTGCACTTGATCATGTTGTTCAATGTGCAGGATTTATATCCCTAACAGTGGCATATAGAGTTAGTGATTCAACCATTCATATTTTACCAATGTCGTCCATGTATGGTTGACGTATTCTTAATTAGATGTTTAAATTAAACCTTTTGGTGATTATTAAATCCAAACTCATTTGCATTATATGATTAGACAAGTGAGCGTGTCTATGCATTTAGAGGTTCACTTTGTCGCAAAAGTTGTTAAGGAAATTTATGTGTTTTTGGGCCTTATAATTGATTTATTTTAGTTTTTGGCAGCTTTTTCATAGATGAATTCCTATTTATAAGAATAGCCTATTTTCATTTTGGTCAATTCGGGGTTTAACCATGTTGGCTAGTTATTTACCCCAATTGATTATTCACTCAAAAAGTGAATAAATATCCAAAAAAGAATTTAATTCCTCACTTCTCACTTTTGAATTAGAAAGTTGGAGAGTAAAACCCAAAATCCTCTTCATGAGGATTTACTATTTTGTTCATTGTGGGAGCTATAGGCGTGGGATCATCACGAGGTTGACCTCCTTGGATCTAGTTCAGGGAAACCTTAGATTGTGGCAATTTTCAACTACTTCTGTGGACTATTTATTTTATGGTTCAGATTCCTATTTTTCCCTTTTGGCTGTGAGGTAGGGATTTCTTGTTTCATTGTTTTGGCTTTGTTTCTACTTCTATTTTTGGTAGCTATTTGTTTGGAGGCTGAGAAGTAGTGTTCCCCTACATTTCTGTATGTTAGTTCTACCTAGTTGGGCAGGTATGAACATTTCCCTATTTTTTGAGATGGGGGTTTAGGGTTTTACATCGTTATGCTAGCCATTTTTACCTCATTTTGCATGCCACCCTATTTTCTCGAGTTTTCTTGGCATGAGTTGGGTCATGGATCTGGATCATCTGTTTGGATGTTAGTCAGACCTTTATTGCACTTATATGTTTGCATTGGGATGCATGTCGCATTCGTATTCTTGACATTGTGTTTGGTTGAGTGATTTTATACCTGTTGTTTTTGGTTTCTTTGGACCTTTGTTATTGTTTTGTGGACACCAAGATTTGTGTAGAATCCATACTTTCGAATTGAGGCTATTTGAGTGAGTTCATGATGTTTGGTCTTAATGCATTATTGGGATTCGTGTAGAATCCATACTCCTAGATTGAGGCCGGTTGAGTGATTTCATGATGTGTGATTTTATTGTCTTTGGGATTTGTAGAGAATCAATCCTCTCGAGTTGTTTTTGGTTGAGTGACCTTTTGCATTGTGTTCTCATCCAATCCTTGTGTTATGATCTTTGTGATGGTGGTGCACCATACATGAGTACGTGTGCATATATTTGTTGGGGTCTTGCAAGGCCCGATCTTCCATGGTACTTCTAGAAGTTATGATCATTGGGGTTGGGATGGGAGTATGCATGCCCATGGGAACTTGGCATAGGATGAGCATGGGTAGGGTAGGGTAGCATATGGAGGGGGCTTCTATCTTGCAGCCTAGTGTCATGATGCCATAGGGTTGGTAAAGGAAGTTTTAAGTAAGTGATAACTAAATAAAATGTGTGAGTGTTACTAAAACTAAAGATAATAAAATAGTGCTTCAGTGTATGAGCCTTCCATTGAGGGAGTTGAATCTACAGTGTATGAGCCTTCCATTGAGGGAGTTGAATTTGCATAGATCCGAGCTTGGGCTTGTCAATGCTAAGCTACTCTCCATGATGTCAAAGCCTACTTAGTAGCCTTTTGAGTGTCTAACCAGGACCTATACTACTTGCATTGTCTTAGATTCTTGGTTACAACCATCATACTATCTGGCATGAGTGATTGCCTTGGATGTTGTGCTTTATGTGTGTTTGTGGTTGGATCATTATCTCTAGCAGTACAATAGGTGTGGACCTATGTGTGCCACATGGTTGGGAGGCATAGCTACCTTCACCATTGCTAGGGACTAGTGTATAGAGATGATCTTTGATCCTAGTGCGACCGTTGCTAGATGTTTTCACTTGATACTTCAAGTTTTAGAGTATGCTTTCCTATGATTTATGCTTTCATTGGAATGCTTGGATATCATGTTTAGATGATGTTAGTTTATTTGATGCATTCACATATTATGATGTTTAGCATATGACTAGATGATGTGAATTGTTGTATTGGATTATCTATTGCTTATTGGTTAGGATGTTAGATTTCCTTATTATGATGATTAGCATGTGATAGGTGATGTTATCTGCTGGTATGATTATCTTATACTTCACTACTAGCATGTTAGATTTCTTTATGCTTATATTGTAGCATGTTTTAGTAGTGATGTCCCTATTACAATAGGACTGATGATCTGGTTAGTGGCTTGAGATGTTAAGTGCGGGGGATGGCTAGGACCCATGATGGTCTTATGATGCTACTGACAATTGAAAGGAACTATGTACTTATTTTGGTTGTTTAGTTATTGTGATGTTATTTCTATACATTGCGATGTTGCTTATGTTCATTGTGATGTTGTTTTCAATACGTTCTTTACTACTTTGGTATAGATGGATAGATGTTCCTCTTTCTTGTTCCTTGGCATATTGTTGATTATTCACTCGAGTTTTTGCTCCTCGATCTATGTGGATCCAATACTCCCCAGTGTGGAGGGTTTTTTTGCCATTTCATTCCTCATTTAACCCTTAGAGTGGTTTTCTTGAGTTTCTTGGGTGACCATTTATCAACATGATGTGATACATTATTGTATCACATGCCCATTGAAATTCTATCATGTGATACTTTCCAGTATCACACCTCCTTGTAAGAACTATCTTATGGTACCCTTAAAGTATCACATTCCTTCAAGAGAAGTATCGCCCAGTCCCTATAAGTGTCACCCTCGTTCTTTAGAAATGTCGTGCGATACTTTCCAGTGCTGTATTAAAGTATTGCCTAGTTTTTGCAAAGACCTGTGTGTTCAGGCAACATGCACTTTTTGGGAGTTTTTTGGGGTACCCTTTTAGGCATTATTCAGTCCTTTGGCGTTGTATTTGGATTTGGAATGTGTTCAATTCAAATTCAGTTATGCATCTCTAGTTGTTAGTCATTTTGTTCGGTAGTGGCGTTCAGAGATTCGTTGCTTGCTTGGATGGTTGGTGAAGTCTTCCGTTGTGATCTATGTGATCCTTGTATGATGTTGTCATGTGCATTCATACTTGTAAAAAAAAATCTCATGGCTTGAATTGAATCCTTGTTCCAAGGATCTTTGGGCAGGGCATTACAAGATCCCCCTTGTTAAGATTCTAACATCCACATTCATTCAAGCCTCTTTCTATTCCTAGATCCATTCAAGGTTGGTGTTGAAGATCTAATGCAATTGATTTGATACATCTTACATTGAATTCAAAATTTACTTGGAGCATCCATACTTGTGGATTCAAGGATTTGAATCTTCCATAAGGATTTCAACATAAGCAAGGTTAATAGTTCCATTTACTAAGTTTATCTATATTGCAATTTTAACTCTATTTTTAAACATTATTTCCAAACTAGGGTTTGACAAAGGAAAACCCCTCATCCAAAAAAAAAATCTTTTTTTCCTTTCTTGTAGGAGTAGGTACAAGATAGTGAATGTTAGTATAGTCTTGAGTAGCATTTTTGACAAACTTTCAGGATTCTCGAACATAATTTATGTTGGAGCAGTGTAGGTGAACGACCAAAAATAAAGGGGTGAGATCTTACCCCAGATTTGGGTCAAGGTCAAATTTCTTCAAATAGACAAAAGGTTTCTAGGATTTCTCTATTTCTGCATTTCTAGTCTAGATCTAGTTGTAGAATTTCTGGAAACTATATACAAACATTAGAAAACAACATTTTCCATATTCACTCTACTTTAAGGTTAGTATTTATTTTCAATTCAAATAATGTTTCAATGCAAAATTTTTAGAACAATATATAAGGTTCTATTCTCTATTCATATTCCCCATACATTAATTCTTTTGTACATTAGCCTTTTTGGTTAATCAATTTGGATCTCTCCTTTGAGAATTTGGATTTAGAGGTAGATCTTATATTTGTTTTGTTCTTTTCTACATTTTAGATGAACACACGTTGTTGATCTTACAAGCACATATTATGATTTCTTTAGTTGACACCAACTAGATTTCACTTTTCTTGGTACATATTGAACTTACAACTTGGCTTTAACTAACCTTTTTCTCGGCCTGCATTGAATTTTTGCTTGGATTCCACCATTTTCTTGGCCAGGCTTAGCAGACACATTTCTTTACTTGGCCTTCTTTTTGTCTTTTCTCAAGTATCCTTTCATTATAGCCTTAATTAAATAAACAATGAACTATATCATAAATGTCTTGCTTGGTCTTAGTGCTTCTTTTATACACCATATAACTCAAACTTTCTCTAGGTTCTCTTGTTATCCTTTATTTTCAAATCCTCTTCATCTATCAATCAAATGATAGCACTGTAAGGAAACTTGGCAATAAAGAATATAATCATTTCCACATAACCCATAATAGATCTGAAATAAATATGAAATTAAAATGCACATGCAAGAGAACAAAAAACATACCCACAAAATTGTGACACAAGATATACCCTGGGAAACCCTCATTGAGGGAAAAACCAAAGGTATATCTTGTGTCACAATTTTGTGGGTATGTTGTCTATTCTCTTGCATGTGGATTTTAATTTCGTATTTATCTTAGATCTATTATGGGTTATGTGGAAACAGTTATATTCTTTATTGCCAAGTTTCCTTACAAGAGGTATCAGAGCTTGGTTTTGGCCTGGTCATGGGTTCAAATCTCCTCGGTGCCTTCCCGATCCATGTAAGCACCTGGTATGCACATCGAGGGGGAGATTATTGGGTGATACAATACCTCCCCTACCCATAGGTGGTTAATTATGTGGTGTTCCATGTTCACTAACAGTCATGGCTTTTGGTGCAACGGTAAATGGGCCCCACAATTGGTATCAGAGCCTGGTTTTGGCCTGGTCATGGGTTCAAATCTCCCTAGTGCCTTCTTGACCCGCGTAAGCACCTGGTATGCATAACAAGGGGGAGATTGTTGGGTGATGCGACGTGCTCCCCTAACCACAGGTGGTTAATTATGTGGTGTTCCATGTTCACTAAAAGTCATGGCTTTTGGTGCAACGGCAAATGGGCCCCACAAGCATTCAGACCAAAGAAAGCAATTTTCTCACCAAGAAATAGCAGGTTTGATATCAGCGAAAAAATAATGACTGTTCCATGATAGGTTTCATCAATCTTCTTCATTTCAATAATCTCCCTCTTTGGTATTGATGGCAAACCACTACAAACAACAATACCAAAAAGAAACTTTATACCTTTTATTGAAATCTCCCCCTCTATCAATATGTGTTCCTTCATATGATCTTGCCATAATATTTCTCATTTCTTCTGATATCTCCTCAACTTCTCTTCTAGTACAACTCTCTGTATATTCTCTCTCTTTCTTTGATATCTCCCTCTTTGACAAAAATGCCAAAGACTTGTCATCTCTACATGTTGATGTGATCAATTCAGGTTCTCCCTCTTTCATTTTGCATGTGACTATAAATCTTTTTTTTTCTAGCTCCTTTACTTTAGGCATGTCATAAAGTAAGATCCACTACATCAAATTATAAAGTATGGCATTCAATTCAGTTGATGTAGGGCATTGGATATAAGTACAAAGTTGTGTCACCTTTTAGGGTGACTTATCAGAATGACTAAATTTGAGTATTTCTATCCAAAAATTAATTTTTTTCAAACATTTAGCTATTTCTTTCAAATACCTTAAAATATTTGACATTGGGTGAGCATCCATACCATAATTCAAAAGGTGTGGAATTTGTACCTTTCTTTACTTGTACTCGGTTCAAGGTATAGATAGTTGTACTGACAACTTCTCTCCATTATTTCAAAGAAAAATTCTTCTCCATCATCAGTATTATAGAAAAACTATTACACATCTCTTTCTCTCAATAATCCCATTTTGTGGAGGGGTCCTAGGTGCAGAAGTTTTTCTCTTGATTCCTTTGTCATTGTAGAAGTTTTCAAACTCATTTGATCTAAACTCCCCACCTTCAGATTTGAGACATTTCAAGCTTTTAATAGTTTCATTTTCAACTCTTGCTAGATACCATTTAAACATTTGAAAAGCATTAGATTTCTCTTTTTAAAAAAATTCCTATGATCATTCTAGAGTAATCATCAACAAATAGGATAATGTACTTTTTCACCATTGTAGCTTTGCACATCAATTGGTCCATATAAATTAGTCTTAACTAATTCCAAAACTTCTTTTTAAGTATGGGTCTTACTTTTAAAACTAGACTTTGTCATCTTGTCTAACTAACATGTTTTGCAAATAACATTATCAAGTTTCTTCATTTTTGGCATATCTCTGACTCTTTTCATCTTACTAATACTAACCAAATGGTTAAAATTTATATCACATAACCTTTTTTTCCATAGCTACACATCATCAAATTGTACAAGAAGACAATTAGCATCATTCATGTCAAGATAAAATATATTACCTCTAGTCTGATCTCCACTTCTAATTGGTTTTCCATTAGTGTCATAGATCTTAGCCTTTTCTATTATCAAATTCAACTTTGAATCCTCAACTATTCAATTGTGACACACTCAAAAGATTATAGTTAAGTCCTTCCACATAGTAAGCATTTTCACACATGATCTTGGTCATCAATCTTATTGATCATTTACCTTTTATTAGATAGGGTGCATCATTACCAAATCTAACACTATTTCCATTGTTATACTCAAGGGTAATGAACTTACTTTTGTCTCTAGTCATGTGATGTGAACATCTACTATCAATGATTCATTTGTCACTTTTGTTCACATAAGATATCAATGCAATTGTCTCATCTTCATCGAAATCATCTTTCATAGAAACATAAACAATTTCATCATCATGATCATTAGATTCATAATTGGATCCTTCATCAATGTGACAAGCCTTCTTTCCCTTGTCCTTATAGCCTTTGTCATATTTCCTACCTCTATATTTGTCTTCATTCTTGTTGTTCTTCTTCTCAAGACATCTTCTTGCAATATTGCCAACGTCATTAGAATTAAAACATATGATGGGTAACTTACCTTTTTCTTTTCCTTTGCCTCTGTGAAATTTCCTAGCTAGTAGTGTTTTCAATTCTCTTAACTCTTCATCATCTATATCATTGTCACTAGCAATATGTTTGACCTATTTCTGTTTCTTATCTTTTGGTTCTTTTATTGTCAACTTGGCTTTGAAAGTAGATGAGTAACATTTTTAGATTTGAAATTATCAAAATTTGAAAGTTCAAAAGTAGAGAGTCTACCAACTAGTCCTTCAAGGATCAGATTACTACCAGGAGTACACCTTAGTTCTTGTATAGTAGAGACTCTAATAGCATAGATAGGTAGTATGATTCTTAGTACTTTGTTGATGATAGTCCCATCTTCAATCTATCCATTAGATCCTTGAATTGCATTAACAACATGTTTAATCCTTGCACAATATTGGACTATAGTCTCACCTTAATGCATTCTTATTTCATCAAATTTTCCTCTAAGACTTTTAGCTTTGGCTCTCTACACATTCTTCTCTCCTCCATAGATCTTCTATAGGGCATCCCACATATTTTTAGAAGAATCACATTCTTTGATGTCATCAAAATCTAAATATCTTAGGGTTGATGCAATCTCCAACATTGCTTGATTATGTTCCTTCTTCTATTTCAATTGTTCAATAGTTGGGGCTCCAGTTGGATGAACATGCTCAGTGGTGATAGTTGATTATGCATAATCTCCAAGACATCCTACATGTAGCTTCATCAAACTTTTCCATGCAAGAAATTTTTCTTTGTTTAATTTGGGCACCTCCTTTCTATACATCTTGATCTTTAGCTTTAAGTACCTTCAAACTTTTTCCTTCACAACCACTTGATGCTCTAATACCAATTGTCAGGAATATTTTAGAATAACTAAGAATAGGTGTGAATCAGTCATCCAAGGTCCAAATATATAAATAAAACTTTTCAATACCTCAACTTATGCATGCATTGATCATTCAATATCTTAAATTTTTACATATTGTTGTACTAGGTCAAAATAACTTTGCAGAAATGTAAACATGCAATACCATGAAATCAATCACACATTTTGACACAAGGATTTTATGTGGAAATCCAATTTAGGAAAAACCACTAGTAACATGCTACCAATTTTCACTCTTCTCCAGTATCTCTATGATGAGCCAACCCTCTTAAAGGTTACAATGCACACTGTTAAATGTGACTTGGTTAAAGGATTTCAATCACCCTATTTGGAGTAGGCCTCGTTAGACTGATACAATTTTTAGAGAGTGACATAAAGATTTTATTTGATAATAAAACAACTCACTTGTAGATTACATATCTTGCATTTAGTTGTTCACTCATTTTGGCATTCACCCTCTTCATATCTAATAGATTGTTCACTCTTCAAGCCTTCATCTCTTTAAGCCTTCTTTCTTCGTATTCCAACTGCAAACTCTTTCATTTGGCCACCATATGAAGAAACAACCTAGACTTCTTGTCTATCTCAGGTTCTCGCACATGGAAAGATTCTTCTAGCCTTTTATCTAGACTTATACAAAGAATTTAGATTTTTTTTTCTTAACCACAATAATCTATTTTAGTCTTAGGTAAGATTCATTGAATCTACCCACTTTTCCATTTTATTTCCTTATAGAAACTTCCTCTACAATCCTCTTTGAATCCACCTAAAAACGGTTTATCTTGAATTTCATGCCACTAGCTCATCATAGTTAACTTCAACATGCTTCACACAATTCAAGAAATCAACTTTGTAGTCTTAAATTTGTCAAATCTTTGATATAACTCATTTTATTGTCACTTGGTAGTAACAAGTTGTTTTCTCAACAAACACTATCTTCTAATGCTTAGTCAACATTGTGTTTCTCGGCATACACTAATTTTGCTTGGTCACTATTTCCATCTTTTGATGTTTAGAACATACCAACTAGATTTCACTTTTCTTAGCACATACTAAACTTACTACTCAACTTCAACTAACTTTTGGCTTAGCTTACACTAACTTTCTTGTTGGTTTCCACTATTTTCTATGTCAAGCTTGGGAGAAACATTTTTTTATGTAGCCTTCTTCTAGTCTTTGCTGAAGTATCCTTTCATTATAGCCTTATGTAGATAAAAAATACACTATAACATCAATGCCTTTCTTGGTATTACTAAACCTTTCTTAGGTTCTCTCCTTATCATTTTTTTTTTCAAATCCTCTTCATCAACCAATGAAATGATAGCATTAAGACCCAAGTAGGCAATTGTCTCACCAACAAATAATAGGTTTGACATCAGTGACAAAATAATGATTATTCCATTATAGGTTCCATTAGTCTTCTTCATTTCAACAATCTTCATTTAACATATATCATAACAAAAAATAAAAATGAAGTGGTTTCATAAAATAATAGTAAAAATCACTATTTTTAAAAAATTATATATAAAACAAAACTCAACACTAAGTGAAGATATTTGTAAATCAAGAGGAAGATATGACTAGAAAGGGAGAGAAAAATATGAGGTACAAAAAAAAGAGGGAGGAGGAGAGATATGAGGTGACTAAACCATGAAATAATGTCCATTAAAAAAAAAAAACAATAATCCCAAGTTCAATCACTAATTGAATATATCATCATAATATGAATATTAAACAGAATTGAATTCTAACCTTTAGCTAAACTAATTACACAACCATATTGAACTATAGATCAAACATGCAACCAAAATAAATCATTATTCATTTTAGATAATTATTAACCTCATAAAACCAAAAGAACAACATCAAGAGACAACATATCTATAAGAAACGTATCTATAACTTGTTGTCACCTAGACTACACCCTTATGACAAAGCTTGACTTTCAACAATCCAGTGATACATGGGATGATCCTTGGCTTGTGGGTGTTCTATATTAAGGATCAACCTTCGGTCCAAAGGGACAGCTTCCCTTGAATCATCACTCAAAAGATGAATTAAAATTGATAGGAAAAGAGTTAGAGAGAATGAATTTAACATAACTTGATCTGAAACTAAGGCGATTCACCAATGTTATGAAAGTAATGTAGCTTTGAAGGGAAAACTCACAAAGTGGCGATGTGAAAAAAGTAGAGTTTGAAAACATTTAAAAGTGCTTCAAAATCTACTCTGACTTATTTTCACCTATCCAGGCACCAAACCTAGAAAGTAGGCCGAACCTTATCGGATATCTAATTTGATATTGGATATTCGATAACCCACACAATAATAATGTAATAATATAATAATTATAATTATTATATTATAATATAATAATAATATTATTATATTATAATATAATATTATTATTATTATATTATAATAATATTAAAATATTACATTATAATAGTATAATATATTATTTAATATAATATATTATAATATATATTAATGTAATATAATATATATAAAATATAATACAATGTAATATAATATAAATATATAATATAATATAATAATAAAATTATAATATACTATAATATAATATATAATAAAAAAGTAGTATATTATAATTAATATATAATATATGTTATGATTAATATATAATATATGCACGGAATATCAGATATCCAATATCTATGCTATTACATAAAAAAAAACAGACCCACGGGGCCCTTATTTTGCATTTGTTAGTTCTAGTTTTTAGTGCAGTGATCGAACATACGATATATAATCGGATATCAGATATTAAGTATGTGTTTTTTTTAAAAACTCATTTTTAACCTAAATTCAATAGATTTTAGCATGATTTTTTTTTTTAGTTGAATCTAGGGTTTTTTTGAAAAAAATGGTTAAAATTAAGGTTTTTAAAAAATATATATTACGTTTTTCAATTCAATAGGAATGGCTGATCAAAATGATGAGACTGAGGAAGGGAATAATATTCCTCGTAACCCCCCACCAAACAATCCAATACCCCAACAAAACCGTCCACCAAATGATCCTCTACCCCCTCAAAACCCTCCTCGAATTGAGGATTTGATAAATGAAAATCTCACCGAGTTGAGAGGTTTGCATAGAACATATAATAATGTACCCGCATTGGCTCCTATGTTATCCATGTTAAACACCATAGTGGATAACATTGAAACTCTTACGAACAAACAAAATTCCGCTCTTTGTTGGCATGATGAAATGCACGAGATGTTTGATGATGGTTTGGATTATGATGAGGTTGCAGACCTCAATATAAACAAAGATGATTTGGCTAGCCTTTTTGCAAACCCAAAAATGGGTTTGCCAGTCGACCCAAAAAATCCAAACTATTGATTAAATGGTGGAAAAATGATACCATACATGCAAACTTTTGGGATCATTGGTGGATGGTCTTTGATATCCCTCTAAATGGAAATTTATACATACCATTTTACTTCCTTAGAAAATTATATGCAAAATTTGTGTTGAAACTTAAAGTGAACTATTGGAGCATGAAGTCCAACATGGGCATAGGACTAGGAGCTCCTTAGGATAGACCCTCTTCCTAGTGGAAGAAAGATGGCACTTTTGCCCCCCCACTGATATCTCCCCCCCTCCTTGAGTGTAACATCTAGATATTATGGTAGAGGCTAGCTCTCAAACCATCAGAGCCATTAATAAGCTGAGTGGCCTAATGATATCTCAGGCTAGGTCAATCCTGCCTCCTCATGTTGATGATGCTGGTGCTAGTTCATAATCGACTAGCTCATCACATGTTTGTGTGCCTCACACTTGCATTACATGCAAGAATATTTTCCTGGGTCTCATAGGTGATCTTCTTGATTATCATTTTGTATTAGATGAGGATACACCAGACACACATGTAGAGGCTATAGAGCTTGATGCGAGAGAGGAGGGGAATGCAGAGGCATGGACTCCTTCAATGTTAGTATGTGTATACATTTTTTTTTTATGACATGTGATTTAAAGTTAATTTTTATAATAGAGTAATTTTAATTTTTAAACTATACTGACTTTTACATGTATGTGATCTTCATTCATGTTTAGTTGATGATCGAGGAGGAGCTCAGATAGATCTATGATGCCATGCTCTTGGCCATTTCATTTGGCCTTGAGACATCTACAATACATTATGTTGTGTTCACATTTAAAAAAAAATTTGATATTGTAGCATATATGGTTACTAATCTTTATTTTATCTTGCAGGTAACACCTGTCCTAGGGGGACAAAGTGCGGGGGGTGAGCCAACACACATTGAGAAAGGAAAGGTAATTAGGTACTTTCTATTTGATTAAATATCGATGCATTCTTGTAAAATGTTTTTTGTAATCCCATTTAATTATATTCTTTATTGTATATAGGGCATGGCTACTAGTGATGAGCCTGTACAGATTCCTCGTCATAGACCATCAAGGATTTCCATTTGCACTGAGAGCCCCATTGTATGTATAAGTATCATTTATTTTCTATTATCCTTATCTTCATAAATAAATTCAAAACTAATTTCCATGATATGAACAACTACTATTTTGTATCTCATAGGAGACTCCTAGTGCACATGAGGTCCGATGAGAGAGTTATGTAGAAATGATGATGCGGCCACTCTGTCCTAAGGAGGAGCCTACAATAGCAAGTTGTTTGAATTCATGATTAAATATGTTATAAATTTAGTATGCTATGAATTATAATGTTATAGTTTAAATGGTAGATTCATCTGACAAATGTATTTGAACATATACAACCCACAATCAAAGAGGTACAAGCATTACCGAGGGCATATGAGAGGACTCCTGATCGGCACAAGAGGTTGACGAGAGAGGTATTTATTATGAAATTTTGATAGTATAAATATTCATTACAAAAAAGATCATTATGCATTTGAGTCATTCAATGTTAGATACAAAGAATCATATAAATTTAGTAGTCTAACTTTGGGTTTTCTTTTTTTGCTTATGTAGGAGGCATCTGATCCACCTAGTGCAGCAAAGAGGCTGTAGTTTAATCATCCACCAGCACCCTAGGATATTATAGTTGTTTTAGGATGCATCATGAGACATTTTGAGATGGCATATGCCATGTTGTATACAAAAACATTGATATTATACACATTCGGATGGCATGATCAGCCACATTTTGTATATGGATCTATGTATTTTGATATATATTTGAGTACTTTCTCTATGGATACATGATCTTTGATATATATTTGTGTAAAATTTTGTCTATGGATACATGTATTTTGATATATATTTTTGTCATTTATGTGCACAATGATATACATATTAATTTAGTATCTAATATTGTTCAATTTATCATGGATTATGTGTATTGTTCATGTTTATGGAATATCATTAATTTTGATTATGTTTGTTATATTAAATTCAAATGAAATAATTTTTGAATAAAATTTTAACAAAATTTATTATCAAATTTGGATGCAATGTATAATTTGAAGTGCTATCATGACATAAACACACTTGTTAACCTCCTACACAAGGTTCAGATAACCCCAAATATGATTTTAAACTGCACCTTCAACCTTGAAACTAACTCTTGGCTTCAAATCTAATCTCAACATAGTTAAGGACTCTACTCCTCAACCATGGATTCTATTCCCAACCACCAAGTCATTCATAGATTCATAATCTTTGATAACTAGCACCTCACTTTGTTACTATCCTCATACTACAACTTTTCAATTTCAACATAGCCTATAAATATCTCAACTTAAGGGGCTTGATTGGATAGTTCATCGATAGGCCACATGAGCTCTGACTTATTTTAGGCCTCAACATCACTATCCTATTGCATTCAATGGTTCATTGATAGCCCTCACAAGCTCCGAGTTATGACCGTCAGAATATTGACCTCAAAATGCACTTAGAGCACCTTGTAGACTCCTCAGTACAAGGTGGCTGCAAATGATGGATGGTCTCTATGGCTAAAACAAGGGAGTCACTAAGGTTCACCTGACCACCTAGAGCTAATGGTGCTAATGATTTGATGCCAAGATTAGCAGTTCCAAAGTTACACTGTGGTGCACCTATGAACTAAGGCACACTGCGAGTTTTGGCATCGAGTGAGATTGCTGTGCCAAATTCAAGTGGAATGTGATCTCTCAAAAATGAGATAGATTATTTTAGGCCTCAACATCACCATCCTATAGGATTTGATAGTTCATCGATAGCCCTCACGAGCTATGAGTTATGACCCTCGAAAGATTGACCTTGAAACACAGTTAGAGCACCTTGGAGACTCCTTGGTGCGGGGTGGTTGTGGATGATGGATGCTCTTTATGGTAGGAACAAGAGTGTCACTAGGGTTTACTTACCCACCCAAAGATAATGGCACTGACAACTCGATGCCAAGATCAACGATTTCAAAGTTACGCTTTGGTGCACCTATGAACTGAGGCACATTGTGAGTTTTGGCATCGAGGGAGATCGTTGTGCCAAATCCAAATAGAATGTTATCTCTCAAAAATGAGATAGGTTATTTTAGGCCTCAACATCACTGGCCTATAGCATTTGATAGTTCATCGATAGCCCTCACGAGCTCTGAGTTATGACCCTCGAAAGATTGACCTTGAAATGCACTTAGAGCACCTTGGAGACTCCTCGGTACGGGGTGGCCGCGGACGATGGATGGTCTCTGTGGCTAGAACAAGGGTGTCACTAGGGTTCACTTGCCTGCTTAGAGCTAACGGTGCTAACAATTTGAATAGTTCTAGCTGTTAGGAGTTAGATTTGAAAAGTTGTCAAGAAAATTGCAAAAATTGTTAAGCAACTTTTTGTAATTTTTGCAATTTTTGTGCTAAGACAAGTTTTATTGCAATTTTTTTTTCTTATGGACTCTACAAACTCCTAGGGACCCTAATAATGTTCTAAACATCTAGCTTACCTAAAAAACATGAAATTTACCAAAAGTCCACTTTATTGGACCAATTGATGGCCAAGGCTTATAGTTGCACCATGGGGTCTTGTGTCCATTACAAATGTAGATGGTCATAGGGAGATCATTAGGTCTATCCCTAGACCTTATTACATCAAGAAAAGAAAAATGATTAGGTTCTTTGTACTAGTGTTCTATGTATTGATGTGATAAAAAAGTGCATAGAATGGTTAGTGATTGTGCATACCTCATGTATGCATTACTTGATTTATTTATTTTTGATGAGATGTGGTTGGTATGTGATCGATTAACAAGCTTTCTTTGCATGAGAATTGTTGGATAACCAATCCATTTTCCTACTAATTCAAATGGGTGTGCCTAAGGGCTCAAAATGTTTGGGTGATATTGAATCCACACAAAAATCATTTGCTCTTCTAGAGATGATACAGGGTGTATGCAAAGGGACTAGCATCCTTTAATATTATAGAATTTCATTTTTGTGGATTTTTATGGATATGCATTTGGAAACATGTCATGCATTCTTGAAAATTCTTTTTATTAGATGTAGTAGGTATGTGTATGATCAACAACCTTCTACTTCATTAATGTTATTGGACTAAGCACTAGTTTTCCTCTTAGTTGGAAGGGTGGGCCTAAGGGTTCAACACCAATGGGTGATGTTGAACCACCTTGGTAATGACTAGTTCATTTGGGGAGGCTTGAGACTGCATGTAAAGGGATTCTTGTCAATTTTAGTCTTGTTTCAAGGGGTGGGCCTAAGAGCTCTATGTCAAATAAGGAAAAAGCCAAACTTGTAATAAGATATCCGTAAGCAATTATCTTTCATATAGTTATATATGCTCTTAAAATTGTCCTTATAGCCTTGTATCACATGCAAATATGATTTGCAAGAACTTGTTCAATATCTTCCTCTTATAATTCCTTACAAAGAACCTACCAAAATACAAATTAGAATGTGCAACTAATTTAACCTATCATTTTCATTATTACAAAAACCATATACAAAAAAAGTTCACATTTTACATCATAATACATCATAAATCTTAGGAATTATCCCCAACTCTTCATGATGTACCCACATTCCAATATCATAAAAAAATTAGTAACTTATTGTATTAATCAAGATAATCATTAGTTCATTGAATCATTATGAAGAAAATAACATAAGAAGTAAATATACCTAGTCAAGTGTTCTAGTAGGGTCCTCTCTTTGTTTTAGGGTCTCTAATAGGGCTTCATGATCAAAGTTAGTAATAGTAAAAAGTTCTTTTAATTTTTGTCTTCCTTGATGCTTCAACAACTTTACATTTTTTGCTATAATAAGATGCGAATATATGAGAATTATTTTATGCTTCTGATAGTCTTCGAATGCAAGAATTTCATTCCTTCTAAGCATGTATGTTTGTAGCCATGTTCTAGTGACATCCACTAAACTAGTAGGATATGTGAATCCATCATCATCTATGATCAGTTGTACAAGTTTTTGTTTACCTCTTACACAACATGCTAACCAATAATCAGATTTTTTATCATTCCCCTTTGGTGCAACCAATGCAAAGACATGTCCTGACTAAAGTAGATCTGATAGATGGTTATGCTCAACTAAACTCTCCATGTCATCATTTCTAATAGAGGGTATGATAGACAATGGAGTAAGATAATGTGAAGCCCATGTTTCCACCCACTCACTTGAATCACAGTGATCCCAATCACACTGAAAACAACTAGGACAAAAGCAAGCTAGTTGTTGTGTCCAAATGGTCCATTTATTAGAATCAGAGCTCCAGAATGAATGCATTTTTGATGAGTGTCTCACTATAGCACAATCTAATCTATTAGCTATGGACCCTTCCTCAACCAACCAAAAGAACTTGCGTACCACTAAATAAAGAATCCCCAATGTGATAATGCTAAACTACACCAATCAAGAATGCTACGAGAATCAAGAAGCTCTGTTGCTGAAATCTTCAGTTGCTCCTTAACTAGAGCTCTCTTCACACATGCCCCTACTCCATCATGTTCCCCTTTTCCATGGTCAGACTAAAAAAAAATCCAAATATGAGGCACCCTTCTCTCTACGTGCATCCTACACAACCAATAAAACATGCGAGCATTCTTGAATTGACCTATACAGTTATTTGACCAAATGATATGTTTGTCCATAACAATTGCATGCTCATGTAAGAAATCAAAATAATTCTCAAAATAATGTTGCACAAACTCATGAGAGTGAGATTTATCATCACTCATATAAAAATGATACTCTGTAATAATCTTCCAATTATCTTCCGCACTATTAGGGGCATGTCTATATGTTATGTGAACGAAAATAGCAATCTAAATGAAGTTGTAATACTAAGATTGTGTCTCATTTTGAGGTTGCAATGTGTAGTTCTCAGCAAAATCAACAACTGATATAATAGTGCCAATGGGAAAAGTCTCCTTACACATTCTAAATTGTTGATCCAACCACTGAGACCTATGACTATGTCTTGCATACTTGTAAAAAATATTTTCCTTGAAATCTGAAATGAAACTAGCCACACTGATATCATTTCCAATCAATTCACATCTAGAGCTCTCACCTCCACTTTTCAATGTGTATTTGACGATGTCATATACCTTTTTTTTCACTATTATCTTTCCAAGATCTTGTTCACACCCCTCATGTAAACATGTGTCAAACTTGGATAAGCCACCACATTTTGAACACTTCTCATTTAAGCAAGCATTTCTATAAAAGAAACAACCATCAACTCTATGACATAAAAGTTGATCTAGCAGGTCTCTTGAAGATTTTGGAAGCCCACTAGTACCACAATCCTCTAACGTTTCTTTGCTATGCAAAGTATAATGGATGGAACGTAATAGTTTGTGGTGCATAGAAAACTCAATATGATATTTGCAGCAACATGTATTTCAAATTTTGAGTGGCACACAATAAAATGGCTTCAAAGATTAAAAAGCCCTTTGTGATATGAAGACTTGGATGACTCTCTCTAAATTGTTTGAACAACATAGCTTGACTTACCTCCAAATAGTGTTTAGGATGTGGCATGCAGTCTCTGATGCTAATTATCAACTTTAACACATCTTTAGCATTGGGTGATACTCGCGAGTGAGAGTGCCAAAATTGTGTAATTTCTTCCTTCACATCATCAGATAACTTCTTATCAAAATGCAGAAGTCTCCCGCTAAATGTCCATGTTTCATTTTGAAGAGGATCATCAATTTTCTCTTGTCAACTAAGTGCTCTTCTCAAAGTAGTATGATTTAGATTCCAATCAATACAAGTTTGTCTCATATATCTACCCTTTCTCAAATTATGACTTACCAAAGATGTTGCAATAACCCTTCGAGCAGCTCTATTATCCTTCTCCCTGCTATTTTTCCAAATTCTATTGAAAGCACTAAAAAGATTCTTCAAAATAATGGCATTTCTTTCCAACTTTTTATTGACATGAATCTTCAATTTGGAAAGCATAGGTCTCATCTTTTGCATCTTTAATAAGTGCATGAAAAGTTGACATTGCTCCACCACTGTCTTGTTGCTGAAAAACATCTTATATAATCTTGAAGCCCATAACTGAATGGTTCTTTCTAATTTTTTCCCTTCCAAACTAGTAAAAATCATTTCATCAATTTCAATTATCCATTTTGGTATTTTAGAACCTTCATGTCGATTATAATTAGGAGATATGTAAGGTTCTTGAGCATTAGGTTCCTGTGCATTGTCATGTTCGACATGGTCAATTATGCAATTTGGACTATGATTTGGTAGCAATTTGTCCTCAAAATTTTAATTCTTTAAATTTTCAATTCTAGCATTATCATTTTTAATAGGTACATTTTCATTCCTCAACTGTACATATTCATTATCTGAATCTATGATTTCACCTTCGACTAATTCATCGTCAACATGACTGATATTTAACATACCTAGTTTTTTTCTTTGGTGTTCCATTTTGCCCCTTTCCCTATATGTCACAATGTCTTTATTGGATACCTTCCTTTTCTGTTTAGCCTTTCGATGACTGTTGCTCCCCATTCAGATGATAATATCGGACACCTAGGGTTATATTTTTGAACTTTTTTTGATTGGTTGTGCCCCAAAATGTGACTTGTTGTAAAACCCATGAAAAAAAACCTCAAAAAGTGATGTTGTCAGCTTTGCCACTAATATCAGATATCCAATATGCCCCCTAAAAGATTTTCAAGGGAAAACCAAATATGTGAGTTATAGTTTATGACTTATCAATTATTTGAGTTATATTACTATATATATATATATACAACGTAACATAAAGATATAACATATAATCTATTAATATATAATAATATATCATGTTATTCTTATTATAATCTATAAATATAATATATATTATTATTATTTTTCTTATATTTTTATTAAATATAATAATGTAATATATATATATATATATATATATATATATATATATATATATATATATATATATATATATATATATATATATATATATATATATATTAGGACCCCTAGGGACATATTAGAATGCTTCATATGGGTTGAAGATCCATTATATGATGACATATGTCTCTAGGGGTCCAAAGACCCCTAGGGACATATTAGAATGCTTCGTATGGGTCCAAGGGGGTCATAGGGTGACCTATGACCCCCTTCAACCCAATACATGATGACATAAGGGACATATTAAAATCCTTCGTATGGCTCGAAGGGGGTTATAAGGTGACCTATAACCTCCTTCAACCCATTAAATGATGACATATGTCCCTAAGGGTCTTAGGACAAAGGGGGTCATAGAATGACCTATGACCCCCTACGACCCATTAAATAATGACATATGTCCGTAGGGGTCCTAGGACCCCTAGAAAAATATTAGAATTATTCATATGGGTCAAAGGGGGTCATAGGTTGACCTATGACCCCCTTCGACTAATTAAATGATGACATATGTCCCTAGAGGTCCTAGGATCCCTAAGGACATATTAGAATCTTTCATATGGTTCGAACTCCCTTTGACTCATTATATAATGACATATGTCCCTAGGGGTCCTAGGACCCCTAGGGACATATTAGAATCGTTGGTATGGATTAAGGGGGTCACAGGTTGACCTATGACCCCTTTTGACTCATTACATGATGACATATGTCCCTAGGGGTCCTCGGACCCCTAGGGACATATTACAATCCTTTGTATGGGTTGAAAGGGGTCATAGGTTGACTTATGACCCCCTTTGACCCATTACATAACAACATATGTCCTTAGGGGTCATAGGACCCCTTGGGACATAGTAGAATCTTTTGTATGGGTCGAAGGGGTTCATAGGGTGACCTATGAACCCTTTCGACCCATTACATGATGACATATGTCCCTAGAGGTCCTAAGACCCCTAAGCACATATTAAAATCTTTTGTATGGGTTGAAGGGGGTTATAGGGTGACCTATGACCCTCTTCGACCCATTACATGATGCCATATATCCCTAGTGGTCCTAGGACCCCTAGGGACATATTAGAATCTTTTGTATGGGTCGAATAGAGTCATAGGGTGACCTATGACCCCCTTCGACCCATTACATGATGACATATGTCCTTAGGGGTCCTAGGACCCCTAGGGACATATGAGAATCCTTCATAGGGTCGAATGGGGTCATAGGGTGACCTGTGACCCCCTTTAACCCATTACATGATGACATATATCCCTAAGAGTCTTTGGTAACCTAAGGACATATTAGAATCCTTCATATGGGTTGAAGGGGGTCATAGGTCTTAGACTAATTAAATGGTAACATATGTCTCAAGGGATCTTAGGACCCCTAATGACATATTAGAATCCTTTGTATGGGTGTCCCTAGGGGTCCTAGGAAACCTAGGGACATATTAGAATCCTTCGTATGAATCGAAGGGGATTATAGGGTGACCTATGACCCTCTTCAACCCATTAAATGAAAACATATATACCTAGGCATCCTAGGACCCCTAGGGACATATTAGAATCTTTTGTATGGGTCAAACAGGGTCATAAGATGACCCCCTTCGACGAATTAAATGATGACATGTCGTTAGTGATCTAAGACCCCTATGGGCATATTATAATACTTCATATGGGTCGAAGGGGGTCATAGGTTGACTTGTGACCCCCTTTGACTCATTAAATGATGAAATATGTCCCTACGGGTCCTAGGACCCCTAGGACAAATTAGAGTGCTTCATATGGGTCGAAGGGGGTTAAAAGTTGATCTATGACCCTCTTCAACCTGTTACATGATGACATATATCCCTAGAGGTCTTAGGACCCCTAGGGACATATTAGAATCGTTCATATGGGTCGAAGGGGGTGATAGGGTGACCTATGACCCCCTTTTGCCCATTATAGGATGACATATGTCGTTAGAGGTCCTAAGACCCCTAGGGACATATTAGAATTGTTCATATAGGTGAAAGGGGGTCATAGGTTGACTTATTACCCCCTTAGAGCCATTACATGGCAACATATCTCCCTAGGAGCCCTAGGACACCTAGGGACATATTAGAATCCTTCATATGGGTCGAAGGGGGTCATAGGTTGACCAATAACCCCCTTCGACCAATTAAATGATGACATTTGTCCCTAGGGGTCTTAGGACCCCTAGGGACATATTACAATCTTTGACCCATTACATGATGACATATATCCGTAGTGGTCCTAGAACCCCTAAGGACATATTAGAATCTTTCGTATGGGTTGAAGGTTTTCATAGGGTGGCCTATGACCCTTTTCACCCATTATATGATGACATGTGTCCCATGGTTCCTGGAACCCCTATGGACATATTAGAATCCTTCGTATGTGTTAAAGGGGGTTAGAGGTTGAGCTATCAGCCCCTTCAACCCATTAAATGATGATATATATCCCTAGGGTTCAAAGAGCCCCTGGGGAGATATTAGAATGCTTTGTATGGGTTGAAGGGCGACCCATTACATGACGACATATCTACCTAGGGGTCCTTGGACCCCTTTTGACCCATTACATGATAACATGTCCCTAGGGGTCCTAGGAACCCTAAGGACATATTAGAATCCTTCTTATGGGTTGAAGGCTTTCATAGGGTGAGCTATGACCCCCTTTGACCCATTACATGATGACATATGTGCCCAGGGGTCCTAAGAAGGCTAGGGACATATTAGAATCTTTTGTATGGGTCAAAGGGGGTTATAGGGTTACCTATGACCCCCTTCAACCCATTACATGATAGCTCATATTCCTAGGCATCCTAAGACCCTTAGTGACATATTAGAATTCTTCGTATAGGTCAAAGGGGGTCATAGGTTGACCTATGACACCCTTCGACCCATTACATGATGAAATATGTCCCTAGGAGTCTTAGGACCCCTAGAGATATATTAGAATGCTTCATATGGGTTGAAAGGGGTCATACGGTGACCTATGACCCCCTTCGATCCATTATATGATGACATATATCCCAAGGGGTCCAACCCATAAGGACATATTAGAATCTTTCATATGGGTCGAAGGGGGTCATAGGGTGACCTATGACCCCCTTCGACCCATTTCATGACAACATATGTCCCTAGGGGTCCTTGGATCCCTAGGGACATATTAGAGTCCTTCGTATGGGTTGAAGGGGGTCATAGGTTGACCTGTGACCCCTTTCGACCAATCAAATGATGACATATGTCCCGAGAGGTCCTAGGACCCCTAAGGACATATTAGTATCCTTCATATGGGTGTCCCTAGGCTTCCTAGGACCCATAGGGACATATTAGAATCCTTCGTATGGGTTGAAGGTGGTCATAGGGTGACCTATAACCCCCTTCAACCCATTAAATGATGACATATGTCCGTAGGGGTCCTAGGACCCCTAAGGACATATTAGAATCCTTCGTATGGGTCGAAGGGGGTCATAGGTTGACCTATGACCTCCTTCGACTAAATAAATGATGATGTATGTCCATAGGGGTCCTAAGACCCCTAGGGACATATTAGAATATTTTATATGGGTTGAAAGGGGTCATTGGTTGACCTATGACCCCTTTCGACTCAGTAAATGATGACATATGTCCCTAGGGGTCCTAAGACCCCTAGGTACATATTAGAATGCTTCATATGGGTCGAAGGGGGTCATATGTTGACCTATGACCCTCTTCAACCCATTACATGATGACATATGTCCCTAGGGGTCTTAGGACCCCTAAGGACATATTCGAGTTGTTCATATGGGCCTTCAACCCATTACATGATGACATATGTCGCTAGGGGTCCTAGGTCCCCTAGGGACATATTAGAATCGTTCATATGGGTCGAAGGGGATCATAGGTTGACCTATGACCCCCTTCGACCCATTACATGACAACATATGTCCCTAAGGGTCGTTGGACCCATACAAACATATTAGAATCTTTTGTATGGGTTGAAGGGGGTCATAGGATGACCTATGACCCCTTCAACCAATTAAATGATGACATTTGTCTTTAGGTGTCCTAGGATCCCTAGGGACATATTAATATGCTTCATATGGGTTGAGGGGGCTGATAGGTAGACCTATGACCCCCTTTTTCCTATTACATGACGATATATGTCTCTAAGGGTCCTAAAACCCAGAGGGATATATTAGAATCATTCATATGGGTTGAAAGGGGGCATAGGGTGAGCTATGACCCCCTTCGACCCATTACATGATGACATTTGACCTATGATAAAATTGTCCAAGGTTATTCTGTTAAATTTATTTCTATCCAAATTTAAAATTAAAAAAAATTGCCCTTTTGAAATTTTCCACCAAAAATGAGTTTGAAATTATCATGGCTAATTAGATATCTGATTTGAAATCGGATATCCAATTAGGCCTGGTATTTACCATGCCTACCCAGTCAACCCAAAAACCATGTTTGAGGAGGGTTTCAATGACACTTAGACTTCACATAGCCATTTGAAATTATTATTTTGATCGAAATTGACTGAAACAAAAAGGGTTTTTTAATATCACTCTCGAGATTCAAATAATATAATTGCTGTCAGATTTTGATTTTGATAAGTATTTATTAGTTAATTTTCAATGAAGATCATACTAATTGAAAAATAACTATAACTTTCAAACGATATAACATTTTTTAAATCTAAAAGTTGCGTCACATTATATGCTTTGCCTAGTATAAGAAAAATAAAAATAAAATAAAATTTGGTAAAATTTTCTATAGTTAAGCTGGTCAGACATAGGATTTTTTTTTTTCTGAAAAAGTTTTGGTAGAAAATTCATATTTTATTATTTATTTGGAATAAAAATATTGAAAAATATGCGTCACATCCACGCATGAGTCTACTTTTTATATCTATAATTATATTAAAAAAATATTATCATTTAATTTGATTAAGGTGGTTAGACATACACCTACTTTTTATTTTCGCCCTAAAATTTTTGTAGTATTGCATTAAAATCCAAACTTTTGACCAATCAATTATTTTTTTCTTGTGATAAGGCCTAGTAGTTTAGAAACTACATTCAATTTTCTACAGATTATTTTCTTGCAACTTTTTGATATAAAGTCGATAACCACTTTAAAATTATGTGTCAAGTTGACATAACACTGATTTGTTGATTTTTCACTACTACTTAAGGCCATAGTTTGGTACACCATTATTCTGCACATACCCATTATATGGTTATGATTATTATTATATCATATTGTTATGAATATAATTATATTATATGTATATGGTATGGTTAGAATTACAATTAAAAAATATAATTGTAAATGCTCTATTTTTATTCATATTTATTATTTAGTTTCAAAATTAAAATATAATATAGTTATAATATCTATAAATTATTAAAATTTAACATATATTTAAAATTGTGATAATTGTTTATAAACTATTCTTCATCATTTAAAAAATTTCATAATGAAAAAAAAGTTAGGAATAGGTGACAAGATAGGTATGAAATACAAATTTGACACATAAATTATCAAAATTATATTTAACTTTGTTAAGGTTATAATCTATTAATCTTTAGTTTTCCTTGAAGCTCCATTTGTTAACTTTTAAGCAATCAAATTAAAAGAAAATAGTTAATTATTAATAGTTCACTATATTTAACTAAGTCACAGACTAACAATAACATTTCAATAATACATAATTTGAGAAACAAGATGCCAAAAAAAAAACTTACAAAGTCATAGACTAAGAAGAACAATGATTTGAGAAGCCAAAAACTATTGTTTTCATTAATAATATTTTAGACTATATAATGTACATAATACTGATTCATAGCTTACATATTCAAAATAGATGATTAAACCACTAATCAGCCTAATTTTACTATTTCATAATTTACAAAAAGGGGCAGGGCCCAATCCAAAGAAAAATATAGATATCTTGAAAACATTTTTTTGGGAAACTTTTGCCCTAATCAAATTTTTTTTTGCTAAAGGGCCAAGTGAACAGGGAACACTGAATAAGGAGCAAAGGAACCAGGGAGGCTAGAAGCATGAGTAGGCTAAGGGGCCAAGGGATTGAAGCCTTTAGTCAAGAAGGTCTTCAATTTCATCCATGATAAATCTATTGGAGAAGATGATATCATTGAACTCGTCGAGCCATGTGAATTCCATCTCACTAATGTCATCATCTAACAACAATCATTTCTACAAAAAATCCCTTCTGAGCCACATGCACTTCCAATGGTGAGTCAGTTGCCATTTGTTCATGTTGAGCAAGAAAGGGTGCTTATGTATAATGCACCCTATGCCTTCCTCACAGCACTTGTCTACTACATCTGCAAAATGGATGCCAATACCTGGCCCCAGTACCTGCTCGGCCAATATAATAATTTTGATATGATCTTCTAAAAGTGTTTCTTTAAAAATGTTACACAAAAGCATCAGTATGTCTATTTGTCTGCCTCCAAAGTCAAAAAGAGACACGAGAAAGCGGGGGTAATATCTGTGGACACACGGTACCTCTTATCATTTCTCAAGAATTCATGGCCAAGTACCATGCATATAGCATGGTGGATAAAAGGACTTTGTCCATCTACCTTGCAAACCATGGCAAGGACAGCATCATGAATTTTTCCCAGAAAGGGCTTTTGTAGAGCCATGTTAGTGCATTTCAAGCAAATTGGTGTATCCATGACTACGATTCAAGAAACTAAAAACTCTGCAAAGTACAACTACAAACCAAATTTAGATTGAAGAAATTAGAATATGAGAAATGATATTGAAAGACGAATTGAAGAGCCTATTTAATAGCAGACTATACTTGCATCTATTTCTTTGGCATTTGTGATCTTCCATATCTTATTTTTTCATATTTCTATTAATTTTCAAGTGTGTGAAATGTGGAAATGTGTTGACATTAATGTTGGACAGTCAATAGTGCCTGATATGATTAATTATTTCCATGTAAACTTTTTCACATATCTCCATTCTAGAGAATTACGTGTGACTCCAAGTCTTTTCAAGTGAGTGGCCCTGAGATGCATCTACTATCATTGATCTCTAACTAATCTACGGTCATTAAAACTATTGTATTTACTATTAACATAACAAAAGTGATGATAGTCAGCTTGGTAATTGTGACACTGACATAACGATGTTATGACATTATTAATAACACACTTAAAACAGTACACAAGTTGAAACTTGAAAGTGACTACTCAACAGTTGGTACAGTCACTAGCCAATACATGTGCAAATTTGGCTTTTAGATTAAAAAATTTTTCAGTTTACCATTGAAGATTATCCAAGACCATTATTATTTATCAAAATCAGTAATTTTCCTCTGACATTATTAATTCATTTTTGGCAAGGGAAAAAATAGCCATCATTTATATATTCGTAAGTGAAAAAAAATATTAATTTGCAACATTTAAAATGATTTTTGCCAGGGCAAGAAAAAAATCACCAACATATAATATTTTATTTCCCTATATGGAACAAAAAAATTGCCCTCAATATTAAAATTTTCTTGCCCACAAGATGTTGGATTCGCCAACATTTTAGGCTTTTTTTCGGGAGGAGTTTCTTAAAGTTATCCCTAGCATTGTAGTGTCTATCGAGTTCTTAGTTCATGCGATGTGAAGATAGTGTTAACCAAGCTACTTCATGATAACCATGTAATTCAATATTTTCCAAGTCACACAACATCTATCGAGTAACCATTGTAGACTGAGTTCAAGATTACTTGAAAGTGATTAGTATGGACCGAGCTTCTATGTCTACCAGGAGCATGATGATGCCAAGTAGTGATAGTGGATTTTGAGCATCAGAAACTCATCGAGTGAGTCTTCAGAACTTGAGTATCTTCATGTGGGTTGACTTTTCCATATTTGTGTTAACATGTGTCATGTTAAATTTGTAATTTTGTAAATTGGATTAGTATATATATGTGATGTATTGTATCATATCCAATGTAGTATGGAATGTAATGAATGTGTAATGCAAGTGCAAGAATGCAAATGTAAGCAGTAGATAAAGATTTATGAAGCCCATATAAAAATAAGGAACAATAGTAACAAATCTATCACATAAAGGTGATTTGTACATCAAGGAATCTCTATCAACAAACTCAGTTACATACCAGAGATCTACTATTTCATCCTATTCGGTGAACCAGTCAAAATCTTCTAATAAGGTAGACCTAAAAGTCTTTTATAAATCTCTTTACCAAGTGCATACTTCATTGTATGTTGTAAATCCTCTCATAAGGTGGACCTAGTAGTCCTATTTTCTCATAATAGGGAAGATCATCAGAAGTGATCAATGTAAGCCTTAACCAACCAACTTTATGCTGTAGTACTAAACTTTGTGGGTATCATCCCCACCCCAATTTTAATTTCTATTTGGAAGGTTTTTGGGTCACCAAATTATTGTGTTCAAGTGTTGTGGATGCTTTTATATTTTTAGTTTCTCATGCATGCAATTAGATTAGATGTGATGAATTAAATGCTAACTAATTTATTGGATTAAAATTTGAATTTGGAAAAAGTTTTAGAAGTTACTGATTCACCCTTCCCTTCTTAGTAACTTAGCACAGACTTGAATATTTCCAATAATTGGTATCAAAGCTTTGGGGTTCTCAGGAGAAAGTTTAACAGCTTGAACAAAGATCAAGGATATGAAGATATTTAGACCTGACAAGGATATTGACAATGAAAATTTGGATCTAGAAATGGCCATTGCACAACTCAAGAAAGCTAAGGAGCAACTTTCCCAATCTTTGAAAAGAAGAAAGGAACTTGAAAATAAAATGAATGATCATATTTACATTGAAGATAGAATATAAGACTTTTGTTTTCAAGCAGTTCAAATGAAGCAAATGATGCAATCAAAGAACTTATAGAGAAGAATGGTTCCCTACAAGAAGAAGTAAGAAAGCTAAAAGAGAACAAGAAATTCAATCAGTAAGGTTATGTAAAATCTTGGAATAGAGGAACAAGATAAAAGAAGAGATGGATGGAAGGAACAATGAGATCCAAAACCAATCCCTTTAGCATGTAGACCTTATGGATCAAATCTCCAATGCAAATGAGGAAACCACAAACCAAAGACAAATCAATGAAAGACTAAGGAATGATCTAAATTTTGAAAGAGAAATCAATGAAAGAATGATGAAATCTCAAGCAGACATGGTTCAACTAAATAAGCAAAACCTCTATAGGAAAAAAGGAAAAGTAGGAATTGGATACAAAGAAGAAGGTGAATCCTCCAAACAATGTGCTCAAAGGAATCAAAACCCTACTTGCAATCACTATGGTAAGATAGGTCATACATCAAACGAATGTTAGAATAATGGAAAAGAAAAATTCAATGGAAAATGCTACAATTTCAATCAACATGGTCACAAGGCTAATGAATGTAAAGAGACCAAAATTTGAAGGCAACTATCATAAATGCAAGAAATATGGATAGAAGGCATCATAATGCAAATCAAAGACATTGAATCTTGTAGAGAAAATTGTGAAAGCAATATTTGGTTGGGACTATAATACCTGGTGTAGATGTCATTACTGTGGAGAATATGGACACATTGGTATGAATTGTGTTAAACATCATATGAGGAAAAGAGATACCACTATAAGATGTTACATTTGTACTTGGTCATATTGCCAAGAATTGTATGAATACTGGTAAGATTGAAGATGAAAAGAAGGAAAAAACTGATAGCATTCAAAAGTAGATGAGATAACAATGGATGCCTAAGTCTACCAAGGATACTGGTCCAAGTGATGATGGTCAAGTCACTCAAGAACTAGGTGACTCTACCACTTCTAATCAAGTTCTTAAGGAAGAACTAGAACCAACCTATCAATGAGGACATTAAAATCAATTTTAGTTGAAAAGGTGACAAAGATAAAAATCCATATGCAAGATACAAAAGGATCACTGAGCAAGATCGATATTAGTTACTTCTTCTACTAATTAATGTCTGGTCATAGACTCCAATGAGCAAGGTCAAGAGCAACATAGGCACTTATGGTTACCAAGTCATGAAGACTTCATTGAGTGACCAATATAGAATAGTGGATGATAGACTGTCAAGAATTATGTTAACTCATCTACTATCGTACCAAGCATTAATTGGTGAAATTTTAACAAAAGCCATGGAAGCAAATTCATTTTTCACCATACATTTTTGAGAACTATTGTGAAATGCTATTTTATGTGTGATCAAGTGACTTGAGTGAATTTCCTACAATCATTTTCAAAGCTCTCTCAAGCTACTGAGAAAAATAGTATCTA
Source organism: Cupressus sempervirens (assembly GCA_028749045.1). Taxonomy (NCBI): domain Eukaryota; kingdom Viridiplantae; phylum Streptophyta; class Pinopsida; order Cupressales; family Cupressaceae; genus Cupressus; species Cupressus sempervirens. The sequence goes on from CM053791.1 coordinate 665,896,477, forward strand.
GGAGTAGTAGCAAGGCAAAGAAATGGTCTGATATGTCAGTTTGTGTTGTTGAATGAAAGATGTTAGACTTCAAGCTCATGCCTGAAATTGCAAAAGCCCTAGACCCCAACAAAGATCAATCACAAATCCCTCCCAAGTTACTTCTTGTTATCAACATCTGAATTCATTTTAAATATGCAATTTAGTAAATTTTTATTCTTGAGATGGATGATGCCCTAGCTTAGTTGTGTGTTGATGGAACCCTAAAAATTGAGCATCAACATTTGGAAACAAAAGGTTTAACTCATATTCCCATATGCCTCAAGAATTTCAAGTTAAATAGATTAGGTATATTCTTAGCTAGGTGCACAGTGGTCAACTATGGTTAGAGCAGCCAACATTGATAACCAAGAAGATAATTCATCGAATCACCATCCTTCCCATGCTCACCAAAGCCGAAACCACCAAAACCCTAGGTCAAGCTGAGTTGGATAAGAAAACCCTAATTGAGTGGGATGGTAGAGGCATGAAGATAAGTAGTTTCATAGATGCAAAACTCAAGTTTGGTATTCATGTTATAGCTCACAAGATATATAGTTCAAGTCATCTCAATAGTGTATCATGTGAAGCTATGGACTTGACATTCAAAGTGGTGAAGAATAACTTGTTTTATGACCTCACCAAGTTGTTATTAAAGTAATTCAATAAGAATATGGAAAGCATTAGAACCTCCAAGAATAATCCTTACAAATTCAATTGTTTATTAACATTTTTTTTCTTTTATGTGCAAATTTTTTTCCCTTCCAAAGGCACTGTAGTTTGGAGAAAGGATGTGCCAATATTGTACCAAATAAATGAATACATTGTAGAAATGGGAGAAAACTATGGCAACATCATGGACAACTACTTGAATGTGTTTAAAGACAAAATGAACAATAGGTTCAGGATACCTAAGAAGTTAATTGATCACTACAAGGATGATGTGTGCTTCATGGTTGATTGTGACAAGGTATACATCTAGGTAGTCAAGCCTAGAATTGTGTGGGTCAAGCCTCTTGGCTATGAAGTAAAAATTGATGAGACCAAGGATATAATTAAAGCCCTTGTCAATGAACCTATGGATCCCAAGGCCCCTTACTTTGGTACATATGATAAAAAAAAGGCATGAATAGAGATAGAAATCAAGCTACCTTAGGTGGTTAACAAAGGAAAGAGGAGGATAGCAAAACTAAAATCTAGTGCACCTCTCATGTTAAACAAGGGCAAAGGTAAAGATGAAGAATAGGCAGAGGATGAAGAAGAAATAGAAGAAGAAAAACCTTTGAAGAAAGAGGGCAAGGTTATCATCACCAAGCCTCCCAAAGCATCCATTGCGGTCTTCACAAGGAGGTCTGGGAAGAAAGGAACTGATATTGTTCTCAGCAGGCCTCCTCCCACCTTTTAGGAAAAGTTAAAGCAAATGGAAGAAGGTGCTAGTATAAAATTTTTCAAATATTTGAAGTATGAGACAAGTACAAAGGTAGTGCAGAAATAAATTGAAGAAATGGTGCTGACCAAAATGGGAAAATGGAAATATTCACCAGACTAGATTGATTCTCAAATCTCTAATGAATTGTTAGAGAAAATTATGCCAAGATGGGACTTTGTAATGCAAACTAAATAAAAATAGATGCACAAACCCTAAGGTAGTTACTATCGAGCATTACAGATGTTGAGGTAAAAGAGTCTTTGAAGAAAAATGAAGATAAAATGACTCTAAGGTTTAATACTTGCTTGATTTTGATCAAAGTTATAGAGCATGTAGTTAAGACTGCTACAAACTTATGGAAGAACATTTATCATCTTCATAAACCAAGTGACTTCCTAGTGGATATAAAGGATGATGAAGAAGAAGAAGCTAAGGATGAAGAGGATGATGAAGGATCAACTCATGATGTTATTGTTGATTATGAAGAGTATAAGGAGCAAGAAGCTAAAGAAAAGGAAGATGAAGAGGAGCAAGGTGCAAAAGCTACTAAGGAAGATACAGAAGATGATGAGGAGATTGACCCAATAAAGATAGTATTTGTAGTCATTGCCTCACTTCCCCACTCCTCAACCAAACCCTTGACAACATCAAGTATGGAGGTAGCTTCAACAAGTGCGGTTGTGACTGCATCAGATACATCAAATGTCCAATCACTCTTTGCCCCTACATAGCTTATCATATCATTGACAAAAGTGACTTCCACTTCATCAATTGAGATTTAGGTTACTCCTTCATCTACTAAGTTAAGTTCTTTAGTCATCACCTCTCTAATTTTGACTTCTTTAGTTTTGATCTCATCCATGGTAAGCACTCCAATTTTGTCTACTTCCATTTTGGATCCTACAATTTTGACTTCATCAATTTTTGATTCTTCTAGCATCTCTGTAAGTATTCCACTAGTGAGTGCTATATTAGTTTCTACTACAACCCTGAGTATGTCTGCCATTGTTTCCATTCTGAGTACTAAGGCAATAAGTACAAGGATAGTTGAGCCTAAGGCTCAACTGAGTACAAAATTTTTGAAAGGAAAGGAGATAGAAGAAGATATAGATCTTGATGAGGAAATAGAAATTCCCAAATGGGATTTCTACAATCTTTCTATAGATCAAATGCACATAGTTGGTGAACTACTTCAAAAAAAGGCTGAGCAGCAAAAATTTTAGAGAAGAAACAGATAGAGAATATAAGATATTAGATGATGCTAAGAACATTTTGACTAAGGCTATTTTAGTTGATGTTGATTCTTCTCAACCTATTTTTTTTTAGCTTAAAGAGAAAATTCAAAAGTTTAAAGAGGACATTGAGGGACAAGAGAAATTGATTGAAAAGGAAAAAAAGAAGTTCAATAATAAAGTGCTAGAGCACATTTCTCAGCAAATTTCTATTAATCAAGTTGAATTATCAATAATTTTGGTCAATCTTGAGGTGTCTTGTTCTAATGTGTCATCACTTTTTGCAAAGCTATGTGATGTCACTGAGTACACAGAAGAAGCTAATGAAAAATTATCCAAAATTGATACTGATCTTAAGGCAAGTGCTCAGTAGTTGCAACTTGACCCTAGGTCAAGTTTTGGACATTTTAAGAAGATTGGATTTTTATCAGATATGCAAGCAGAGTTATTGAGAGAAGAAGCAAGGTTCTGCTCAACACTAATTGATATCCAAAATATGATCCTTCATGTCATGGATTCTATGCAAAAACATATTGTTTATTCAAAAACCTTGATTTATTATAATAAATTCTCTGTAGCTGACATCATGATTGAACTATCAGCTGAAGTACAAATCACCATTCAGAAACGCAAGATTCTTCAAGAGAATTGGGATAAAACATTGGTAATTACCCTCAAGGTACACTCTAAATTCTTATCTCATTTTGGTGTCTCTGTGTAAATATGTTAGAATAAATCTTTGGCATTAATTTCAAAAAGTGGGAGAAGAGTAGAGTTACAAGGAGAGAAATGTATATAAGAGAAAGGTTAAAGAGGGATAAGAGCATAGTATGGGGGAGATATATGCTATGATGTAGATATACTCTAAATATATCTTAGAAAGATCAATTTTGAAAAATCTCAAAAAATAGACCAACTAGTATCACATGGTTATGAATACAAGGTATTTAGTTTTGGGCTAATAAGAGTTTTTTTGTCACTAATGCCAAAGGGGGAGATTGTTGACATATCAATCAAGTTTTTTATTAGTGACACACACTTATTTAGATTATATATATCTATTGAGCTCATTGAACAATTTCTAGTATTTTCCATGTAATTCAGTAGCCACCAAGCTTTATAGTTGCTACCGAGTCCTTTGGACCAACTCCAATGGTTACTGAGTAGATTTAGTTAGTGTGAAGTTCAGTAGTACAAGTTGAGTAGTTTACTATATACCAAGTTTATCAATGGTTACCAAGTTTTCAGTACATGTGAAGCGAAGTTAGTGATTATCGAGCATTACAGTGTTTAACGAGTTCTCAGTTCATGTGATGTGAAGACAATGTTAACCGAGCTACTTCATGATAACAAAGTAATTCAATGTTTTCCAAGTTGAACAATATCTACTGAGTCACCAGTGCAAACCAAGTTTAGGACTACTTGAAATTGATTAGTATGGATTGAGCTTCTATGTCTACCAAGAGCATGATGATATCAAGCAATGATAGTGGATGCCGAGTATTAGAACCTCACAAACAATGGTGATGATTTTTTCTCAATAGATTTCAAATAACTCTGTAAAGAATGAGGTATCAAGAGGTATAAGACAACTCCTTATACCCCACAAGGAAATGGATTTTTAGAAAGAATGAATAGGACACTAATGGGGAAGGTTAGGAGTATTCTTAGTGGAGCTAGTCTTGAACAAAGTTTTTGGGCTGAAGTTGTGGCCACTACTTTCTATCTGGTTAACAAATCTTCTACATCACTCTTGGTTGTAAAACACCCATGGAGGTGTGGTCTGGTAAGAAGCCTCCAATTAGACATCTTTGTGCTTTTGATTGTGAAACTTATGCACATGTTCCAAAGGAGAAAAGATCTAAGTTAGAAAACAAAGTTGTCAAATGTATTATAATTGGATATAGTGTTGGTGTGAAAGGATACAAGCTTTGGGACCCTATGACTAGTAAGGTGTTGTATAGCAAAAATATTATTTTTAGAGAGCTAACATGTTCTCCTATTATGCTACAACCAGATGAAAAAGTAAAAAATAAAAAATACTATTCAATTGCCTTCCACCCTTGAGAATACTAAATAGAAAGACCATGTTGGGTCTAATTATCAGGAGAGCTCTAGTAGCTCTAATAGTTCAGAAGAAAAGGTAGAACAACCTCAACTCCAGCCCTTGAGGAGATCCATGAGAGAAAGAAAGAAGCTAGAAAAGTTTGGTTATTCTATGTTAGATTCTAGTTGTGCCTTTACTTTGATTACTTACACTAATGAGCCTAGATCTAGATGAAAGAGGTTTTGGATATGGAAGATGCAAGTTCTTTGGTTGAGGCCATGGATGATGAGATGGCTTCATTGGTTAAAAAAAAATTGGGACCTTGTATCTTTTCCTAAAGGATGAAAACCTTTTGGCAACAAATGTTTGTTCAAGAAGAAATTCTTTTCAAATGGCAGTGTTGAAAGGTACAAAGATAGATTGGTTGCGAAGGGGTACTCATGAGTAGAGGGAATAGATTATGGTGAAATATTCTCTCCTATTGAAAAGTTGAAATCCATTAGATTTCTATTATCTCTTGCTGCATCATATGATTTAGAAATAGAACAAATGGATGTGAAGATAGCCCTTTCCTTTATGGTGATTTGGAATAATAGATTTATATGTCATAGCCTAAGCACTATATTGTTAAAGGTAAAGAATCTTTGGTTTGCACATTAAAGAACTCTTTGTATGGTTTGAAACAATCTCCCAGGATGTGGTACCTTATCTTTGATGCCTTTGTGTTCTCAATTAGATTTTTAAGATCAAAATTAGATCATTGTGTTTATTTCAAAGTTGGAAATGATTTCTTTCTTATTGTTTCATTATATGTTGATGATATGTTTCTATTTAGGAAGGTTAAGGGTATGATTTATGATTTTAAATCTTAGTTTTCAACACAGTTTGAGATGAAAGATCTTTGGGTGGAAAGGTACATCTTGGGTATGGAGATCAATGTAGATGGGTATAACAAAACACATTGGTTGAGTCAAAGTAAGTATGTAAAGTCTATGTTGGATTGGTTCAACATGACAAATTGTAGACCATTGTGTGTTCCTGTTTCTATGGGAACAAATTTATCTGTAGATGATTGTCCAAAATCTCCTAGTGAGGTGGAGGAAATGAGTAGAGTACCTTGTGCTAGTGTAGTTGAGAGCCTTATGTATGCTATGGTCTTTACTAGACCATACATTGCCCAAGCAGTGGGAGTTCTGAGCCAATTTATGGCTAATCTTGGATGAGTACATTGGGATGTAGTTAAGAGAGTATTTAGATATTTGAGGGTACATTAGATTACTCCATTTTTAATCATGGTAACTCTTCTAGAGCTCCACATTTAGTTTTTATTCATGACTTTTTGGATTCATATTGGGTAGGTGATATTGACAGTAGGAGATCCACTAGTTCTTATGTGTTCACTATGTTTGGTGGTACCATCAGTTGAATGAGTAAGTGGCAACCTGTGGTTGTTTTGTCCACTATAGAAGTTGAGTACATGGATGCTACTCATGCTTGTATGGAAGCCATTTGGCTTAGAAGATTGCATTCTGATATTGGTGTTCATGTAGGAAAGATTACTATTGGGTGTGACAACCAGAGTGTTATGTTCCTTGCAAAGAATCCAAATTTTCATACCAGAATGAAGCACATTGATGTGCAGTTTCACTATGTGAGAGATATGGTGGAAGATGGAAAGGTAAATTTGCAGAAGGTAGATACTACAAATAATGTTGCAGATGCATTGATAAAACCAGTGGGTATAGAGAAGTTCAGATGGTGTTTAGAGTCTATGAGCCTTTTGACCTATAGTAGTTAGTTCATGTTATGTTCTTGTTTCTCTTACAAGGTGTTCAACAAGTGGGAGAATCCTAGCAGTAAAGTGTCACAACCTTGGATGATTCCTAGTCTTATTATTTGTTTTGTAAATGTATTTTTTGTGAATAATGTAATTAAGTGTGAGTGTACATATCTAGTTGGCATGTTGATATGTCACTCCACTTGTATGTGTTGGCATCTTGAATTGTGTATGAGGAGATCATGACTAAAATAGTTATGATGGATTCCTATAGCATGCAAGAGTTATCTCTACAAGATTTGATGATGGGTGAAGATGTACAGACATGTGGCAATTGTCATTGAGTATTGTACACTTGAGTCTCCAACTTGCACATGGGGTTTGGGGCATCGGCCTAAATGTTTTTTTGGGTTCCTACTTTTTTCGAGAATGGTAATAATGCAATTACTTTTTTGAAGTTTCCCTAGAAGGGAAAGTGCATGATATAAGAATTTTGAGGGTTGTAGATAGTAGTAAGTGAAAGTCTATTGTTGGTATGGTATGTTGCTATTGCATTGAACTTTTGTGTCTTGAAAGAAATGCACTGCAAGTGTGTTGTAACTTTTTTTGTTGAAGATAATACATTGTGCAAGATTTGGAGGGGTGGGGTTGTTTTACCAAAATGTTTTTCCCCACCAACATATGTTTGTGTTTATGTGTTTTATTTCTCTATCCATGGTTGACTACAATATTATTTCTTACATAATATAGAATTTGAAATTGTAAGGATTTAATAGGAATTTTCAAAATACTTTCCTTAAAGGATTAGTGTATGAAGTTGTTTCCACACTAGAGTTTCCTTACATATTAACCATGCCCTCTAATTACAAAGAAATCGGTCTTATTTTTTTAAGTAATGGTAGAAAGAAAGTGAATGCAAGAGGAGGTTATAAATTGGAGGATTTTGAACTAGAGCCAAACCCTCGATTAAATAATATAAAGTAAGTAAAACCCTCATTTTAAACTAGAGCCAAACCTTGGCAGTCATGAAATGAAAAGAAGGAGAGCTTAAGGGAATAAACTAAAACCCTACAGATTTACCAACTCATACCTATGGATTAGTGCCTTTTATCTCACATATAGAATATTTTGAATGAATTCTTTTGCTAAATTTGGAAGGACCTAAAGATTTTATGCAGTAATTCAACTTAAGTAATCTGAGATTTTTTTCACCCTGCAAACATGAAGGAATATCATTAGAAACTTATCAAGTAGGTCTTCATATCTTTTTTTAATAACACTAAAGTTTTTTTGATTGTGTCTTCAATCTCTTTTACTTCCTAAATGATGGAATTCTATAAATCACCTCTATATTGGTTGGCTTTGACCACAACACCTCAATGCCTTTGTTGAATCTTAGATCAAGTACTACTAGATGTTTCATATTCCATTCACATGGCAAGAATTTTAGAGGGCATTTTTTTCATCTTAGCCACTTCAAATTTGCAAGCATTTTCCTATAATATCCCTCTATGTAAGTTGTATTAAGCCAAAGCAATTGCAGTTGACACATTTCTTGAAAACTATGAGTTTGAAGTCTTACATCTTGCTAAAGGTAGATAAGACATCTCACCCTTTCTATTCCCTGATTAGGTTGCAATCAATACATTTTATTAGCAAGTTCTAGTATTGAATTATAATTATTCTATAGTATATAGAAACAACTACTATCGTATACAACATACCAATGAAATACGATGGAAATACCAAATAAATATATAACCTAGAAGCAAACCTCAAACATTTTGTCTACAAAAATGATAGGTGCAATTCATAAGGAAACCTGACTATCACTTCACAAATTTAGTGTAAGGACTAGAAAAGTATTGTGGGTAAGAATGAAGTAAAGATAACTCAAAACCTCATAGTGTCTTTCATTAAAACTAGTTTAACCTCTTCTATCTTCCACAATATATTATGTTTCCCTAGTTATTTTGATTCATCTACTACAATAGCTCTTCTCATGTCCTACAACTCACTATGCATTCCAATTCTATCATGCTCATCTAGTTTGATAAGTGATTTCAGCTTCATTTCTAGCAAGCCTTCATTAGGATGCAAATGACTTACTTTCCAAAAGCTAGTAACACTTTCACTCTTTCTTCCCATTAGTATATTATGTCTCTATTCCATACATTAATTGCTTTCGCTAAAAAGCTTGATGTTATTAAGGAACAATTTTCTTGGATAGGTGTTGAGAAGAAAAATTTCTCTTTCACTTATTAATTATGAAACTATTTATTTTTGAAAATATCGAGGAGGTCTAAATGTTAGAGACTCTCACCTTCTCAATATTTATTTATTTTCCATGTTTAGATAGAATGTTATAAATTTGGATGTTGATTCATTTAAAATACTGAGAGAAAGTATTTGCATAACTATAAAGGCTCCATACAAGTAAAATTATCTCACCCACTTGGTTCCAATATAATGAGTCCTATTAAAAGGACCATCCCATTACTAGCTCAAAGATGTTTGTAAGAAAATTTGGAATGCTAATGATGTGGATTTTTTTTGGATAACTGGACTAACTAGCCATTTCTAGCTTATCATTCAATATTTCCAATGTTAATGAATATGTTGAATGAAAGTTTGGGACATAGGGTGAGTGATTACTTAGATAATTATTTTGGAAATATTCTAAAACGTATTGTCTCTTAGATCATCCAATCTCTCTCTTCCTTGAAGTTCTATAGAGTAGACCAACTAGATAATTTAATCTAGGAGAACTCAAATTTGGGAGATTATATTGTTAAGGCTAGTTTTGATCTTCTTAATCCTAAGTAGCATTAGAAATTTTATTGGAAAAGAATATCTAGAATACTAAATATTTTCCTAAAAATTATTTTTTCTTGTGGATGTTCTATCACAAAATTATCCTTACCCTGAAAAACTTGCAAAAAATAGGTGTCGATCTAGTGATTAAGTGTGTGTAGTGTGAATAAAATATAGAAACCACTTCTCATGTGTTATTTTTGTAACCTTTTGGTTGGGAAATTAGGAAACATACATTGGCTCTATTTAATCTTAGTTGGTGTGAGAATAATGACCTCACAGAGGTTACAAATTCTTAGACTTCCCCTACTGATCATCCTTTCACTAAAGAGATCTTGATGAAATCCCTCCTTTATGATAGTTGGCCTATCTAGAAAGAGAGAAAAAATATGATTTTAAAATGTAGAAAACACCAATCATGTTTAACAGGCCCTTATCCATAAAATCAAGGAAAATATGATGATTTTGCATCCTTTTAGTCATTATTGTCCTCTCAAGTCCTTAGATTGGGATATCACTAAAAGATGGAACCTTCTAGAGTGTCATAATAATTACAAAAATATCATGGTTAAAGTAAGAATAAATATAAAATACCCCCCTAAACCCCACCAACCAATGGACTACATTTACATATTTTTCTCAATGATTGAGTGACAACCTAGTGACATATACATAAATCTTGTAACATCCCCTTACATTAATTCTTAGGAATTAGGGACAATTAACTCACAAAAATCAGTGAGAAACTTCCTTCCAAGAAGACTCTAAAAGTCCTTTACAAGACTTGTAATGATGGTAATTGAAACCAATTAAGATAAGAATGAAATATTATTATTTAAAATTGATACTTCTTATAATATGATTTTATAAGATATATTATTTATCAATAAAATAGAGAATCACAACTGTATATTGACGAGATTTATGCCAAGATGATCTCTACTATATATCAGATCTACACTTCTATTATAACAATACAAATTGTGTGAAGTCTCCTTCTAATTGCTATGATTTGTTTCTAATATATCAAGAGAACATATACTAAAAGTCTTCTTAATGTGTTGGTAGTCAACTCTGATATGGTACTAATATGCTAAAGTCTACTTTTATCGCTTATAGAAATGATGTATCTTGTTGTTCCTAATCTATCTTATAAGTATACAAATATCTCATTATTACTTATATAATTGATATAGTTGTTTCTTATCTGTACTTGTGTCCAACATCACTTATAGTGATGATATTGCTAATTCTAATCTTTACCATATACATATGCAATTGTCATCAGTATTTCTTATAATAATGATATTGTTATGTCTAACTTGTCTTTGGAAATATACAAGATAGTGGGCTCTTCATGATTTCTTTCCTTCAGTATTTGCAAAATGATTTTTGAAAGGCAAGTACTCCTTTGAGAAATCCAATAAGGATAAATAGCTTATGAGAAATACTTGATGATGTCTTTGAGAATGGGATTGATTATTATAATAGATCTCATTGTTATTGGATACATGCACCGATAGGTTAGGATAACACCTTTCTTTTTAAAAAATTGGCATTTAATGGTTAATCATTGCCTTTGCATAGTGATGAATAATCACTACTGATTAGTTTTTTCACTTCACTTGCCATTATTTTTTTAATCTTCCATAGGTGGTGATAAAGACAATATCTTGTTTATTGTTGATAATGTGACTGTCTATTTTCTAATAGGAAACTACATACATATGTACAAACACACACACAAATATGGTTGCATTTATGTTGTTTGATGTGGACATGGGAACACTTGAATAGTGTGACAAAATTTGTCCTTTGATGTTCAATCTTCCTAATCAATACCTCTTGTAATGGTTATAATTGATGGGTGATTATGATGATCATTTGAGCAATACATAAGGTGATAATCATGACATGTTTGCTAACTAATTTATTTCAATGTTAACATTACCATTTATTAAAAATTGGTTTGCTAATTGATGCTTTATTTGGCTATCTCCTTAGTGATAATAATTGTTCGATGGTCATGCTTCTTGTCTTATCATGTTGTTTGCTAACTTTATTATCTCATCTTTGTATGACTAATGATAAGGATTTGTATTTATATATGATCAATGGATGGATGTTATGATGTGACAACCATATCTTCATTAGGAATCATAGGTTCATGTTTTCTCAATGATGATCGATAAAGGATGTCATCTTAAGGACATGATAGATTATGGAATTATCATTTATTACTAAATTCATGATTCACATATTGATAAGGTGGGTGTTGGACATCCAAATGATTGTTATAATTGATAACATGTGAGCTCAATGTTTGGATCATACTTGGGTTCTATGGTGATGAAACTACTTGATATCTTCATCCTTCAATCACATCAATTGATCACAATTCTCTTGTACACTTACTTGAAGCTAGATAGAAGAATTTTCATATATATATATAGTCTTCATAATTTTCCTTGATAAGACCTTGATGCTATTGAATTTATTGAAAGAGAATACAAATTACTTTCTTGAACTTCTAACTAATATGTACAATTTGCCAATTTCTATTTAGTATCTTGAGGTTCTCAAGCTCTTCCAACCCTTGACCACATATATGTTTCATTGTTATCTTGTCTTAGGTTAAATGAGGAACTCTTTGGAAAAAAACATTTTTGACACCACCCTACTTCTTAAAAGAGAATCCAAACATATAAAGACTATGAGGGACCAATATAGAAGTGGTCTAAATGATAACCCAAAGTACGAGCATCCTCTTATGATTCCACCAAAGGAGTGGAATGAAATAATAGAAGATGCAAAAGAGAAAAGGCTACATAGTAAATGAATTGGACCACAAGAGGAAAAAAGAAGGTATGTCATGATAGTATTAATTAGAATGTAATCATGCACTAGTTAGTGATCATTTATTTATATAATCTAACATGTTCAACCTTTTCGTAAACTATAGGACACATCAAAAGCTATAGAAGTGAGACTAAAAAAGGTTGGCCAACACAAGCTTGGCTTTGGTGACTATGAACCTTCACTCTCAACTTGTAAGTAGAAGCAATGGAATTTTATATAATTTTTTTTAATATAATGTTGCAAAAAATTTTGTTTAATCAAATCATACATGAAAAATTGATGATATTAAGAAAAAATAAAAGGCACAGAATTCAATGTAGAACCCATGGATGAAGATAAAAAAAATTACCTTGAAGGAAGGCTATAAAGTCATGGTTGCATGCCTATGCCAAGAATCTAAAAGCCAAATCCAAGAATGTGGTGTACTAGATGATACATATGTAAATTGGTCATATGAAAAGTAAATCAAATTGAAGAGTTGAGAAATTTATTTTTAGTGTTATTTTCTAACATAAATTCACTATTTCAGTTTTATATATTAAATAATGATAATAGTGCACATAACATTTCATTGCATCTTTCAAATCCTATCATAGAACCTTGTGTGATGAAGGCCATGATGTGCATCATAGTGGTGGAGGTATTTTATTTTTCTATTGGAAATTACATATGCAATTATGAATAGAATTTAACATCTTCAATTGCAATTTGATGTGTAACCATTTTTTGAATATTTTGAAGCATGATCAAAGTGTTCATCATGTTGAGGTGGCAGTAGATCAAAATGTTATTGTCCATGATGCAGCATTGTTAGGTAAGAAAAATGCATGTTATGTTCTAATTTTAATGAAATACTTGTAATGATAAAAAAGAAAGAAAAAGAGTATGCCAATTTAACCCATTTACTTGTTATTGCTAAAGAGCCCCCTTTAGTGCAGCAACCTCATGCTCCTCAAAATAGGAGGAGGCATCATAATTTTACATTACATTTGCCACAAGAGGAGGAGAATGAGGAAAATACTGATGCTCCTATTAGTCTTTACCTTAAGAAAGCTAAGGAAAAAAAAAGAGAAATGATTTTTAAAAAATGCTCTTTGATAAACCTTGTTTGATAAACTTTTCTTGGTAATTAAAGAACATTGTTTGAAGTAATTATTTATGAATGTTCATATTAATATTGGTTTTTATGTCATGCTAGTGAATATGGTTATGTTTTAATAAAGTCCTGATTAGTATTGCATATTAATAAATTTTATGTCTTATTAATGAATGTTATGCGATTGTATTGATTGAATGTTATAGTTCATAAGTGGATGAATGAATGAATGAAGTATGTAATTAGATGTTGATGGGGAATTTAGATTGATGTTGTTACATGATTATAGATGTACATGGAGATTTTGGGTGTATGCAAACTATTGGGAAGGGATCAAATGAACTCGATGACCTTCTTTATAGAGGAACAACCTACTTTGATAGAAGAAAAGACCTATATGGGTTGCCACCTAAGATTAATCAACACCACATGAAAGGAAGTAAAAGGGAAAGACAATGTAATATAAAATCTTTGACAACATAGATGGTAACTCACTTTTGACTATTTATAAGTGGGATAGTTGTAGGTGATTTTACAATTTTTAATTAATTAGGAAGTACTAATGTGAAGGATTGGATTGATGGTGGAATTGTCGCCATGGACCCTTTTTTTATAAATTGTTACCAAAAAAATTTTGTCATTTGATATGGTTTCATGGGCACGATGTTACATGAAATTCGATAACTGCAACATATGCATCATTATTGTGGTTTCACAATGCACAACCCAGTTCTCCTAGAAATTGGAGCTCCCTAGTAATTTTTTTATATCCCAGACCCCTAATCCGAGGCCTGGGGTCATTATTTAAATTCCACCTAAATTTTGGGTCAAGTCCTAGTCCTCTGAATAAGAAAATCTAGTACCAAAATTGAGAATTTTTTGAAGAAATGGGTGAATTTTATGCTAAAGACTGCACTAGGGAACCTAGCATACATGCACGCCTACCATAGGTTCATAGGTGCACGAGTTGTGTCATTGCACTAGATCTATCTTCCTTTGGAGATGTGCTCCTATGCACATGTGTAGGTGCACACCCCAAAAGGATGCAAACTCTACCCATGCTAATAAATATTAGGTCCCCCTCCCCCCTTCTTCATTATTTTCAATGATTCCTCTAGAGACACATGTCCACACCCTTCAAAGTGTGCAATCTAGCCTACACAACAAAAACTAGGTGTTAACAACCAAAGGTGTGCATATGTGCACCTATTAAAGGTGACCAGGTGTGCACCTTTGTTCACAAACTAAAAATCTAAAAGAAACATAATGAATTAGAAGAAAAGGTACACATGTGCACACCTATTCAAGGTGTGCACATGCACACCTTTCTATACTAAGACAAAGATACATAAGATAATGGTGCACATGTTGCACACCTTGTCAAGGTGCACATCTGGGCACCATTTTTTCCCTCTTGCACAAAGATTATTAGGGGTGCACACATGCACACCATATCAAGGTGCACATGTGTGAAACTTTAAAAAATGACCACGAGAAGATAACTTGAATTCCCTCTATCTTGCACAATGTAAATGCATGTGCAAAGTAGAACACATGAGCATGTATGCACCCCATCAAGGTGTGCACCTATGCAACTACATACAAAATGACCATGTAAGGGCATTAAGTGCACCTATCACCCTTGTCAAGGTGTGCTAATTTGCATTTCAATGCTTAAAAGGGGGATTTGAGCTAGTTTTCTACTATTTTGGTGTTCTAGGTTTGATTTTGTTTTGGTAATTAGAGTTTGTTGAGGGTTTAATTTTTAGCTTTCTAGACTAATGAGTTTTTATTTTGTGTAGATAAAATAGCATCCTCATCATCCTCACTTGTAGAAAAGATTGCTCCAAAGCTTGTAGTATTCAAGTTCAAAGGTGCACCAAAGAAATCACATTTCCAAGATGGACATTTGAAGATCTGAGATACTAAGTTGGGACATATACATTGGAATGCATTCCTTATAGTCTACAATAAGCCTAAAGAGAGGTCTATAATGGTCTCTACGCTTATTCAATCTAGGTTGGTCAATGTAACATCTCATCCTACATCAGTGCAATACTCAGAACTTATCATGGCATTGGGAGAAAACTATGTGTCAAAAAAAAAGAGTTGTTAAAAGTGTCACCAGGGAGATAGTCCTGGGTCTTAGACCAAGGAATATTGATAAAGTATTCCATCTCCCTAGAGATGATCAATATGTGTAGATACCTTATGATCGAACAAAAAGATAGTAAATCACATAAAATGTGTTGAATGTCAAATCACTTAAAATGATGGCCCAATAAGATCTAGAAATTAGGCAATAAACATCCTTATTCTATCATTCAAGACTAAAAGATAAATCACTTAAAATGTGTTGAATGCCAAATCACTTAAAATGATGGCCTACTATTCAAAATTATTATTTTTTTATAGAATTTTAGCTTCCACTTGCATAATTTATAGATCCCTTAGCTATTTTCTCTTCTCAAAATAAGTTAGCCTATGTCAAGCATCTAAAATCAAATTTTTAACACTTTATCATACAAATTGGATGGAGGAACTTCACACAAATGATCTGTTTGTTATGGGTAGTGGCTAAAGCCTAAATTTAAAAGTAAAGCATACAAAGTGGGACACTGGAGAAAAAACTAATTATAAACTAAGTATCCCCTTGGTATTCATTATGTTTTAGTTTAGCTTATAGGGATAATGACAAGAAGGCCACATAGATCATACAATCATAATTTATCTTGATAGAATATCGGTAGGATGTAGAGCCAAAAAGGTAGACATGACCATGGGATATATGAAGGAAGACATCAGATATGTCATTTTAATTTTGTGTAGAGTTATGAGTCTATCGGTAGATGAGCATCTTCATATCTAGATGGTCCATTTTATAGATACCATCAAAATGACCAAAATTCTAATTGATTGGGCCATAATACTAAGTGAAAACCTAGATGAACAATTTTTAGGAGTTAAAGTCAACCCCAACTTCTATATGCCATCATATTTGGTGTACTTATTGGTGACAAGGAAAACTAATTATCCAAGACTATATAAGAAGGGAACCATACAAGATGCCGATGCATAGCCTTATGTGGTATATCCTTAGTTGGTAAAGAAGAAGCTCTTAGATCAAAGCAAGGAATACTTTAATAATGAAGGATGCTTTTATATTTGCAATCATCCAATTTATAGATGATGATTATTCTAAACAAATGTCAATAGAGGCAATAGAAAGGATTGCAGAGATCGAAGCCTACTACAATTAGCTCAAAAAATTCACTTAACTAAGGGTAGTAGGTACTATGGTGAGTCTGAAGAAACTCCTAAGATATCCATTGAACATGCTTGTCTTATTGGAGATTTCTAGACAACCCACATCTGCATATGATGGATTGAGAAAACAACATAAGAAGACATGGGTATGTCCTATTACTATAGGTACATTTGAGGTCAAGAAAAAACAAGATATTATGACCTCTAATTTAGAGTAGGATAAATATCCCTTAGAGCATAACAACTCCCCTTGCCCTTATTTTGATAATATTGGCAAAGTTTAGCATTTGGGAGGGAAGCAGTTTGTGCACGAAGATGCTATAGAAGACCATTGGATGAACACAATAGAAGACTATGATATCTAGATAAGGGATTGTTGTAGGATAAATTTATATTTAGTGAAAAAAGCCTTAAAGATAAAAATCTCCCTTAAGATTGATCAGAAAGACATTCAAGATGTCTTGGATCCATTATACAATTGTGACAAAATATATGATGGGCTAATCATGAATATGAATATAAATAGTAGGGAAAGGAACATAATTCAGTTGATGAGGGAATGGATCAAGAAGCCTTTTAACCTTAACCCAATTCCATAGGTTATTACCCTTCAAGCCACAAAACACCCAATTAAGGGTAAAGATGCAAAAGTTATAGTACCAACTTTCTTTTCTCAATACCCGGTCAAGCCAGAAAAGGTGCATCAACATGAGAGGGATTTTGAGTACTTTAGGGAAGATAAAGGGAAGAATAAAAGGAAAAGAGAGTCCCAAATGTGGGTTGAGCCTGAGACTGAAGAGCCTCAAGATGAAGAGGCAACTCAAGCCCAAGATATTGAACAAGTAACCCCACCTAGACAAGAACAAGAATAAGAGCTAAAAGAAGAAGCAATGAAGCACCAATAGCTAGTACAGAGGAAGAAGCCTCCCCTTCATTTTCCAAGTAGGATAGGGTTTATCCTATAGTAAAAAGAATAAGAAGAGGGAAGTTAGAGAAGAAAGTCATTCCCATCCCTCAAATTCTACAGACCATCCATGAGGAAAATACAGAAGAATATGAAGATGAAGAGGAGAATCTCCCTTTGAGTGAAAAGAATTATTTAGCCAGGACTACAAAAGAAGAGTGAAGAAGGAGATCCATTGTGGTGTTTTCATCTATTCCTAGGCAACCCACTTAGGTTACAACTTCAAAAGATGAGAAACAACAATGGACCAAAGAATAAGAAGGGAAAGAAATGGATTTCTTCGACATTTTTAATTTTGATTTTATGCTTGTGGGCACTGAAATGGTGGGTGATAAGATACGAGATACACCTATGAACCAACCTTTGGGAGAGGATTGGAACCAAATGCCACCTCTACGACAAGGTTGTCTGGGTACACTGCCACGACCATTTCAAGACTTCTCTTTCTTGGAAAAAGGCTCAGTCACTCCTCTTCCTCCTATCACTGATGAAGAAGAGAAAGCAACATATGAAGAAGATCCTAAACATATGCTAACTGATGAAATATTAGAGGAAGGATAGATACTTGAATAACCTAAGAAAATCTCTTAGGATATAGAGACAAGGAGCTTGGCTACAATAGATATAGAGACTCCCAATATAGATCTCTCTTAGGAGGAGAAGACTCCATAAACAAGTGATAAGGGAAAAGGGCTAGCAGTGAAAACCTCCTCTTTAGCCAAATACATGTCTCCCATGGGCACTACACTAGCATGGCTAAAGAGGGAGGTTATCGGTAGATAGAAAAAGAAGATGGACTTGAGTAAAAAGGAGGGAATGGAAGAGCTGGTGAAAGCCATCAAGAATCTTGAGCCAACTATAGGTGATACACAAATATGGCCTCCATAATGAAGAACCAAGATCAGGACGTTCTCACACATATTTCCATCCCTCCTCTACATGCTAACAATGAGACCTTGAACCCTACTTGCAATCAAATCAGGGAGTTCCTATTGGGGAAACTCATGATCACTAGTCAGTTTTGACCCTTTTTTTGAAAAAAATTAGTCAAAATTTTGATCCATGTTGGTCAAATTTGTGACCAAGTCGTGTGTCACTATTTTTGTTATCAAAATTTTGAAGAACCCTCCAATTGGTTGGAATTTTGATCAAGTATTTGGTTGAAATAGGCTACATTCAGTGTGAGAATTATTGGTGGCCATTGGTCAAAATTTTGACCAATCTTCATTGAAAGTTCCACCAAGAAATGGTCAAACTATTGGTCTAATTTTTGACCAATCTTGGTTGAAATGGCTACGAAATAATGGTCCAACTATTGGTCAAAATGTTGACCAATATTAGTCAAAATGGCTACCAAAGTGTGGTCAAAAGTTTAACTAATTCTTGTCTATCAATGAATGGGATGCAAAACCCATGACTAGTGGATTGGTTGAAATTTAAAACAATGTTGGTCAAATTTTTGATCAATTCTACTCTTTGATCGACCACTATGCCATACTCACGACCAAAGCATTGGTCAAAATTCTAAATAATCTAATTTCTTTAAATAAAAAAATAGTGTGAGATAGATGTCCAAAGTAATCACCAACCTAGTTAGTGATTAGTTTTGATATTTATCTTCAGGTCTTTGGTGGGTCTACCAGTACCTTGAGATTAGATTTCACAAACCTATATTGATGGCACTACAAGTGGCTACAAATGGATGAGGTTTTGATATTATCTACATATACGCGTCCAAATTTGATTCTACCTTGATAATTGTCTATATATAGAGTTGGGGTGGAGTTCTTAATGGAAGATGTGTGAGGTTAGGAGTTTGCAATGAGGGAAGTCTCTAATAAGAAAACCTTCCTCCTAAAAATATAAACAAGCATTAGAATTTTTGACATATATAATACATTGAATGGACCCAAAACTAGGGCTTAAAATCTTGATGGAGTCAAGAAGAAGTTTGGTTAAATCCATTTCAATATAGACTATGGGGTGAACTTTCAAGCTAGCCCATTTTTTAGAGTTAGTGTTGCACCAAATGACTCCCTCGATGTGAAACAAAATTATGAAGAAAGGGGTGAAATTCTAGTTTAAGTAGTGGTAAATACACCCACATTAGATATTTAATTTAAAAAATCCTTCTAGATTGAAATTTTCATGAGTCTTTTAAGATAAAAAATCTAGCCACAAATCATACCTATAGCATTGACTATATGTAAATATTAAATCAACAAAAATATCATAAGATCTCTATTAGGCTACTACTAGCTAGTTATGTGCACAAAACTATTATGTACAAAGGGGTGTAAAATTTTATATGGATCCAAAAAAATGGTTGATTAATTTAAGGTAAAGAGTCTCAATCATAAATATTTTACTAATAAGCTTAGTTAGTATCATTTAAGACATAATGAAGAAACTAAATATGGTCTATAAATGATATAAGTACTACCTCTACCACACTAACACATTCTCATACTCACGGCCTAAGGCTCTATAACTTCTACTAGTCCAACCACTATTCTACTCTACTCCTAGTACTACCACTCTACTCATATTCATATAGATAGAGACATTTTCATCAATTTAGATGATAATCACTAAAGTAGTCAATATCAAATTAAATATAGAAAAAGCTAACCACCACAGGACTAGTATATTTGTATCTATGAAGTCTCTTTAACATCCACGCATGTTTAATACAAATTTTATTAAATGATATCATACCATCAAGAGACATGACATATGAACATTGTATTTAATCATTTCCTACTTTCATGAAGTAGGACATTTCAATCTTTTATGATAAGTGTTGGTGTAATTGAATATTCACTTATTACACTTACTTAAGCTTACTTAGGATAATGCATTGCATAGTAGTTTGTGATTGAGACACTTGGGAGTTGCACCTCACTAAAACACATGTTGTAGCAGAATTTCACTCTCGGCAGTCATAGGATGATCCACCTTTCATGGACATGTGATTCCACCTTATGTGGGTGATAGCTTATCTTCTCCTTATCATTATCTCTTATTGCCTCTCCTATATAAGGAGGCTTCTTATGTACATTTCAAATAAATCTATTAGATGTCAATCAAGTCCATTATCAATAATAGCATTCTTGCATCTTCATGCAATTGTCTTGCCATTCTCTTGTGAAAGTTATCTTGGTCTTTCATTTGATTTTGGGGGTGTTGTAGAGTCACCTGAAACTCTAACATGGTATCAGAGCTCTCATGGTGTAAAGAATTCTTCTCAAGAAGTGAAATCTTGGCTTGACTTATTATTGGTGTAGCATTGGCAATTTGGACATCACAATGTGGAGGAGATTTTGGGAGTCATATTTTGTGATCTTCTATTGTAGGAAAAAATTGGAGCTTGTTGGTGCAAATTAGAGGTTGGTATCATATAGAGGAGGTCTAAAACCCCTAAATCAAATTTTGTTTCATCCAAATTAGACATCTAAGGCTAAATCTAGAGCCATTTGATTTTTAAAGGAGCGATAGTGGTGGTTCAGAAAAAATCATTTTAGAGGCAATTTTCAAATGGTGATATCTTCCTCATACGAACTCCTTTTTATTGGAATTATAGGTGGAAAAGGAGTAAACTTATAGGTGGGGGAGGGGTTGAATTAGGATTTTAAACTTGGACCCATAAAAATTTCACCATTCATATGTCACATGCATTAATATAATGAAATAACATATAAAGTATATGCATCAATTATGTAAATATGTAATCAAACACACACACACACACACACACACACACACGCACACACACACACACACACACACACACACACACACACACACACACACACACACACACACACACACACACTTAACACGAGTTATGATTACCTAGAATCTCTCCAAATGACAAGGTAAATCTAGGGTGGGGATGAGACCCACAAATCTTCAAGCAATAAAGTGTATCCAATTAAGGTTACAACGGTTTGACCATGAATCATGATCTACCCTATGAAAGGCTTTCCCTATTAAAGGATTACAAAGACTACTATGTCCCACCTTGTAAGTGGATTTCAACACCCTATTAGAAGTGTGCCTTGTTAAAGGACTTCAACTTACAATTAATTAAGCACCTTGTTAAAGAATTTGATACAACCTGTTAAGACTACTCTAATAAGAGGTTTAATTGAAATCATCTGTCAAAATGTGTGATGCAGGAGCATCCACAGGTATAAGGGCAATCCCATGTCACCCAAAAAATATAGCTAGACATAGTTTCTATTTCATGTGTTTTCATTTTTGGATACCCATTTGGGTCAAATAAAGATTCCAACTCTCACAGTTCCACTATCAGTGTTCTAGGTTTGAGTATTTAAGCACCTTGGGATACATGTAAATGCTAGAAAAATAGGACTATGTAATTGAGCCATAATTATGGTGAATCAGAAGGTGTAAATTGGAGGGAGAATTAAAATTGTAATTTAGAACATTCCAAAAAAAGAATCAGGTCAAAAGGCTACACGGTTTGAAAGTTATTACAGTTTTTCAATTTTTGGAGACCTCCTAAGAATGCTTCAAAGTTAGGTTTGAGGCATTAAATGACCTTGTACAAGGCCAAAAAATGGGGGATGAGCAAAGCTCATCTATAAATCTATAGAGAACTCTGAGAGCTTCCCAAAAATGTAAATGATTCGTCGATCGGAGCTACGGTTCAAAAGTTATGCATCCCAAAAGTTTGAGTACCAATTCTGGATACTTGTAATTTTGTACTGACTTCTAAAGTGACTTCTGGAGCCTTCCATTTTGGCAGTGGATGCCAACTAGCACTTTCTAGAATGTATTCCTAATCCTTAACCCTTTGGGGTCTATTTAAGGACATTTCTGGCATTGTAAAAGGCAGTTCAGAGTGGAGTCTGAGAGAAGGTACTGGGAGAAGAAATTATCTCAGATTTATGCTATTGTAAGCCCATAGGGCATGTTTTGGAGTCTATTTTCTTTGCACTAAGTGTACTAGCATATTTTCATAGTTAATAAAGTTTTCCCTTTCTTGTTGTGTCCATTCTATGCTTGGGTTGTGTCCCCATCAATGTCTCATCATAGATCTTGTGGTTGGCACTTGCTTGCCTAATAACAGATCACCTCTATCTAATCTCTAGTTGATCCTTCATGATTTAATGTATTAATGTTTTATCTTCTATCCTCTATTCTTTACTTAATTGATTCTACAATTCACTCTTACTACTAAGTCACCTTGAATGCTCTACAATTTTTCTTGTTTTCTCCTCTAATTCGATCATTCACCCCTTTGCAATGCTCTCAAAATTATTAAAAAATTAACTCTTTATCCTCCTTAAGAAGATTTAGGTGGCGTAGGGTTAGGTATGAATCTATGGCTTAGATTCATCCATTTTTCCACTTCAACCTTCCCATTTTCTGATTGGCTGCATGTAATTGCATAGGGAATCCACATATAGATTCTTCCTTATCTCTAAAAGATCAAAATATATCCTTAGGTCAGGTGAAAAATAGTTTACATAGTTGTTTGTGCCATTACAAAGAAACATGTCCAATCTATGTTACTCGGCATATGAAGTCTCTGATGTTCAGCATACACCATTTTTCTACTTCTAACTCAACAATTGAACTAGTTGACATCTACTATTTATCAAACACTTGAATCACTTGGCATGTGATCCAGGTGGATCCAAAAGGCCAAAAATTCAACAACATCATAATCTCTCAAATTTAGCATCATTGCAAAGAGCTTAGAGAATGGAACCTGATGCAACTTGAACACGTGAAAAAGGAGCTCATATGTAGTAGTTACACATAGTCAAAGTTTTGGTCAATAGGTAGACTAGAGGGCTAGATAAGGGAAAAAATTAGACCATCTCAAAAGTGGTCAACAATGGATTTCAAAATGAAGAGCACGGTGAAAAATTTCCAATGGTGTTTGTTTCATCAAAAATGTAGATCGAATGTGAAAGTTATGATGGTTTGAAGTTCAGGTAAAAGTGTGGATTCTGATGATTTCAGCATGACATCATAAAATCTCAAAGAGAGGGAAAAAATTCAAATTCAAATTAAAATGATTATTTAATTCAAATTAAAGGAATTGGTTGATGGGAGTTGAACTCTCAACAATTGCCCTCAACTACCTGGATCAGGAAATTAAATCTGATTAATAGGATTAAGTTGATAAACTAATAGATCCTAAATCAGATCAAGTTTGGTATTAGAGCCTATTTTGCAGAGAAATTGTAGTGGTGAATGTTAACCAAGTTGAGTTTAAAACAAGCAGAAGGTGAACTTGAAGAGTTCAATCCAGAGATTGATAAAAGGAGAAATTTTCCTCAATCAGAGATGGCATATGAACAACATGTTCCTGAGTTTGATGCAGAAGCATTCAAGAGATCTTTTGTGGAGTTAAAGGCTTTGGTCGACGTTCTTCTCTAAGAGAGACATGAACGACAGTTGAGGAAAGCAAATAAAGCTAAGAAGAAAGAGGAAGCAAAATCCTCATTAGAAGATGTGAAAGGGAAAGGAGTAGGAGGTGGTAGTGACCCTCCTGAACCTCCATCTCTATCTCCATTTTCTTCAGCCTCTTCTTTATCTTCTTCATCTTCTTTGTTTACTTATTCTTCAAAGAAACCTGAGCAAGTTAATGTACCTTTGTTAAAATTGGATGTTAAGTTTGAGTTACCTTTATATAGTGGTGAATTGGATGTAGTGAAACTAGATAATTAGCTTAAGAAAATTGAAGTTTATTGTAGGGTTCAGAAGATTTTAGATGATTCTTCCAAAATCTAGCTAGCTACTCTCAGAATGGGAGGTACTACATTAATTTGGTGGGAGATTAAGATCTAAGAAGATCTTGTTGCACATGGTAAAATCATTTCATCTTGGTATGAATTTACTGCTGCTTTGAAGAAATAGTTTTATCAGTTTGGTTATATGCAACAAGCCATTATGGATTAGCAAAATCTAAGGCAAGGTAAAGGATAGGTACTACAAGAGGATACACAGGTGTTTAGGAAGAAGGCAGTAACTCTTTGAATTCCTCTTTATACACAAGATGCTTTATTAAAGTATATAGGTGGAATGCATTCGTATTTGAAGCATACGATATTGATGTTTAGTCCTAACTTTGATGAAGTATGTGTTCAAGTGATTCATATTGAAGCAAGTGGAGGAAACATGAGTTTCAATTCTAAGAAGGAATTTTCTCCCCCTAATAGCATCAAGAAAGGAAAGAAGGTAGCCATAGTGAAGAAAGAGGAAGGTGAAAAGCCTACTTGTTCACATTGTCAGAAGAAAGGTCACACAGAAGAGAAGTGTTGGAAATTGCATCCAAAATTGAAACCAAAGTAGTTTAAGGATCATAAGGGTAAGAAAAATTCTACAATTTTTGTTTATGATCTTGGATCAAATTCTGTTGATGAAGCAACAATATTAGCTATAGGTTTGAAAGGTAAATCTTTTTTTGATTCTACCACTAATGTTTCATATGCTTCCACTTCCAAAAGCCATGTTGTTCCTAAAGATAGTAAAAGGAGTCAACTTTTTCATATAAGGGTGATTTCTAAGAACACTAAAATTGACACATTGATAGATAGTGGATCCCAAGTTAATCTAATTTCAGAAGAAGTTGTTAAATAGTTGGGATTGGAAATTAAGCCACATAAAAGACCTTATCCATTAGGCTAGGTGTGCAATGATAATAGATTGTGAGTTACTAAGAAATGTAAGTTAAGATTTGCAATAACATCTAAGTTTGTAGATGAGGTTGAATTTGATGTGGTTCCACTTGATATCTGTGGGATTGTGTTTGGTAGCCCATACTTATATGATAGAAAAGCTATCTTCTATAGGGAACATAACCACTATCATTTGTTTAAGGATGGAATTGAATATATTATAAGAACTCATCGCATGAAGGATGCAGGATCAATTGTACACACAAGACGTTTGAAAATGATAGTAAATGCAAGTAGTAAACTGACTCTCATGTCTACAGTAGCTAGTGAGGATAAGGTGCAAGTAGAATCAAGTCTTTAGCCAATGATGGTAAAAGAGGATTTAACAATATGATTTTCTACTGATGTTTCTATACGAGAGGTCTGACATGTTGATAATTTTTCCATTTCATCAATTATTTTAGTTTTGTTGCTTCTATTTCTACTAGTTGGTACTATGTGGGTGATGGATGTAATAGTGGAAACTAGTGGATTTATGGTTGGTTGTATTAACAGTGTTATGTCATTCTTCATAATGTATTTGATGGCTCAGATATTTGGAATTTCAACAGTTTGTATAGGTGATATAGGACAAGGAAAACATGTCCTCACTTTCTTTCAATTTAAAATAGACTTTTGGAGGTCCAAAAGCTTCTCAGTGGGGAGGAATAATCCAGGTGGATCTAGAAGGCCAAAAGGTCAATAGCATCATAATCTCTCAAATTCAGAATCACTACAAAGAGCTCAGAGAATGGAACCCGATACAACTTGAATGGGTGAAAAAGGAGCTCATATGTAGTAGTTACACTCGGTCAAAGTTTTGGTCAATAGGCAAACCAAGGGGCTATATAAGGGGAAAAATTAGACCATCTTGAAAGTGTTCAACAATAGATTTCAAAATGAAGAGCATGATGAAAGCTTTCCAATAGCATTGGTTTCGTAAAAAATGAAGATCGAATGTGAAAGTTATGATGGTTTAGGTAAAAGTGTGGATTCTAATGATGTCAGCATGACATCATAAAATCTTAAAGAGAGGGAAAAATTTCAAATTCAAATTCAAATGATTATTTAATTCAAATTAAAGGAATTAGTTGGTGGGAGTTGAACTCTCAACCATTGCCCTCCTAAACATAATGCCAACCAATGGGCTATTTATAGTATATTTGATGTTAGAAGAAGAATTGTTATATATCCACAACAAATAGCCCACCCATTATTTAAAATAAGGGTTTTTGTTATCTTGTTATAACTTTTAACCCCAAAAATTAGTAAAGCCCAAAATAATAAAAAGGCTAAAGGAGTTACACGAAAATGTAATTTTTTATGAGGGAGTTAAGGGGGTTATTTTTTTATTTCAAATTGGGCTATGTAATTATGGTGATGATATGGTTTTAAGCCATCTTTGGATAAAATCATGTATAAAAAGGGGTGTAGTCCTTTTGTAAAGGCATTCTTCAATTAGAGCTTGGAAGGAAAATTTTCTCTTGGGAGAAGTTTTGTAATTCTTGAGAGAGTTTGTGGGTGAGAGATTATTGTAAGCATGAAGTTATTATCTTCAAGTGCAAAAAAGAGAGACTATAAAGGTTGAAGCTTGGATTTTGTAAGAAGGTGTGTTTTACCTAGTGACATTAATAAAGCAGTCCCCAAATTGAGAAGCAAACTTGGAGATGTAGTCCTAACTGGATGAACTCCGTTATCATATCATTTGTGTCTCTTCTATCTCTTTCTTATTTCTCTCATTTACATTTTAGTTATGTTCTTTATTTTATGTTATTAAACACATTGTCAACTTTAAGTGTTTAAAGTATAAATCTTCTTGTAATTTCAATGGTTTCAGATACATAACCACACATTTATTGCTAGGATTAGGAGATTAAATCTGATTAATAGGATTAAGTCATTAAACTAATAGATCCTAAATTAGATCAGCATGGTCTATCTATTCGGCACTTGAGTGACTTGGCACATGAGTGACTCGACACTCATTGCAACTCGAGATGGTCTAATATTTACATGTTGTACTCAATATGCATTACTAGTTTGACATGAACTAAGTAAATGACTTATGTGTGTTGACACTCACTTATCAAAACCAATCCAAGATCAACAATCTCCCCCGTTGACATGAGTGTCAAAAACACTTGAATATACACAATCAATTTAATCTTCTTGAGTATAACATATCCATGACTCAACTTATATACAAAACTTTAAAATTTCAAAATTTTGCTATAACCTATATACCTCAAAATTCATAACTCCCCTTGAGTTAATATGTCTGTGCTCTATCCAAAATCTATGCTCCTTTCTAAGTAGATCTATTGATTGATACTCTTTGACTTAAATGCACTTATACTCTTTCATGCTCTCCCTTAGTTGATATTTATTCTACTCTATTTCTATCTCTGCATTGTATTTCTCCCTTTTCTTTATTATCTCCATTTTTGTTGTTGCCCCCTTTTTATCTGTCTCCCCCATTCTATCTGTCTCTCCCTTATTGTCTATCTCCCCCTTTTTGACACTTATGTCAAATGGGTTCTACACTTATAGTGTGTTTTTCCAAAGATGATTTATACCTCAATTATAATTTAAGAGCTGCATCCCAATTGTCACATGCAACATCCAATGACTTAAGTTGGATGGCAAGCTTAGTAGCAAGGTGTACTAGGCCATCTAGAGTAGAAAGATTAGGGTCTTTCTTTAGCAAAGTTTCTACATAGCCTAGTTCCTTATGTAATATCTCCATATGAGGGGTGAGAGATGCCTAGATACATGTCAATTTGGCTCTTATGCTAGCCTCTTCTATTGTTAACATAGTTAATTGACTTTGTGTTTGAAGCAATGTATGAAAATCCTTCTCACTCTAAGCTAGGTTCTGAGGTAACCTTGTACCTAATATATTGAGATTTCTCTCTAGGCTTAGAATATGATGTCTAGTCTCTTGGGTGAAGAGTGTAGGATCACACAATTTGGTGTACACTGAGAATATATTCTCAAGTACCTTCTTCACATCCTTAACCTTTTTTGCCAATGCAACTTGAGTTAGTGTTATCTCACTAGATATCTTCTCATTGACCTTGCTTTGGAATTTCTTTTTTGACCATTCTAAAAGTCTTGCACTTGCATCAATATCTTCATTATTGACTATTTCCACTATATCTGACAATTTTTGTATTAGTGTCTTGGTCTTTTTAGGAGTAGGAAGACTAAATGTTTCCAAAAAGATGTCTTTAATGTCTTGAAGTGCTTGCACCTATCTGTGCTCTCTCTTAAGCATTTCTTGATGGTTTTTCTTCTATAAAGCTTGTTGTAAAATGCTTATTTGATCTAACGTCATTATGTCATAATCAAACTTAGGAATAATAATCTCTTCATCAAAAGTGATATCACCATACTGAATTACCTTTTCAAATTTTGAAAATCTTGAGCTTGGCACTGAGATCTATAATGTGATAGCTTCTATGCTCAGCTTCTGAAGAACTTTCGTAGGACAAGTGCTAGATGTTGGTAGAGTTACCAGTGCCTAGATGGCTTCTTGCTCCTTCACCTTAGGTGTTTTCTCACCTTCTTCAAATTGGCTCTTGTCTAATGAAATGACATGAATAACACATGGTACTTGTGCTTCAAGTATAGGAGAATCAATTTGTCCTACTTTTTCTTTCTCTTCTTCTTGCTTCTTTTCAAGAGTAAAAACTTTCACAGGTGTATCAACCTTAGTGGATGTATGTACTATAGTTTCAATCAAAGGTTGTACTCGATTAATTGAAGGGATGGTAGAAGGTGGTTCTTGTGGATTCACCTTGTCCCTTGTGATATCAGTTACTACCTTTTGGAGCTCATCTACACTAACCAAAACTAGATTATCACATAACTTAGCATGTACTGTAGATTGGTCCAATATTTTCCTCAAGTCATCTATAGTTAGTGGATTGATGTTCTAAGCTGAAGCATTAGGAACATCCATAATAGTTTTAGTTGACTTGACTTTGTCATGTGGGGGATTGACACTCCTACACACTCTATTTGTCTTGCGACTATTCAGCTGTAGTCATGTCATCATCTTGCTTTTGTATTTCTTCCCCAACTATATTATCTTTATTCTCATATTCCTTATCATATTCTTATTTTTCATCATCTTCTTTGTCAACTTCATCTTTATCATCATTTGTACTCTCAAATGGGTCAAATTCTCCTTGTTTTATAATGGTCAACCCATAGATAAATTTCCATATTTGGGTAAACTTCTTGACCACATCTTCAATATTATTTTGAAGAATTTTGAAGGCTCTATACTTAGGTGTAAACCTAACTCCATATTTCTTAGTTGCCTTAGCAATCTGACCTTTTTTCAATTCTAGTATTACTTGGGCCAAAGTAGATTCGCTTATTTATTTTTCCAAATTTAAACAATAATGCTATTTTTGCTAAACAAAATCATATAATTTCTTGGGTATTGAGTTAGCAAATTCTAATGGTGTAGTCTTAAATTTAGGCATTATTGCATATAAGGATTCTTCTACTAACTTTTTTTCTTCTTCCTCAATTTTCTCAAAATCAATATGCTTAATTCCAGACAAATCTGCATTATTTTTGACATTTTCACACACATTCTCAATATCAGAAAGTGGCTTGTGACTTACCACCTTGAATTGACTTAAATTATTTGATTCAGTCTTTTCTTCATCTGAGTCAAGTTATGCAACATATTTTCTTCTTTGTTTAGTTTACACTTGGCCTCCTTGATCCATAGCCTTAGTCTTCTCCTTGGCCTTCTATGTGTTTGCACGTGTGCTTGCTCTAGTGGTAGGAGCAATAGGCTTGGATGGGCTAGGTTTGACAGCTCCTTGGACATAGGTTGTGCCTTAGACTTTCTCTTCTTTGGATTGGCTTGTGTGGGTGCTTCCTCAACTTCTTCTTCCTTGGCACCTTCTATTTCTTCTTCTTCCTTGTCCTCTCCCATGCCTTGGGTCAATGCAAGAGGTCCTTGTATTTGTTCTTGCTCTTCTTCTTCATCCTCTTCATCTTCTTCATCTTCTTCCTCACCTACACCTTCACCAAATTTAGCCTTTAGCTTCTTTTTTCTTAAGTATGGAGGTAGTTTTTAACTCCATTTCAATCTTTGATTTCATCACATCATAACTCCCAAAGATTTTAGCAGTCTTGTCAATCTCCTCTACTAGGAGTTTTGTGACTATTGTTGATGTTTCATCAACATTGGTCTCATATCCAACTAGCCTTAACCATCTAACTCTTGGTGTGGCAGCCTATATAAAGGTGTAATCAGCATCAACTAGAAAGAATATATCATTTTAATGTTTCTCAACTAGTGAAACAGGTATCCTCATCAGGTTAAACTTTAAGAAAGCCACCTCCAAATAAAGATATAAAATATTGGCGAATCTTTCATTATTTTGAAAAAATAAAATTATTTCTATTGGTGAATCTCTCAAATTTTAATTCTAAAAATGATTAATATTGGCAATTATTTTTAATCATAATTTTTTTGAATAAAATATTAGCAAATATCAATAATAATAGGAAGTTCATTAATCACCATAGAATATTACAAATCAAAATTGAACATTATTTTAGCTCATGGAATATTATGAGGATCATTACATATACTTTAAATCAATAGTGAAAACTAAATATTGGTGATATATCCCTGAAGTAACTAATAATTATGATAATTATTGATTAGTTCAATTTAATTTCTCCAATGATATATTATATTTAGGTGATTCAAATCTAATGATGCAACAAATATTGTGGCAAATATTTGAGTTTCAATTTTTCACTAAAATAAATTATTGAGCGATTTGAAATATTCTATAACTAAATTTTATAAAATTATGGCAATTTAGGTTGTAAAAAATCTTAAATTATTAGCCAAATTACTAGCCAAAAAATTCTAAAATTATCCAATTTACGAATATTAGCCACTAAAAAATACCTTGATCCTCATTCTTTATTTCATTGACTTCTTAAAGTCCTAAAAGTAGCTAGTCATCAATGTCTCAAAATTTTCTCCCATCTGTTCAATAAATTCATTAATTTGCACTACAATTGACCTATTGGTCTTCCATCCATCTATAAAATAAGAGAATGTATTTTTTACATAGAAGAATATATAGATAAGTATTGAGCCAAATTTGCATTGTGCACTTTGTTTTTCCTTATACCTCCAAGGTTCTCCATCAATTGTTGTAATTGTAGCTCAGCCAGACCATAAGTATGATCTTTCTTTACAATTTTATAACCAACATTTACTACAATATAAGGTACACTATTCAATCTACTAGATTAATAGAATTTGTGTGAGATTACCCTAATAGAAAACTCCAATAGTGGATTAGTGATAATATAAATTGTCATGCCTCTTTTGTTCCATTTTGCTCTTATGTTTCTCTCTATCACTTCCTTGTAGTCACTCCTCAGAGTCTTGGGCGAATCTAGGGTTTGGTAGCCAGTCACCCTATGAATTATCCTATTTGATATCTTAATCATTCTACCTTCTAGCCATAAGAATCCATCATGTATTCATCTTAAGACAATTTTAATCCACTTAGTCTTGAAAACACTAGGAAAATCTAGAGCATGGGTCAAACCCTTTCTCTCAACAATTTTATATTCTTCTTTTTGAACACCATTATCACATAATCTATCATAAGCTTCTCCAGTTTCTAGGTCTTCAACACTACCAATTTTACAATTATAACATTTCCTTGCATCCTAAACCATAATAACATTAGGTGGGATCATTTAAAGTGCACCAGAGGGATCTTGTTTGTACACTATGTCAGGGATGTCCTTGAATGTGGGTTGTTTGACATTGTTACTTACAAGTTGAACATTAAAACCTATTTCCTTTCTACATTCCTTGAACTAGACACCATTCATATCAAACTAGGGTTTGTGCAAAGTAAAACTGCATAGCTTAGCTTGTGATAAATACATTGTAAAATTTGTATGCTAGTGTGAGATCATGATGACGGGCCACACCACCCGTACCAACTCACAACCAAAAATGCAACAATATGGAGACAAGAGAGATGACAAAATGCTTCATAAAAACTTCCATTAATACTTGAAATTCATTAAAATATTCTGCAAATGGAAAAACAAATGTAAAATTTGCCTGAACAATTTTCCATTAATCTTAATCATTCTACATTTGCCTAAAATATTCTGTATTCATGTGCCTAATGACCTTGTTTGTTACATTTATGAAAATGAACCATGTTCTTAGGCTTGACATTCTAATTTGTATTGTTGATCCTGCACACATTAGCAATATGACCTTTCTTTCCAAAACTATGACAAGTAGGTTTGGAATTCTTACCTCTATTGTTCCTTTCTTGAGCAACTTTGGATGATTCTCCTTGTTCAGTGTTTGTGTAGCCCAATCCTAATGTATCCTTGTTAGATCTAGGGGATCTCAGTAATTGCTCAAAGTATTTGATGGGTTCATTTGTCTTGTTGAGACTTTTCGCAAATTCCTTTTCTCTTTTTGATCATTCTACAATTGTTCATTCTGCAACTTCAATGTGGTTATCTCAATATCTTTGAAATTTAGTTCATAGTTGGCATTCATCATTTAATTTAGAGTCTCTAATTGCATGTTGGGGATCTTGGTTAGCTCTATTGAATTTTTCTCCAATTTATTTTCCAAAATTCTTTTGTCTTCTTCAATCATGGCTTTGTCTTCCATTGCTTTCTTCTTTTGTTCAGTCACCTCACCTAGTAGTATAGCTTGTGATTCTTGCTCCAACTTGAGATTTTTGATTTCTTCAGCTTGGACTCTATTCTTTTTAATTACATCTGCAACTACTCCATCAAATTCACTAGAGTTACCATTTGTAAATAGCTTGGTGGTGTCTATCTATTTGTATAGTGTGTCATTCTTTGCAATAGCAATTTC
The DNA here is from genome assembly GCA_028749045.1 of Cupressus sempervirens. Taxonomy (NCBI): domain Eukaryota; kingdom Viridiplantae; phylum Streptophyta; class Pinopsida; order Cupressales; family Cupressaceae; genus Cupressus; species Cupressus sempervirens. The sequence goes on from CM053791.1 coordinate 665,929,601, forward strand.
TTTCCTTCTCTTCAAGGAACTCTTTAAAGCATCTCTAGCTTCATTCAGTTGATGTAGTATAAGATGTATTTCAAACTCCTAGTTCTCAATAGTCTTTGCCAATTTGTAGACTTCCATTTCAAGATCTTTCCTCAAAGTTGCAAAGCTTCTCTTTTAGAGAACAAAGCTCTGATACCAATTGTTGGAATTACAAGTGCAAAAGGAGTGAACTTTTGAGTGGGGGGGTGAATTAGGAGTTTAAACTTGGACCCATAAAACTTTAACCATTCATACATCACATGAATTAATATAATGAAATATCATATAAAGCATATGCATCAATCATGTAACCACGTAATCAAACACACACACTTAACACTAGATATGATTACCCAAAAACCCTCCAAATGAGAAGATAAAACTAGGGTGGGGATGAAACTTGTATATGTGAAAATGTGGCCTATGCTAACACACACACTTCAACATAGTCTTTATTTGAAGATTCATCCTGGAATGAACATTGGATTGTTCATCCAAAAATCATCTGGCAAGGCAACCTTTTTCCTTTTATCTAAAGGGAATTGCTTGTTAGATATTCTCAGATTTGAGGTGTTTAAGCAACTAGACCCTCTAAGAATGAAAGATTTGAGAAATGAAATGCGACTAATCTATATGAGAATGTAGATTAATCTAAAATAAGAAATGCATTTAATCTAAGAACAAGTAAAAGAAATTATACTAAATGTATGCATATTAAATCTATATGAGAATTAAACTTACAATGAAAATCTTATGAAAATAAGGAGCTCAAATGAATGCACATTCCAACAGCAATTCAATGCAAATTCTCATTCAACCTCCCTCAAAATGAAGAGATGAGGGTCTCTTAAATAGACTTTCCTAGAATCCATTAATGGTTGAGATCGATTTCAATTAACGGTCAGGATTAAAGGTGAAGTTTAGTCATAAAGGAAGATTCCCAAATTAAAGGGAGTTAACTAATTTAATTTGAGTAGAAAAAGGAGTTAACTGATTTAATTTGAGTAGAATAAGGAGTTAACTGATTTAATTTGAGTAGAATAAGGAGTTAACTGATTCAATTTGAGTAGAATAAGGAGTTAACTAATTTAATTCCTTTTTGATCAACAGTGAACTGGGAATTTCCCTTTTTGAACTGAAGAAGGATTTTGGAGAGATATTTAATTTAATAAAATGAGATATGCTCTCACAAATATATTTCCTATTTAATCAAATAATTTCATTTAATTAATTAGAGACACTTTCTTATTTAATTAAATAACTATATTTAATTAATTAGGAATTACTCCTATTTAATTAAATAACTTTGTTTAATTAATTAAAGAATAGCCTTCCATTTAATTAAATAATTACATTTAATTAATCAAGATAGACATATTTATTAAATTAAATAAATTTAATCCCATAGTACATTAGCCTTAGGAGATAATTTAATTTAATAAAGTATAAATACTTTTAAATTAAATTATAATTAAATCAAGTAGGTTTAATGGAACTAATATGAGTATGTACTATAAGAATTAAATGAGAAATGTGATCAATGCAGATTAGGGTCTTCTGCATCTAACAATTAAGTCAAGTAGCGAGTTAGATCAAGAATGTGTCTAATGAAATAGGACTTTAGTAATGATCAAAATAGACCAGAATTGGTATCATGGCAATGAGCCAATTTTGGGGTATTACATTTTGCCCCTCTTTGAATGAATGTGCACGCAACACATTCAATTCAAAGAAAATCAAAAAGTATGATGCACAAAAAAAAAAGAAAAAAGAGATTGGTTCCGAAATTGATTCTACAGAGACCAATTGATGAGCATTTAAGGACTATCTCTAGAACAAAGATTAATCTCAAGGAATCCAAGCAAAATACCTAGATACCTGAATTGAAACAGATAAGCTTTTAAGGATCATCTCCAGCACAAAGCTTAATCCTAAGGAATCTAGGTAGAACACTTAGATACCTAAGTTGAAATAGATTAGCTTTTAAGGATCATCTCCAACATGAAGCTTAATCCTAAGGGATCTAGGTAGAACAACTAGATACCGAAGTTGATAAGATCTAATTATGAGTCACAGAATCATCCCCAGAATGAGGCTTGATCTTTAGGAGTTGAGGTTTAGACTGTCCCGATACCTGTTTATCAGACTTAGATCATAAATGTTATAAGATGTGATCAAATGATGAAAAGATGAAGTAGATGACAAGGATGCCAGAAAGAGGATGATAAAATGCCCTGAGTAATGAGATGCCCCAAGTGAGAAAGACATAAAATGGGAACTAGATGCCCCAAGCAATGAGACTCAAAATGAGTTGAAATTTAGTTCAATGATGTCATCATCCTGCCCCCTTAGGAGCGAAATCAAAAGATGACACACCAGAAGTATGATGTAAGGAGAGCGATGAAAGATATAGAAGAAATTCAAGGATAGTAGAATATAGAAGAGATTAGAATGATCAAAAGAAATATAAAGAGATTAGAACAATCAAAAGAAATATAAAGAGATCAGAATGATCTTGAAGAAATATGAAGAGATCAGAATGGTCTAAAGAAATTTGGAGAGATCAGAATGATCTAAAGAAATATGAAGAGATCAAAATGATCTGAAGAAATATAAAGAGATCAGAACAATCTGAAGAAATATGAATAGATTAGAATGATCAAAAGAAATTTGGAGGTTGATCTAAAGTGATTTCGAGATCCAAAAGACCAAGTTTGAGTTGAAAATAATTAGAAAGTATCAAAAAGATTTGGATTGCACAAAAATTTTTAAAATGCATTTTGAGCCACTTAAGTGTGTCAGATTTTGAATTTGATCCCGAAAAATGGGTTAAGAGCAAGCAAAGTAGCCAAGAGGGTGATTAAATAATTATTTGTGCAGTTCATGAAAGAACATGATACTTTGAAGATATTAGCAATCCCTCATCAGAGAAGGTGAAAGTAGATTTTCAATTGAATCACATGCTTATGCAAGTGAAGTATGCAATGTAAGACTATGTTAAATGCAACCCTAGGTCTGGTTATCGAGCCTCGATATTTAATCATCACCAGATATAGAACAAAGCTCATAGGTCATACAATTCCCACTAATGTTTCAATCATGGAAATATGAATATAATATACAAATTATTGGTTTGTCAAGATTAAATGTAAGCATTCAAGGCACAAGAAGCCAGAATGACCAGAACATTTGTCCCTTTTAATGTAGCAAGTTAACATAAGCATCAGAGCATAAACGCTAGGATGACCTGAATGTTGCTTGCATAACAGGCACACCAAACACACGAGAGATCCCTCTTATGCTAAGTATTCAATATTTATTCTGTTCACAATGACCCTTGCATTCGTAACCTAAGACAGAAGTGTGCTAGATATACTGATAGTGACCCATACGTTCACTTAATAGGATGAGTATTGGTATGTGTTATAGCATGAAGAATTCACTCCAACAAACAAGGAGAAGAACCAATGTCATTGACGTATTTGTATAAAAGGAGTCAAGGTACACACGGCCATCCAATACGAGATGGAGGCTCTTATAGTGGACACTCCTTTTATAGGAATGTATCAACTTGTTGGAACTAGACCACAGACAGAAAGCCAAGAAAAGATCATGCCCCTAGTCATTACTTCTTTAGTCAAAGATGACATCATCGAGTTGCTCGAGGAGATATGATAAAGCAAAAACAAAGAAAACAAAGAAAATGCTCAGCATATCCAAACAAGTATATCATTTTTGAGTTCAATGTTTTGGGATTGATGTCAAGTGTCAATGTCTAGAATATATTTGAGAGAAATCTCTTCAATAGGGTGAAAATAGTAGGCAGATGTAGTCAGAATGATTGGTGACTGAGGTCAAAGAGGAATCTTCATGATGAAGAATCTAAGAAAGATTGAGCGACAATAGATGGACACAACCAGGATGACTGGTGACTGACACAAAAGAGATCTTCCATAAAGGAATCTGGAGACATAATCTGAGAAACAGTAGGCAGACACAACTGAAACAACTGGTGACCATTGCAAAAGAGACTCTATGAGGAGAATATCGAAAAGAGAGTGACACTAGCAACAGTAGGCAGACACAGTGAGGACCACTGGTGACTGTCAAAAGGAGATTCTCTGAGGAGAATCTCAATAATAGTGACACTAGCAATACTAGGTAGATGTAGTGAGAACCATTGGCATTGACTATTGCGAAGGAGATTCTACGAGGAGAATCTTAAAAATAGTGACACTAGTGATAGTAGGTAGACGCAGTGAGGACCATTGGTGACTGTCGCAAAGGAGATTCTATGAGAAGAATCTAAAAAAGAGTGACACTAGCGATAGTAGGCAAACACAGTGAGGACCACTGGTGACTGTTGTGAAGGATATTCTATGGGGAGAATCTCAAAAAGAGTGACACTAAGGGGGGATGCCCCTGAGCTGTGACAAGACTCAATCCATGGATACATGAGCAAAAAGTAGGAAAGCAAAAGCGACTATACAAAATAGCCAAAAGATGTGCTACAAGAGCAAGCATTGGGAATAAAAGGTGCCTATTTACCAGGTTTTCACCTTCTTGGTAGGATTCTCTTTTTTTGCTACCATGATGCCTATTTCTAGGATTTCATCAATGACACTATTTTTTTTTTTTTTTTCAATTTTTTGTATTTTTCTTTTTTTGATTTTTTTTTGGTGTTACCAAGGCACCTATTACTAGGTTTTCACCAGGGTAACAAATTTTTTTAGGACTTTTTTTGATTTTTATGATTTTTTTCAGAGATTACTAGCTCTCAAGAAGGATCACCTTGATTTTGTTCTAGTGTCTAGCAAGGTGTAGGATGATATGTAGTAGCAAGCGAGTGGATAAGCAGAGATGGAAAGGCAAGGAGTATGAAGTGGTGAATGTTACCCTCAAGGAAAGTCTTCACAAGATTACCCAAGCTAGGGAAAAGGATATAACAATATGAGCTCATGGTGTAATGAAGGGTGTCATGTAAGTAATCCAAGAAAATGACCATGTCAAGAGATTTCTAAGAATTGAGTTTTCTTCTTTCTTTCGTTGATTAAGACCAAAGGGTTAACTGAATAGGATAACAAAGTTTGTTATGGAGCTTATGAGTGAATGACTTTAGGAATCAATACATCTAAAGGATAAGCAAGATCATGATAGGATGTCTTGGATGGAAGAATTATCCATGACGCCTATTTACCAAGTTTTCATCATGGTACTTATCCAAGGTGCCACAAGAAGTGGTTTTCACCATAGGATGGATTTATTTTTCTTTACTTTTGCTACCAAGGCGCTTGTTTCCAGGTTTTCACCAAGGCACATTTTTTTCTTTTTTTTCTTTTTTTTTGGATTTTTAGAGTTTTTGGAAAGAATTCAAGCATTTCTCAAGTTATATAGCATTCCTATAAGAAAGATAAGTTATGATAAGCAAAAGCCATAGCAAGGTACACTCAAACATGCTAATAAGGTAATGGAAGGGAGATAGGAAAATGAGAGGTAGATGGAGGATAAGGTTGTTGGTTTTGGAAGACTGAAACAAGCAAGGATGGCAATTAGGCATAAGATTTAGAGGATCTCATGAGGGTGGATGAGATATTAGGCAAGATCAACATTGACACACACCTTGAAGGGTAAAGGAATGATGGAGGAAATATGGATGAAATAGATTGAGGCTTAGATATATGAGGTAGCAAAGCCATTTTGGAGAGGGGTGGAGTAGAAGGTTTTGAAACCTTTTTAGGAAGATGTTGGGAAGGAGATGGAGTGAAAACCTTTGGAAGCTTGAATGTCAACTTTGATTTTTTTTCAATATTCAAGTCCTTCTAAAGAGACTTGGGAATCCATATAGCTTTTGATTTTTCATTAGATTCTTTGGAACACATTTCTTCAATAATAGATTTAAGAACCCACACTTTCCTTGGTTGAGCTCTTTGAATAGTGGACCTTTGCGGTCTCTTTTGTGTATTTTCCTTCTTGACATTCACATGTTGATTAGAGGAGACATTGTGAACTTTTGAGAATGGATTCATGCAATTGTGTTTGAGTTGATAATCCAAATTGCTTCCAAAGGACTTAGGACTTGTGGATGAATGAGGCAAATATGATTAGTTTAGATGGAAAGGTGAACGTGAAGAGTTTAAGTATGTGTATCTTTGTTGATCTTGGGGTAGGGTAGGAGGAATTTGTAATGAGCTAGTAGTGGCAATAGGAGATAGAGGAACATAAGGTCCCAATATGGATGGAAGACTTGAGGGTTTTAGCTTAGATGGGTAGGGACCAAGGATAAATTTAGAAGATGTGAATGAACCATGAGTATGGATATCATCATCTTTAGAGTGAGAAATATGACCAAAGCCATCAATAGATTTATGAGTAATTGTTATAGGAGCAATACCTTTGACATGAGTATTTAAAGCTTGAGCATAGTTTGGAAGTGAATGTAGCGAGGTAGAGTAAGAGAGTGAGGGAACACTTTTCTCTTCAAAAGGAATTTTGGGTAACATAGGAAAAGTATCCTTCTCTTGGTCTTTTGTAATCTCCTTAAGGATGGTGGAAGGAACATCTTGATCTTGCTTAGTAGAGGTGCATGACATGGGAGATGGAGGACTATGTGGCTCTTGAGATGGAGGCACGAGATCTTGGAAGACTTGAAAGGGGATGAAGGAATCTTGGTCTTGATCAACACTTGTTTCTTCATCATTTAAGTAGTCCTCTTGACATGAAACCAAATCCAAGGATAAGGGAGTATCTAAATCTGTATTCAAATATATTTCTAGAGGCTACGTAATAGGCTCTTAAAGAGACAACGGAGGGATAGTTGGAGTGGGGATAATAGGAGGGGCAACACATGGAGGTTTTGGATCTTTGCTTTGTGTGGTATGGGAGAGGTTTGCAGCTAAGTCAAGATTAGCTTGAGTTTCCTTTAAAGGTAGTCCTTGAGGGTACACATAGTCAACTGAGGGAGCAGTGAGTTCTTTTAGTGAATATGTGTTGGAAAGATTGGACAATTTAGAAGGTGGATGTATGTTGGAAGAATTAGAAGTTGCATTTTAACCATTACTAGACATGGTTTCATGAGGTTGATCCTTCTTGAGAGTAGAATCTTTAGTAGCTGAGAGCTTAGATTTCTGAATTATGCCATTGTCAAAGAGATCTTGGATCTTTTTTTTCAACTCCTTATAATGGGAAGTTTTATGTAAATTATGTCTATGATAGACACAATAGTTACTCATAAAGGAAACTCCCGCCAAAGTGAGCTTAGGTAAAGTAATGAGTTTTTCTTCAAGAAGTTCTTCCAAGGTTAGTTCATAAGATTTTCCCAAAGGTGTGAAATCACGCTTTGGTTTAGGTTCCCAAGGTTTGTTTTCAAAGATATTCCTAGATTTCATGGGCATATGTGAGGTGTTCTCAGATGTCTTGGATTCAAGATCACAAGAATGTGATTTTTGGTTGTCATAGGAGAAAGGGAAAATTTCTCTCAAGGAGAATTTGTTCGATGATATGTTTTCCTCTTCTTTTAGTCTTTGAAGTTGAGCACTTATCATTTCAATTTGTTTCTTCATGTTTGTAATTAGAATCCTTTCTTCCTCACTAGGAATATTGGATTTAGAACATTTGTTGTTAGCTGTTTTGATGTACTATGTTTCAAGTAGTGACAGCCAAGTTTCAGAACATAAGTCAAGTTGCCACAGTCATAGACAATGACAAAAAGAAAAAGCTTAGACAAGGACCACACTAGAATATAGTCTCAAAAAAAAAAAGCAAGATAAGAGTGCAGTATACTAAGGTACAAATAGTCTAATTTGAAGGCTAGAATAGCCAAAGATTATGACTATCATGACACAGAGTACAACAAACACTAAAGGACAAGAGCAAGATAACTGAGAGACAAGAATAGTTAAAGTATGGATTGCAAGTCATTAGCTAAGTAGGATGCCACTATTTGGGACTGTTTTTAGATAGAGAAATAGTAAACCAATGTAGGAAACAAACTTGGTACAAAGCACAGATAGCTCTAACAAACTAACTTGATAGTTCAGACTCAAGATCTCACATCAAGATCCTCTGAAAGGCACATCAGAAAGTACACAGGGCCATGCAAAGACTTAGGATAGCATAAAGATTTCACATGAGGATGTGCTGTAGGCCACGTAAAGTAGTGCAAGGTTAACTTGGATAGCATAAAGATCTCGCATGGAGATGTACAACTATTTGCACGAGGACTTGGACAAAGCTGCGTGAAGAAGTAGTAGAACAACAAGTATTCGCACAAAATTTTGCAAATTGTGTACAAAAATGGAAACCGGACTGACAATTGAATTGGATTTTGAAAAGACTTTGAAGATTTCAGATAGTTTTGGATAGATTGTTGATTCATTTCAATAACTAGGTAGATAAACAGGCACGTAGAACAACAAGTAGGTGAATTCAAGCACGTCTAAAAATAATGAGCAATGGAAAAAGAAACCTTGCGTATGAATAATCAAGTGACTTAGTTTGTGCTAATCCCTAGGAGAGCTATTTGTGTATGTTTTCAAAGATTTTTGCAATCATTGCACACATTCCTAGAAAATTAAAAGTTTGGCCTCTCTAAGGTTTTTAGTAATGTTTTGACTCTGCAACTTTTATGACTCACAGGGGTGACCTCCAATCTCAGCACACCGAGGTTTCAACACAATTCAAGAACTTAATCTTCAAGAGCTTCTGGGGAGATCTAACAACCCACAATGAACCACACCCATGGATATTTCTTTCACAAGGACATTTATATAGCGGTTGTCACTACCACGTCAAAAATGGCTACTACCGCTCGAGGTTCTATCAATGCAGTTTGCCTTGTAGAGGGATTGTCTACTACGGTTAACCCTCTCTAAAGGTGACCGACTCACAATAGTGTATGACAAGGGGACTTATCTTCCAGATTCAAGGTCTTGACACCTTTTCACTTTTAGCCCAATCAAAGTAGACAGATTAATTCGACATGCTAAACTAAGAGTATCTCTTAAAGATCTATGATATCAACTCCCAGTGATCTATCAACCTCTCCGGAGAAAGGATGCCTCAATCAACAAGTTGAAGATTCATCTATCTATGAGATGCTCAAAGTATCCTCCCCACCTACAAGGAATCTATCTTAGAGAGGAGTTTCACTAGGAACCCACTCCCTCAAGATCCACGAATAGTGTTCATGGGGGCCTAACTATTATGTGTGTACAGATGTTAGTTCTTTAAAGAAAATCTATCCAAAAGCAATAAAAAATCACAAGGTGGTACACTTAATGCTTTAACTATTATGAGGTGAGTCCAAAGATGTGGAACATTTAACCCCTCACACAAGCCAAAATGAGTCCACAACTCAGAAACTAGTGAGTTCTAGAAAGCACAAAAGGGTTTCTTTGTGGAGCATTTAACACTTATTTCCTATAGAACCCTCCCCTTTAACGTGGTACTGATCTTGCAACCACAAGGTGAAATGAAGGGCTGACAGATTAGCGAGTCCAATAACCCAAGATAGCTAATTAGATCTATCACTAGTAACTAAGCCTGCTAGATGAAACTAATAGAGATCACAACCTAGTATCAAATTATGCATGTGTTGTAAAATGAGAACATGGAAGGAAATACACACAAGCTTGACACAAGATATGTTTGTTTTAGCTCCAAATGAATTTTTATCAGCTGAGGAAGGTTACTTGGTGATCCTCGCAACACGCTTAGTAGAGTTTACCTGATTTTTAACAATTCTTGTGCTGTTTTCGAAGCTAGCAAAAGCAAGATGCATTTTTATTTTTATTTTTTTCTTTCTTTTGTCATATTTGGATGGCCTTTCTTTCTTCCTTGCTGTTTTCCAAAAAAAAAAAAATCTGCAATAAAAATTATTGATTAAAATTCCAAGATTTGCATCACGAGTTAATAATTTTTTTTTATGAAAACACATAAAAAAATTATTAAAAATAGAATTGTAATCCAAAAAATTTGGAATTTTTACAATAGTCTAAAAAAAGTGTCCCAAACTGGCCATAAAAATTTCAGATCAAAATGTTGAGATTTATCCAATAAATTAATTTTTTTGTGGAAAATAATAAAAGAATTAATAAAAATATATTTTAAATTTTAAAACTCTGAATTTTTATTACGATATGTAGACATCATCCTAAACTTTTAATAAAAAGTTTAGATTTTAATTCGATTATTTGTTGTGTAAATTAATTTTTCAATGGAAAACAAATTAACGAATTACTAAAAATCCAATTTTGATCCAAAAATTTGGCAATTTTTACTGTACATGTCAGACATTGTCATAAATCTATAGAAAAAAATCAGATCTAAACATGTTATTTTACTAGCTCAAATAATTTGCATATGACAAAATAATTAAAAAAATTATAAAATAAAGCTTTAATCAGAAAAATCTGAAATTTTGCATGTGATTTTTCCCTATTGTCTAGAACCTTCAGTAAAAATTTCAGACCAAAATTCATCAAGTTGGTTTACTTTTTATGATTTTTATGAAAAATCATAAAAAGGATTAAAAAAAGAATTTTGATCAATTTTTTTTTAAATTTAAAACTTTAGAACATGAGAAGGAAGAAAAAGAAGAAGAACATAAATAGAAGAAGAATAAGAGGAGAAGAGGAAGAGGTTTCTCAAATGCTCATATTTTCATCATTGTTGGATGCCTTCTCAAAGTGTCTTCAAATCTGCAACAAAACAAACTTGCAAAACAAGATATAAAAAAACTAAAATGCAAAACAAAAAGAATGAGGCCAAAAAACTGATTTCTCAGCCCCACAGTGGGTGCCAGAAATGTATATGTGAAAATTTGGCCTATGCTAACACACACACTTGAACGCGGTTTTTATTTGCGAATTCATCTCAAAATGAACATTAGATTGTTCATCCGAAAATCAACCGGCAAGGCGACTTGTTGCCTTCTATCTAAAGGGAATTTCTTGTTAGATATCCTCAGATTTGAGGTGTTTAAGCAACTAGACCCTCTAAGAACGAAGGATTTAAGAAATGAAATGCAACTAATCTATATGAGAATGCAGATTAATCTAGAATAAGAAATGCATTTAATCTAAGAACAAGTAAAATAAATTATACTAAATGTATGCATATTAAATCTATATGAGAATTAAACTTACAATGAAAATCTTATGAAAATAAAGAGCTCAAATGAATGCACAATCTAGTAGCAATTCAATGCAAATCCTCATTCAACCTCCCTCAAAATGAAGAAATGAGGGTCTCTTAAATAGACTTTCCTAGAATCCATTAACAGTTGAGATTGATTTCAATCAACGGTCAGGATTAAAGGTGAAGTTTAGTCATAAAGGAAGATTCCCAAATTAAAGGGAGTTAACTAATTTAATTTGAGTAGAAAAAGGAGTTAACTAATTTAATTTGAGTAGAATAAGGAGTTAACTGATTTAATTTGAGTAGAATAAGGAGTTAACTAATTCAATTTGAGTAGAATAAGGAGGTAACTAATTTAATTGCTTTTTGATCATAAGTGAACTGGGAATTTCCCTTTTTGAACTAAAGAAGGATTTTGGAGAGATATTTAATTTAATAAAATGAGATATGTTCTCACAAATATATTTCCTATTTAATTAAATGATTTCATTTAATTAATTAGAGACACTTTCTGATTTAATTAAATAACTATATTTAATTAATTAGGAATTGCTCCTATTTAATTAAATAACTTTGTTTAATTAATAAAGAATAGCCTTCCATTTAATTAAATAATTTTCTTTAATTAATTAGAAATACCTTTCCCATTTAGTTAAATAATTACATTTAATTAATCAAGATAGGTTTATTTATTAAATTAAATAAATTTAATCTCATAGTACATTAGCCTTAGGAGATAATTTATTTTAGTAAAGTATAAATACTTTTAAATTAAATTATAATTAAATCAAGTAGGTTTAATGCGACTAATATGAGTACGTACTATAGGAATTAAATAAGAAATGTGATGAATGCAGATTAGGGTCTTCTGCATCTGACAATTAAGTGATGAAAGAGGACTTTAGCAATGATCAAAATAGACTAGAATTGGTATCATGGCAATGAGCCAATTTTGGGGTATTACAAAACTCACAAATATTCACTACTATAGCAATAAAGTGTATCCAATTAAAATTACAATGGTTTGACCATGAATCATGATCTACCCTTTGAAAGGCTTGTTGTATTAAAGTCTTACAAAGACTATTAAGTCCCACCTTGTTAGAGGATTTTAACACCCTATTAGAAGTGTGCCTTGTTAGAGGACTTCAACTTACAATTAAGTAAGCACCTTGTTAAAGGATTTCATATAGCTTGTTAAAACTACTTTGTTAAGAGATTTAATTAAGATATCCTATCAAAATGTCTCATCATAGATACTATGGTTGGCACTTGCTTGCCTAATAATAGATCACCTCTATCTAATATCTGGTTGATCCTTCATGATCTGATGTATCAATGTTGTATCCTCTATCCTCTGTTCTTTACCTAATTGATTCTAAAATTTATTCTTACTACATGTCACCTTGAATGCTTTGCAAACTCTCTTTCTCACTCCTCTAATTCGATCATTCAACCCTTTGCAATTCTCTCAACATCGTTAAAAATTTAGGGCTTCATTCTCCTTAAGAGGACTTAGGTAGTTTAGGGTTAGGTATGAATCTACAGCTAAGATTCATCCATTTTGCCAGCTAAACCTTCCCATTTTCTAATTGGTTGCATGTAATTGTATAGTAAATCCACATATAAATTCATCCTTATCTCTAAAAGATTGAAATTTATCCTTGGGTCGAATGAAAAATGGTTTACATATTTATTTGTGCCATTACAAAAAAAATGTAAAGTCTATGTTACTCAGCATATGAAGTCTCTAATGCTTTGAATACACTATATTACTACTTCTAACTTGGCACTTGAATTTCTTAGCATTTACTATTTACTTAGCTCTTGAATCACTTTACATGGTCTATCTATTTGTCACTTGAGTGACTTGGCACATGAGTGATTCGACACTCATTGAAACTTGGCATGGTCTAATATTTACATGTTGTACTTGACATGCATTACTAGTTTGGCATGAACTAAGTAAATTACTTAAGTGTGTTGAAACTCACTTGTCAAAACCAATTTGAGATCAACACTTTTTTCAAGAACTTTTTTGTTTTGTTTTGGGGTATAATTTCACAATCTACATAGTGGTGCAAGTGACTTTGAATCTCTATCTCTAAATTTTTCTAAAAATCACACATCCCATTTTTTTGCAACTTTGAAGGCTCTATTTGGGGAGATTTGGTAATATTTTTAGGTGTAATTTCTTTTTGAAAGTTCATGATTTTTCCTCCATTTTTTAGATCCACAATTAGATTTTGATGATTTGGAGTGGGCATATCACTTTCAGAAATAGGTCTTTTTTGGCTATATTTGCACTTGGTGAATACTTGGATTTCAATTTTCTTAATTGAAACAATAATTTGAAGGAGTTATCCGTTGAATTCAGTCAACATTTGATTTCATTATGGATTTTTCAAGAGTTCCATTGCTCACTCCATATAACTATCATGAATTGAAACAAATAGTTTTTAATCAGTTGATGAGTATTGGATTTCTTAGAATGATTCTTGGACGGGGTCTAGAACTAGATACATGTGTTGCAAAAAGAAGGAAATGGTTTGATAGAAGGGATAAAGAACTTGTGTCTCTTATATCTACCATCTCTCATGATTTTCTATATCATATTGCATCCTGCACACATCCTCATGATGGCTCGACAACATTGGAAAGAATATTTGGTAAACCTAATAGAATAAGAAAATTCAAATTAGAGAATGAGATTAGAGGTCTAAGTCTATGTGATTTTGACAATATTCGAGACTTTTTCTCTAAGTTCAATTCCATTAGATTGTAGCTTTCTAATTGTGGTATTACTAAAGATGATGAGCAATTGATATTATCTATTCTTTCCAAGCTAGAACCTGAATATTCAATCTTTGTTTCCATATTCTATGCTACTATGGATGCTCTTGGTAGTGCATACAAAATGTCTTCTCTTGTTGAATTTTTAGCTCAACTCATAAGGGAACAAGCTAAGTTAGCACACATGGATCAATTGAAGCCATCCAAGTATCAAGCATTGGTTGCAAATGACTCCTCTCCAAAAGCTCCCAAAGGAAAGGGAAACAAACAACACAAGGATCCTAAGAAACATGAAAAAGGTGATGAGTCTCCTTCACAACATAATATTGAATCCAAGTCCTATTCAAGAGAGGAATCATCTAGAAGAAAGAGAGATAAATGTGATTATTGCAAAAAGTTAGGACATGATGAGCATAAATGTTTCCATAAGAAGATTGATGAGTTTACTCACATTCTTGAAAAGAACAATATCCAACTACCTCATTTCTTCTACTTCTTCTCAATATCAGATAGTTGCTACATCTACATCATCATCCAAAGAAAAAGGGAAAGCACTCATTGCTTCCACACATCTTAAGCAAGGTAAATGGATTCTTGATTTAGGTACATCACATCATATGACATCTTCTATGGATATGTTTTCTTCTATTGAGCCTTATACTTCTTCACCTATATTGATGGGTAAGAATATAGATATGAAGGTTTGTGGGAAAGGTTCTATTCCTATGGGACAAGGTACATTTTATGATGTTCTTTTTGTACCATCCTTGACCACTTATATCCTTTCCATTTACCAAATTATTCATGAGAAGAAAGGTAAAATTTTTGAGTTCACTCCTGATTATGTCTATGTTAGGAACATGGAGATTAGACATGTCATAACTATGGGAGTTGTTAATGATACATCATGCTTGTATTCTTTTGCACATTTTGTTGATAATAATGATGATCTTCATGATGTACCTAACCCTTTATCAAGGAAGAATAATTCATGTGAGGAGAACATTGGACACTTGAATCATTTTGTTATTGAGACAAGTGTTGAACTTCCTACTCCTCCACCTCCTGCTTCTTTAGACATGAGTTCTACTATTTAGTAGGATGATGTTTATGCTTCAGATCTTGCAATTTGGGATGAATTCTTAGATACTCTTTTAGATGAGCCTCATAATGTAAATTTGGTTAATACATCTTAGGAGGTTTCTCTTCAAGATACTTATTCACCTTCTTTGGAGATTAGATTTCCCAACTTTTCATATTCTCTTGATTTTTCACATCTCATAGGTCAACTTGATGATGTGACAAAATCTTTGAGCTTGGAGACACCTATTTAGTCTTTAGAGATGCATACATGGAGAACTTCTTCCTCCTTCCTCACTTTTTACATGGAGTGGCTTCTTCATCTTTTGATGTATTTATCTCTTCCTTAGGAGAGATATGTTTCTTGTAGGCATTGGATTATATTTTTCTTGTAGGTTTTTTCATCTACATCGGAGCTTCTTCATTATGAGGGGATTAGTGTATATACAATGTGTATGCAATTTTTGAGGAGTCTTGAGTACTCCATCCATAAATGCATCGTGTTTTCATCTCTCTTTTTGGAGAAGCATTTTTCCCATGAGGTTTTCTCTCTTTCTCCACTTTATGGGAGATTACATTTCATGTATTGCTTTTTATATTGTATGTGGGTACCTAAAATGGCCTAGTAGCTAGGACCCATCTTGCATTATGATTTTAAGTGCATTCCCATAAGTTTCACTTAAGGGGGGTGTTGGTGTAATAAAATATTCACTAATTATACTTACTTAAGCTTACTTAGGATAATGCATTGCATAGTAGTTTGTGATTGAGACACAAGGAAGTTTGCACCTCAATTAAACACATGGTGTAGAAGAATTCCACTCTAGGTGGTCATAGTTGTTATCTCATTCCACATTCAATGCGCTTATCACATTATCATCCTCATCATCGCACATACTTCATTGCATACTGGAGGATGATCCACATTTCGTGGACATGTGATTCCACTTTGTGTGGGTGATAACTTATCTTCTCCTTATCATTGTCTTTGATCACCTCTCCTATATAAGGATACCAATTATGTACATTTCAAATAAATCCATTAGATTTCAATCAAGTCCATTATCAATAATAGCATTCTTGCATCTTCATGCAATTGTCTTGTCATTCTCGTGGTCTTTCATTTGATCCTGGGGGTGTTGTAGAGTCACCTAAAACTCTAACAATAAGATTTGTGGTTTTTGGTAATGAATGTTCTTGTTTCATCAAAGTTTCTACAAGATGTTTGTATTGACAAGGACTCTTTTATAAAGGAACCTCGAGAGCAATTTCTTGGAAGCTCTCTCTTTATGGATTTTACCTTCAATTGGTTCCTCCTGTCACTAATAAAATTCAATCAACCTTTAAAAATAAAATTACAATATAAACATTATCTTCTAATTATAAAGAGTTAGTAACTTCTAATCAATGCAATGATCACACCCATATTCTAAAATTTAAAACAAAAAACTAAGATCTCAAATCAGATAATAACTTTTGTAATGCTTTTCATTTTATATTGTTTATATGTGGTGCCTTCTATCCATGTATCTTAATTGTAATAGAATTCTAGCTTTAATTTAATGGAATCTACCTGCTCTAAAACTCTTCCTTCTTTAAAATGGTTTATATTTATATTTTTAATATTCAAAGTTGGTATAATGTCACTATACTTGATCTCTATACAATGACTGATACTATCCATCATTTATAGCAATGTTTAAATAGGTCAAGTAGTTTTTGACAAATTTCTTTAACTACTCTAGCAAGCATACCTTGAGAAAAGTTGACCAATGACCAATTTAATTTGATGCCCTTATATATCATCTACAACACCAAATAGTAAGCCAAATAATAAATTAATTACAAATAATAGAGCTCACTTACATAGGAAAAGCCACAAATCAATACTAGAATCTAGAATATTTTGTCATTTCAATTTACATTAGAAAATACTTCTTTTCAAAAACACATTAAGAATATTGTAAATAAATAGATAATTTATAACTAAAAAAGTGTAATCTTCCTCAACTTTAATGATATCAGAGTCAGATTTCCAAATTAAAAATTTCAAACTCAATTCTTAGATTTTCAAAATAGGTTATCTTTGCCTCTATTAGTTTTCTACAATAACCATAAAGATTTATCACTCTCTATGCTTGAATGTGCAAAACAAGAAGACCTAAATAGTATTTTTCTAAAGTAAATATGTAAATACTCACAAAAAGTCAAAGTACACATTGTGATATTTTTACTCCATCACCCCATTGTAGATGGACAACCATGGGAAACCTTTTTTTCTTAAACATTTTTTGGTTTACCTAGGTAGGTCTTGGCTTACCAATATATTTCAAGTCTTAGGTAAGAAAACTAAGGCAACATAGAGGTTGGAGGGGATGAGAAGTGAAGCATTTGAGCAATAAAATAATGAAAGTGTAAGGATTATCTCTATAAAATTTTTCCTTAGGGTAAAATTCACCCATGAACTAAGAACTCAAACACAAGAACAACTATAGACCAAAAAGGAGTATGATTAGAATAACAATGTATTTGATTCAATATGCATGAAAGTACACTAGGAGTTCCTATATATAAAGGCCTCTAAGATGCATCTAGAATGCCTAAGAATCAAGTACATGATAAGTCATACAACTAGGCACATGTCTACTAGATATGGGTTATCCTCCATTAAGCATGGAAGTAAGTGTGATGATGAGAGGATAAGCCTACAAGGGTGTAACACACAAATTTATGTTGTAGACAAAATGTGCTAAAAAAGGAGCGTGAATAATCTTGTCTACATGACAACTTAGTGAATGATGCAAACTCCAGTGTTGTAGACACCATGTGCTAAATTAGAGTTGCATACTTCTATGTTGTCAACATGACAACTCATAAAGGTGCACAAACTCCTAAGTGTTTCACAAAATAAATTAATAAGATAATACAATATAATAAAATAATGCATTAACCTAAGTAAACTTAAGTAAGTGTAAATTTCAATCTATATTTACACCAAAAACCCCCCTTAAGTGCAACTTAGGGGAATTCCCTTAAGCTTACAAAAACTAGAATGAAATGCATGATGGGTCCCGAATACTACTATGTTAGGTACCCATGTATAGAATGAAAGTGCAATCTCTCATAAAGTAGAGAAAGAGGGAAAACCTCATGGGAAAAATTGTCCCCCAAAAAGAGAGATGAAGGGATGCATGGATGGATGGAGTAATCAAGACCCCCCCAATTACAACATACATCGAGTATAAGAAGGAAAAGTCTCCCCCATAAGAAAGAAGAGGAAGAGAGACAAGGTAGTCCCCCCCCCCTAATGAAGAATGCCAACAAGTGATTGTTGCTTCAAGGAAGAAGTTGGTCCATGAGTGTAGAATGATGTTCCTCCCCTTTGGAAGAAACAAAGGAAAAGGTACAATCTTGAAGATGTATGGTGGCCCTGAAACCTACTCAAGTATCCCTATGTCGATGCTGATGTTTTCTCCTTCCAAGTATACTAAAAAGAAGAAATGTAGATATGGTAAGGATGTCTATTGAACCTATCCCAATGAGCCAACTATCTCCTCAAGTGATAAAGAGACCTCCTCCAGTTATTGTTCAAAAGGATCCACAATCATGCCAACCTATAAAGATTGATCACATAGAGAATGGACATGAGGGTCAGAGTGAGCCCTCACAAAAACTATAGAAGGATCATCTTCATCAAAGAGAAGATTTAGATCATCAAGGCTATCTTCCAAATATATTATGTGTAACTCCACGGAAAAACTTGTAATGTCTGCCATGTTATCATCAACTAAAGCTAGAGCTGGCAAATAACATGTACCCTACTATGCTAGACCTTTCACTATGGCAGTGTATGCATGTGGATTGGACTAATGTCATGACCTCTTGCTGCAATTGTCGATAGAACCCCACATGTCTAAACCTATTGAAGCTCTATCGTTGGTGTCACTATGAGTTTCCATAGTGTATGAAGTGCAGAGAGGATTAGAGGATAAGCTAGGTGAACTTTCTTCAAAGTGTACATCCTTCTCCATAAAGATATCATGTGTCTCTAGATCTATAAGTCTGTATGCCTTAGCACCATCTTCATATCCTATGAAAGTACAAGGCCTAGGTGCTAGTGCCTTGCATCCCCTTGAAGATAGTTTTTCCCATGGTGGACAACTGAATACTTTGAAGTGACTCACAACTAGTTTTCTACCACACCATGCCTCAAAAGGTATTTTCCTATTTAGGGCATTATGAGGAGACTTATTAAGTATGTGAGTAGCACTACTAATGGCTTGAACTTCAATTGTAGGATCAAGAGACTTGGCTTTCATGATGCAACTTACCATGGTCTTATGAGTTCTAGTCCTCAGTGCTGCAACATCTATCTTGTGTGGACTAAATGTTGATAGATGCTGAAGATCAATTCCATCATGTTTGCAAAAGTCTTTAAGTCTTCTTTCCACATATCTATTCTCAATTTCCATCTATAGAACCTTGATGACCTTCCTTGATTTGTGTTCAACATGACTCTTGAAGGCTTGAAGCTTATCAACCACTTCATGCTTATGATGAAGGAAGTAGACCCATGTGAATAGTGAAAACTCATCAACAAAAGTAAGGGTGTAGCAGCCTTGGTTGATTGATGTCACTACAAAAGGACCTACTAAAACCATGTGAACCAACTGAAGAACAACTAGTTCTCTAGAAGAATTTCTTTTATCATACTTCTCTTTGAGATGCATATCCACTAAACATGATGAATATATCTCCCTTAGAAAAGTTGATTTTAGGTATACCTTTGACCATGTGTTTTGAGCAAAGTTTTTGAAGGTAGCAGAGGGAAAGATAACCAAACTACTCATGCCATAAGTTGATTTGTGAATGTGAGTGATTTAACAAGGCTTGAGAAGGAGACTTAGGCACAAAGTGGGAGAAGGTATAAAGCCTCTAGTCATGATTGAATTTCCCCACTACCTAAGTCAAGTATCCATTCCAAAGAAGAACTTGTATTTGCCATAAGTGGTTGCCCTTTTCCCTTTGAAGAGGTTGGAGTTGAATCCTTAGAAGTACCTATCACTTGGATTTTGTTCTTCCTGAGTAGGTTTTCCAAAACATCGATTATTTTAGTCTTGCAATGATGCTCATCATGATTTTGATTTTTACAATATGGACAAAAAAGTTTGTCCTTCTATTCATCACTTCCCTTCTTATCAAAAGAAGAATTTCCTTGCTATGAGGAGGATTGTTGTGTCTCAGATTGTGATTTCTGCTTCCATTGCTTCTTCTTGTTGTTGCTAGAACTTTTTCCTCCTTGACTTGATTGGTGATCATCACTAACCACCAAGGCTTTGGTCTTTGATGTTGTGAGAAGTCCTAAATCCATCAAGTTAGATTATTCAACAATCAACATCTCTACAAAAACATCAAATGTAGGCTTGTAGTAAGTAGTTCCCATGGTCAACCTGTGAGTATTATAACTCAAAACAAAGGAAACATACTATGAAGGTAGCCTCTTTATGATGTGATGAATGAACTTGTCATCCTTCATGGGATTTCCACAATCTTTAAGTAGTGCTCTATACTCATTGGCTTTGTTGATGTAATCTTGAATTGTGTCAAAGGTCTTTGGATCCAAGAGATGGAGATCATCCTCAATCTGAAAACCCTTTTCCTCATCCATCTTACCATATAATGTTGCAAGTTTATCCCAAGCTAGTTTGGATTCCATACAACTGGCAATGTGTAAGAAGAGATCTCTATGTACATAATTCTTGATAGCTCCTAAAGCCTATTGGTCTTATTGTTTCCAATTAATGAGTTCTTTAGCATCAGTGGGTTTGGGAATAGTTCCATCAACATACAAATTGTAGCCTTTTTCTATTAATCTACTCCAAGAAATATCTGTCCATGTAGAATAATTACATGAAGTTAGCAATGGACATTTAGGTGAACCCATGATGTAGAAAATGAAAAGAGCACACAAGAGATAGTACACAATATACACTCCCCTTTTCACTCAATCAAAAGACCCCCCCAAAAAGATGCTTTTGGCACTTTATATGTAGTTCATGTACAATAGACCACTTGTCAAAGTGTACAAAGTGGACTTTTGATTTTTTTTTTACAACTACTTTTTTAGGGCCAAATTTTATACTAAGCACTATAGCTTAGATGTACAATAATTCTAAAAAGTAATCAAAGCATTACAGTGCAGAAAAGCCCTAATTCTAAAAGTGATATTTTTGTGTCCAGATGAGCTCGTACAGAGTGTTTGAAGTTCCAAAATACAGGATTGAATAGGTATTGTCACCAAAAAATGAAAATTTTGAAAAATCCTTGTCAAAACTAGAAAAGAACACCACCAGTGGAAAGTTTAGGAAATTCTACCCAATTTAAAAAAAAATGCACCTAAATTGGAGTTTGGATGTCTAAGTTATAGGCTGGCAAAGTCAAGCTACCAAATCAAAAAGCAATCTAGAGACTGGCCTAGAAAAAAAATTGTGTGCTTAAATTTGATGGTCAAATAGTTGTCACAGTAGTTTAAAAAACCCTAGTTTTGATGGTCAGGTGACCGTCAAATTTAACCTAGTGAAATACTGACATCATCAAAAAAATGTCACCTAGGCTGATGTGGTAGCTGACTAGATCATACAGTTGATGACGTGGCCAAAAATGTTGATGTGGGTTGCCCAAGTGGTGCCTACGTATTGTGTGACATGTTTGTACACGTGGTTGAGGACATGGTGTGCTTACGTAGACACCTACTGACATGTTGATGAGGACACATTGCAACTAGAGATTCAGGGTCTGACTGATGTGGTTGTTCTATGTGGACTAGTTGTACCACACATTAGGAAATAAAATCATTATGTGGTGG
This sequence comes from Cupressus sempervirens, assembly GCA_028749045.1. Lineage (NCBI taxonomy): Eukaryota > Viridiplantae > Streptophyta > Pinopsida > Cupressales > Cupressaceae > Cupressus > Cupressus sempervirens. The sequence continues at coordinate 665,951,493 of CM053791.1, forward strand.
CTTTTTCAGATGATGCATGGCTGAAGTTGACGGTGCTATGTGGCAGGTTTATCTAGTTTCTGACAGAAAATAAATAGCAGTCACTAGTTTCTGACTGGCAATGCCATGAAGTGGAAGAGCCTTTTTGTCATCACCATATGGAACTAGAGTATTCTGGCTAGATACTGTAGTGGGGAGGGTTGGATGTCGGTGTTTAATCCAATGCTAGAAACTGTCACTATCCACTGGGTTTTGTAGGGTCAGCACCAGGGTTTGTTTTGTGATGGTCATTGAAGGATAGTGCTTTCCGCTAGTCACTACTTTTTAAAAAAAATGCTATCAAAAGTAAAAACACAATGGGGGACTTCAAAAATAGTCCCACATTCATGGGTTCAATGCTCCACGTAGTGTTGAAATACCACAGCTCATGAAGTGTTATACAAATGTGAGGCCGCAGGGTATTATAGTTGCCAGAACTTGTGATTTTTGACTAGGATAATGTGGCTAGAATTTGCAGAGTATATACCCATCAAATATTCCTCCAAATTGTATGGCTAGGGTGTGACTACCCGATTCTGCAAAAAAATCTTTGCTAGCTTGCCTGGGAAAAAATAAAATATAAAAAAATGTAGATTTTGAAAAAATGCAAGGAATTTATTAAATTATAGATTTGAATTGAATAAAATTGCAAATCTAAAATATCATACCCAAGTTGCAAATTGGGTCCTCTAAGTTCTGATTTGTAAAAAAAAATTGCCTCACGATTGACTTTGGCATAGGGTAGGCAACTTTATAGCTGATTTTCACCGAATCAACATTCTGGATACAATGGCGAGGTCAGATCTAGCTCTAGACACTCCCAACAATAGCAATGCTCTAGATTTGGGCTATAGTGCTGAAGCAACAATAGTCTCAAACTACTATGTGAAGAGAAATTCTCCAAGCTCTAGTACCATTGAAGAATTTTTCTTAGGGAAAAATTCACCCAAGAACTAAGAACTCAAACACAAGCACAACTATAGACCAGAAAGGAGTATGATCAGAATAACACTGTATTCAATTCAATATGCATGAAAGTACACTAGGAGTGCCTATATATAAAGGCCTTTGAGATGCATCTAGAATTTCTAAGAATCAATTACATGATAAATCATACAACCAGACACATTTCCACCAGATATGGGTTATCCTCCATTAAGCATGGAATTAAGTGTGATGATGAGAGGATAATCCTACAAGGGTGTAACATGCAAATTTATGTTGTAGACAAAATGTGCTAAAAATGGAGTGCAAATAACTGTGTTGTCTACATGACAACTCAGTGAATGATGCAAATTCCAGTTTTGTAGACACCATGTGTTGAATTAGAGTTGCGTACTTCTATGTTGTTAACATGACAACTCATAAAGGTACACGAACTCCTAAGTGTCTCACAAAATAAAATATTAAAAAATTTCAATATAATAAAATAATGCATTAACCTAAGTAAACTTAAGTAAGTGTAAATAGTGAAAATGTATTTATACCAACACTCTCAATCAACAAGTCAAACTCCCAACACCTATGGAATATCGATCACCTTGTCTCCATAATTCTCACAATATGAAAAATTTGGACTTTCATCTTTAAAATAAATTTTGCAAGCTTATTTTAACAACCAATGCTTAGATGATAACTCTAAGAAACCATAGGTGGTTGGACATTAGATGGTGAGTGTGAATCTCAGTTGCACATGGAAATAATAAAGTGCTATGTTGAGGAAGGGAATGAGGATTGGAATGAGTGTGAAGAAGAGAATCACTCTTATGAAGTACATAGATTAGAGAAGAAAAGAATTCTTTTGAAAGAGTACCCCAAAAAAATCAATAAAATGTGTGTTGCAGCCCTTTGTTATTTTTTGCAATCAAGAGAAAAGTTGTAGCAAGCTATTAAACCTATGACATTGGAGAATAGGAACTTATGTAAGAGGATCAAAGAAAAGACATGGATGAGTTCACACCTGAATTCTATCATTGTGAGGGTGCAATAGAGAGAAGATGAAGGTATGATGATATGAAATTAGTTTAAGGGAATCTTCAAAAATAATAATTAAATCCAATAAACAAGAAGACTACCAAAAGCTAGTTAATTCTAACAAAATTTAAGCATCTACCTAAAAAAAAAGAGCCACTTGAGACTAAGAGAACAAATAGTCAAATGACCTATTCACTAAACCATTTAATATCATGAGAATTTGCATCTCAATCTATTACTACTAAACCTAATCAAAAGAAGCAATAAAGCACCTAGAGCATACTGAAAATGAAAGTCATAAAGAATGAGAAAATTAATTAGTATCTATGTGTACAACAATCATAGTGGATAAGTGAAGAATAAAGAGATAATCCTATGGTTGTTAAAAACTTTTTGAGGTGATGCATAACAATGGTAGTAGAAGAACAAAAGGATATGGTTACATGAAATTAGTCTAAAGGTGGCTTCAAAAGGATGAAACCAATCTAATGAACAAGAAATAGTGTCAAAATCTATTCAAAGTCTAATAGTTTAAGCATTTGACTAGAATGAAAGAATTGTTACAAATATATTAAGACCACAATAGAATTAAGCATGATAGACTTAATTTTCTATGACAGTTTATACATCTACCTAAATGAAAGACCTGCTATAGATGACACATTAATAGTGTAGTTAGCGAATGGCATTTTACATGAAATGTTTAATACTATGACCATTTTTTGCTTAATATTTTCAAACTCTAATTATTGGATCTAAAAAAGTTTTAAATCAACTAGAGCATGTCAACAAGAGGGGTCATTAACCATGAAATAATTAATGTTTATGTGTGTGCTATAAAAGACATAGTTGATAAATAAAGAGATATTCCCATGACTATCAACAACTTTTTAAGTTATACATAATAGTGGTAGTCAAAGATTAGAAGGGACAACAGCTTGAAAAGGAAGAGTTCAATCCAATGTAGAACAAGACTACCAGAAGACAGTCAAACTCATAATTTAAACATCTCCCTATAATAAGAACACTATTGTAGATATATTAAAATTAGAATTAGTAAATGACCTTTAACCTTAAACAATTAATACCATGACCATTTTCTTCTTAATCCATTCAGAATGTAATAACCTACTGAACCTTATGCAACTACTACAAACATTATTCAATCAAAGTGAATAAACAAAGAGTAAACTGACAGTCTTATGGATGTTGAATTTTTTTTCAAGTGATGCATAACAATGGTGGTAGAAGATCAAAAAGGTATGATGATATTACATTAGTTTAAGGTCAGCTTCAAAAAAAAGAATTCAATCCAGTCAACAAGAAGACTTCCAAAAGCTAGTTAAATGTAACAAAATTTAAGCATCTACCTAAAACAAAAGAACTATTTGAGAGTAAGAGCACAAATAGTAAAATGAAATCTATGAAAACTAATCTTCTTTGATGAAATCTATTGTGTTTGATTTATTTATTGTAATGGACATCTTTTTTAACATCTATATATGAGTTGCATTGATGTAGTTGTTCAGGTTAAGTAATTTGTGAGGACATATTATAATGATCTAGAGGGAATCATTTCAGCAATAGCTTTCCCTTAGAATTTTCTAAAGTTAATGATATGTTAAAAAGAGTTTAAGAATTTCCCTCCATAGTCTTAAGGTAAGTGAGATTAATTCCTAGGTTTTGCAAGAAAATTGTACAATAGGTCTTCCATATAATACTCGAGAAGGTATCTCGGCTCTTGGATATATGCATGTATTGGTAGACAATACTTTGATTTCTCATGACATATCTAACAAGATATTTCTATGTTTAAATGTTGTCCAAAAAGGGTCCATGTACCATTTGGATGATAAGTGTATGGATGTAAGCTAGTTTTCAAACAAACAGTCACAAATAATTAGCCAAAAAAAATCACAAATTAAAAATTCAGCATACTTATAAACAAAACATGTGGTTTAAATTATTTATAGGAATAAATACTATGTATGGTGCTTTTCTTGTGCTCACTATATTATTTTCATTGAAAATTAGAACTACAAACAGCTCTAGCAAAGAACCTACAAATTTCACTCAATTATTTTCTGGACTCTAAATCCTTGAATTCATTATCAATTACAAGAAGTTTGGATGATGCAACATCTAGCTAAATGATAGAAAGACATACTTGAATTTGTGTAATCTATTGAAATTTTTTATCTTTCCTATTTATCTCTTAAGAAAGTATATTGAGCATTGGAAATATTTCAATCATAAATAAGATTAAGGCTATTGTAAACCTGACTAAACTGACTATCATATAGATCTATGATACCACTTTGCCCAATACCAACACATGATTTTCCATCAAGTTCCACTTGTGGTTTCTGGAGATCTACAAAATTGTTCAATATTGTAGACATCAATGTTAATATAATAGAGTATTATCAAGTCATGGATAACAAGGATGCCAACACAACTAAATTAAATATGAATATTAGCATTATACAAGAAAGTAAAGCATGATGAAAAAGGTTAATCATGCATTTCAACACACATTAAAACATTTGTATGAACATGTAAGAAGAGTTACTGTACTATTGGTCGAAACATTGTTTCAACCAAGTAAATACACTTTGATCCATGTCACAAACAGTATCACTCTCTCTTCATAAATTATCTAATCTTATTTGAATAAAAGAACCAAGATTTTAGTTTTAAATTCTATGCACTATCTTTTTAAGGTTATTGTAGAGCATTATAAACAAATACATTTGTAGGACATTTCTCCACTCTTTGCTTAGCGATGTGTTTAACATCCAGTACAAAATTGCCACACTTCTCGTATAGATCAACCAAATAGTCAAACCCATTCCTTTCTCCTATTGCAAGTTCCCTTGGTTTAGTTGTAATAAAAGGGTATTCTCCTTTATTATCTTCACCATCTTCTCTAGACTCTTTTGAGCACCTTCCTCTTCTTTTTGCAAGCTTTGAGCTGCTAATCACTACAATAGTTGTTATTTTTTGGAAATATAAGATAGGCTAGGTTACTAAGAGGAGAGGGTTGAATCAATAACCAATTACACTTAATCTTAATTAACCAATTAATCCTTCATGTGTAATCTAATCTAATTTCATACATGTAAAACTAAAAGCATTAAATAATTCATAACACTTTGACACATAATATGGTAACCCAGAAACCTTCCAAATAGAAAATAAAACTATGTGGGGATGATACCCACAAGCTTTAGTAGTATAAAATATAGTTGGCCTGGTAAGGCTTGCAGTGATCACTTCTAATGATCTGCCCTGTTAGGAGCAATAAGGACTACTAGGTCCACTTTGTAAAAGGATTTAGAAACATACAGTGAAGTATGCACTCGATAAAGAGGTTTACAAAATACTATTAAGTCTACCTTGTGAGACGATTTAACTTTTCCATCTATTATGATAAACTAGTGGTTGATCTCTAATCTACAACCTTGATTTGTTGAATGACATTGCTTTATATTATAATGATCACATTGCTATGATAGATAAATCTTTTATGGTCCCTATATTTCTTGTATCCTTTTTACTTCACACTTTTGCTCTTGTACATATCTTTCATACTCATATTATTCTTTGGATGTGATATAACACCTTACATATGTACCAATCCAATTTACAATTCATTAAAGTTGGCTACAATAAAAGTTTCACCAAAATACACAAAATTGGCCCAACCACTGGTACTTGGGTTCTGATGACAAACTTGGCAAGGTTTTGATACACAAAAACCATTGTCAATGCACAAAATCCTCATTCACTCGATAGATGTAGAAGCTTAGCTCATACTAATCACTTCCAAGTAGTCTAAACTTAGTCTGCACTAGTGACTTAGTGAGCACTACGAAACTCAGTATATAAACTAAATCACTTGGTTGACACTACATTGCTCGGTCAACACTATCACTGTGAGATCAATATAAACTAAATCACCTAGTTGACACTACATAGCTTGGTCAAAACTAGATTTACATCGCTGAATCTGGGAACTCAGTAAACACTAGAGAACTCAAATTGCACTAAGAAACTTGGTAAATAGTATGAATCTTGATTTACATTGATAATCACTAACTTGGTAGATACTGCTCGGTGTGAACTAAATATTATTCTTGGAACTTGGTAGAAATTGTAGAAATTGATAGAGCCTAAATTACTTGGTTAACACTATAAATTTCAAGATAAGCTTAGTAGTTGAAAACCATCTGATTAAGTGTGTGTGTCACTAATAAACAAAGTTGACTAAAATGTCAACAATGCCCCCCTTTGGCATTACTGAAAAAAATGCTTATCAATCAAAACAAATGTTTATTTAAATATTTGTACATGTATATGTATAATAGTATGATGCTCCCACATACATATATATTCAATATACTTTACATATCTTTATATTACATCTTCTCTTCTTATCTTCTCCCCTTTTATTGCATCATTATATATTCTCCCCTTTTACATATTCTCCCAAATTTTGACATAAATGCAAAAGTTGTATGCTACATGGTAATACCAAAATGTGACAAGAAGTTAGACTATACATTTAAAATTAGTGACATTGTCTTGTCCCAATATTCTTGTAACACTTTGCTTGTATGCAATGCAATTTGAACTTCTATTGTTAACTCCAACATGTGATTAGCTATGGAGAAGTTTTTGTCATGGATGAGATTTTTGGCATGTGTAATGTGTTTTTGCAATGCATCCATGTTCAAAAGAATCATGCCTTGTATGTCTACAGGTGTGGCCCTTATCCTAGCTTCTTCCCTTAGTAATTTTTCTTGCATATTAGTTAGAAATTTGATCTTTATGTAATGAGAAGAACTATAGTTTGGGTCAAGTGACAACTGGTGTGCACTTCCCTTTAGGTCTTCATCTATTTTGGATAGTTTATCTTTGATTTCCTAAGTAAATATAGATGTATCACATAGTTTATTGAATAGAAAAGTGACATTTTGGCAGAGGTTTACAATGAGATGAGACTTGTAGACAAATCTACTTGAGATATTGCAATCTTCTGTGCAACTACCTCCAATACTCTATTTTCAAATTTCTTCTTTTCTCTTTGCAATAAATTTTCTTGCCCATTCAGATCTTCATTAAATTTCTAAATAACTTCTACTAATTGAGCCAAAATAGATTGAGAAGTATCAACCTTTGTGCTGAGTGCATCTATAAGTATGTTATTTGTATCATCCAACACTTGATTTTCTCTATTTCTCTCCTCTCTAAGCCTTTGTTGCTTAGCTTTCTTCTGCAAAAGTTCTCCTACTATATACATTTTATCAATATTTAGGGTAGAGATATCCCAATTTAGGATAACTATATCCTCATCAAGATCAATGTATTCTTCTTTATCTTTTCCTTTGCTAGAAACCTTAGTACTCGGTTGAGGCTTTCTCTCAACTATCTTTCTAATAACTACTTATATCTTGGGAATAGTAGCAATAGAAGAAATATAAGGACTAGCAAAAAAATTAGATATTGCACTGATTGTAGAAATACATAGTTGCTAAGTAGCCACATTTGATGAAGGAGGAAGAATTGACTACTCGGTAGATGAAGTGCTGATCACTTCAGTCCATGAAGTACTTAGCTGAACAGGAGTAAATATTGGTTTAGTGCTTGGATTTTTAGTGTTTTCCAAAACCAACTAGATAGAAGCTTTCTCTAAGCTTGACGGATTTAAAGATTTTCTTGGAGAGTGAGGAAATGAGGCCATAACCACTGTTACAATCTTCTTAGGGTTGGTTGCCTCAATTCTCTGAATCTTAATTAGATTCACCTTGGTATCTTCATGTTCTTGCTCCTCATCATCCCTAATATCATCATATATTTCTTCATCATCATCATTGTCCTTTTCTTCATTTTCATCTTCACCATCATCTTTATCACTAACCTAAACAAAAAAATCACTCTTTTGATGAGGATTGTTGATATTATTCCATGTCTTAGTGGTAGTTTTCACCACATTTTCAATGTCATTAACCAGTATCAAGTAAGTGTTAAATTTCAAAGTGATTTTTTCTTCATTTTTCTTTATGGACTCTTTTACTTTTGAGGTAGTGCAAGGTAGGAGAATCCCCTAAGGAGATTTCCTAGCCCCAAAAAAAAAACCATTCAATAGAAACACAACAAAAAACAACAATGATGCAATATTTGATACCAAATTACAATAATATATTCATAAAATGTAACTAATTACATGCAATGTGGCACGCTATAAGGCCTTCCCAGTTATGACCAAATACAAAGCAAGTAATAGCTTTGCAATATCCCTCAAGATCTAATCCAAACACTAGCTAGTCTAGATCCACACTCTGGTAGAAATTTCCAAGGAAGATCTCAACTTGTGCTCGCAAACCCACCAAGCAATCCCCTTGTTTTCCAAGCCACAACTACTAGCTCTTCTCCAAATTTCCTCTTCAAACTCCTCATCTTCTCCATGATGGATCAATAATGACTAAAGACTTCCTCAGAACCACTACTTATACCAATTTAAGCCACAAGTTGGCATAGAACACAAATTAAATAAAAATACATAAATTAAATGCCACAAGTCAGCTTGCGACAACAATTAAATGCCCAAAATCAATGTTTGAGTAAAATTGTGATATATCCTAGCTCCCATGGAATTATACTTGTCCTTCAAATTGTAGATAGTACTCTAGGCCCTCTTCAACCCTTACAATTTTCAACTTGGAGCTCATTGTGGAAAATTAGTTACATAGCCTGCAACCAGCAACAAATTCCTAAGCAAAGCCGAGCTCCTCCCAAACCAAGTCGAGAAACCAAAGACCATGTTGAGTAACTAAAGACCGTGCTAAGTCCCAAGACCATGCCGAGCAACCATAGACCATGCTGAGCAATCAAAGACCATGCTAAGTTCCTAGACCATACCAAGAAACCATAGACCATGCCAAGAAACCAAAGACCATGCTAAGCTCCTAGTGTATGTCAAACACTAGTATCTACCAACCTCCACAACACTTATGCTAAATCCCTCCAAACATGCAGAATTGTAAGCAAACCCAAGATGATCCTATGTTAGAATCCAGGCTCAAAAAGATGTTCTAATAACTAGAAGAACATCTTCTAGGATTCAATACATAAATCCCAAACTGGTCCTTCACATACATATCCTTGGAGTCTTCAACTTTTACATTCTTTCCCTTATTTTCCTTCTTTTTTACATCCACCATAGGTGTTCCATACATTTAATTTCCATGCTAATTTGGAACCTTCTTAGAATCTACCAACTCAACTTGGATACCAATACTTAGGTTGCTCCTACCGAGTTCTTCATTTTGCATAGGAATCAGGGAAAAATTTCTACCACCTTTCTCAATAGTAAACACATTCCTAACACAATCATGCACAACCCTGCAATCACACTGCCAAGGTCTACCAAGAAACATATGACAACTATTCGTATCCAAAATATCACACAACACTTGATCCTTATATTGCCCAATCTGGAAATAAAAAAGGCACTGTTCCCTCGCTTCCAAAGCATGCTCACCTTGTAGACAACCAATCCTATAAGGATAAGGATGTCTTATTCTCTTCAAACCAAGTTTCTAAACCATCTCTTTAGCAATAAGGTTATCAGTACTAAAACCATCCATAATCACTTTGCAAACTTTACCACCAGACTTACAACAAGTTTTGAACAAAACAATCCTTTGATAAGAATCCAATGTCCTCTCACCAACCAATACTCACCAAGCCAACAAACTCTCTTCTTGCTCAGGCTGACTATCCTGGACTGCAACCTCATTCACAACAACAACTGTCCTACCAATTGGAAATTCAAAATATCTATGCCCTTCTTGACCACACTTGAAACAATTACCTCTGAATCCTCCTCCACCTATCCATCTTTTCTATTTGATAGGTTTTGGTTCACCTTCTTCTTTTGGTTTAGCTTATGTTGAACTATCCTGGTTCTCCTACCCTTGGGAACTACCTTGATTCTTCTTGTTTAGCTTCTCCTCTACTCTTAAAGCATACTGATAAGCATACTCAACTAAATAAATATTTAGCATACCAACCCCATCCTAAATATTTAATCTCAAACCATTAATATACTATGCTACCTTCTCCTTTGATAATTCTCTATGCCCAGACCGAATAGTCCACCTATAGAATTCCTATGTATAATCTTTCACAGTCATATCCTTCTACTTTAGATTCTACAACCTTTTAAAAAACTCAAGTTCATAAATCAGTAGGAATGAACTTAGCCTTCAACTTAGTAACCATCAATTTCCATCTAGTGATTCTCATTTCACCTTCCTCTTCTCTATCTTTTTGTAGTTCCTTCCACCAAAGAGTAGCATGTCCCTTCATCTTAGTTTGTGCCAACCTTACTCTGAGTGGATCCTCAATATCCTCAAGCTCAAAGTAGTCTTCCAATTCACCAATCTAATCAATTAGCTCTTCAAGATTCAAAGTACCCAAAAAATTAGAAACCTCTATCCTATGGTTCAACTTCAAATGAGATCCAGGTTGAGCAAACTAACCAACTCTATTTCCAATAGATCTCTCTACATGATTAGTTCTAGCCTCACTACTTGATTTAGTGAATTCAAAGTCTTCAACAGATTCCTCATAACCATCTTTAGTACCCACATGTCTAGGTACACCACCTAAAGCACTTACAATTTCAACAATCATGTCACTCTTCATTGGTGCAATCTCAGATTTGAACTTCACTGTCATCTTCTCTGAGATCCATTCTTCTATAGTATCAATAAGATCAAAAATTATCCTTGGGTCCAATATTTTTGGAGGCATCTTCTAAAATTTAGCAAACCCTAATAAACAAATCCACCAACCAAAAGATCAATCAGCTGCAAGATCAACCTTCATCAACCCAAGTCCTGTTGTAAACTACCACAGCTTCGATGATCTGTCTACACACTCAGGAACAACCTTCACTCTAATACTAGTTGACAAAATGAAAGCTAGGAGAATCCCCAAAGGATATGTCATAGCCCCCATCAAATAACCACATAGTGGAAACACAACACATAACAATAATGTTGCAAGATCTAATACCAAATTACAATAATATATTCATAAAATATAACTGATTACATGCAATGCGCTGAGCTGTAAGGCCTTCTTGGTTATGGCCAAATACAAAGAAAGTAATAGTTATAAAAGATCCATCAAGATCCAATCCAAACACTAGCTAGTCTAGATCCACACTCTGGTAGAAATCTCCAAGGAATATCTCAACTTGTGCTCGCAAGCCCACCAAGCAGTCCCCTTATTTTCCAAGTTTCTCCAAATTCACTCTTCAAACTCCTCCTCTTCTCCATGATGGATCAATAATAAATAAATACTTCCCCACAACCCCTACTTATACCAATCTAAGCCAAAAGTTGGCTCAAAACAAAAACTAAATACAAATACATAAATTAAATGCCACAAGTTGGCCTGGAACAACAATTAAATGCCCAAAATTGATGTTTGAGTAAACTTGTGATATCTCCTAGCTCCGATGGAATTAGAATTCATGCTTCAAACCATAGTTATTACTATAGGCCCTTTTTGGTCCTTGAAATTTTAATCCTCTAACTAATTGTGGAAAATTAGTTACACATCCTAGAACAAGAACCAAATTTCTAAGCAAGGCTGAGCTCTTGCCAAACCATGTCGAGCAACCAAAGACCATGTTGAGTAACCAAAGACCATGCTGAGTCCCAAGACTATGCCAAGAAACTATAGACCATGCCAAGTAATCAAAGACCATGTTGAGTTTCTAGACCATGCTAAGCAACCATAGACCATGTCGAGAAACCAAAGACCATAGCAAGCTCCTAGTGTATGCCAAACACCAGATCTACCAAGCTCCACAACACTTACCTCTAAACATGCAGAATTGCAAGAAAACCCAAGATGCTCTTGCATTAACTTCTTTTTCACTAAGACTCAACATGACTTGCCTTAGAGTTTTCTCATGTATATCCTTTGCATTTTTCTTAGCATGTACCATCTTGGCTTGATTCTTTGCATTAGTTCATTGGCAATTTGTTATACAAGTTGGTCAAGTGAATATTTCCATTTACCTAGATTAGACATAATCATGTCTTCAACTTGCTTCTCCTCCTCTCCATTTCTAGTCTCATATCTTAGTGATTTAACATTTTCCATGCTAGCTCTTGCATCAATCTCTTTTAGTTTCTCTTGAAATGTAGGTGGAGGCCATTTGAAAACAATATCCTCTACTTCTTTACTCAATTTCAATTTCTTTATAGATGTCCTTCTAGTGAATATTGTAGTAGATGACTTGTTAGGTCTGGTTATGATAACCTTACCTTTCTTGTTTATTGGCTCTTCTTCTTCTAATTTATATTCATCTACCTCATCTTCTACTTTTTCTTCTATCACATCACCTCCTTTACCTTCTGTTAATAGGAGAGTAGAACTAGTTTGTCTCAGTTTTGCTATCCTCTTCATTCCTTTCCTAATAGCTTGAGGAAGCTTTATTTCTAGTTAAATTCTAGCTTTGGCTTCATCATATGTACCAAAATATGTAGTCTTTGGATCTACAAGTTCATTTAATAATGCCCCAATGACATCCTTGGAGTCATCAATGTTAACCTCATAGGCTAAAGGCTTAACCCACACCACTCTAGGTTTGACTACTTGTATGTATACCTTGTCATAGACTACCATAAAAAGAAACATCATCCTTGTAATCTTCTACGAGTTCATGGGAATTCTAAATATGTTATTCATATTTTCTTTGAATGAATCCAAATAACTATCTATGATACTGACATAGTTCTCACCCATTTCTATTATATACTCATCGATCTGGTATAGTATAGGAACATCTTTTCTCCATACAACTATACCTTTTAAAGGGAAAAAAATTTGCACAAAGAATTATAAACAAGTTAAAATTGAACCAAACTTACATAAGTTATTGTTTGAAGTTCTGATGCTCTTCATGTTCATGTTGAATTGGTTCAACATTAGCTCAACAAGGTCGAAGGACATGTTATTCTTCACCACCTTGAGAGTGAGATCAACTACCTCACATGATACACTATTGAGATGAATAGAGCTATATATTCTATTTTCTATTATCTAAATTCCAAACTTCAACTTCATGTTAGCTACACAACTGATCTTCATACCTCATCCATCCCATTTAGCAAGAGTTTTCTTTTCCAGTTCTACTCAGCTTAGGATTTTAGTTGTCTTTGCCTTGGCCAACATTGGGAGCCCTGTGATTCGATGAATAATTTTCTTTGTTAAGGGAATAGGCTACTCCAACCATAGTTTCCCATTGTGTACATGGCTAAGGATAAACCTTATCGATTTTATTTGAAAGTCTCAACACATATGGGGAATGCGGGTTAAACTGTTAGTTTCCAAGTGTTGATGCTTCGGTTTCAATACACCATTCACTGTCTTGAATTGAACAAAAAAAATGTGAGTGAATATCATTAACCAGTAGTACCTTTGGTAGAATCTATGACTAAGCTCCAATTGGATCAAGCATTTCCCTAATTGTCAAACTTAATTTGAAGTTTGGTTCTTTCCACTCAACTCCTCAAACCAACATCTTGACCCTTTCTTATCTTTCCTATTGAAGGATACCATGCTTAGTAGGGTTTACAAAAACATAGAAAACTTCAACAAAAGATCACATAGATCACTTGGATGCACAAAAATCACTCTTCACATATAGCTCTTTCAACATTCATGGTGACAAATGAGTTTGATTTCATCCTTTTCAACAAATTTCACTTTCCAATCACCATAAATGCTTGGGACATTCACTTTCTTGGTGATAGACTATCTTCCACTTAGTTTGATCTTACTGCTTTTGTAGAGTCATCCACATGTCCACAAAATGACTTTGTTACTCTTGACCTTGCTTAGTAGGATCTTGCAACCTAACCTAGCTTGATAAGGTCTAGAATCTCTCTAGATAATCAATGATTCCTTGGAATCTTGAGTGCTAATATAGATATTTCCTTCTAGCTAACTGGAACTTATGTAGGGTGTATACTTCAGAATCTTAGTTCCAGTAATCATTATGAGAGAACAAATAGAGATTCTTGAGTTACCCAATTCTTGAGTGACATGTGGTTCATTACTCAAAGTTGCATTCTCAGAAGATTTTAAAATCCATTGTTGTCTCATGTGTTATCTGATGTTGTCATCCTTAGCTTTCTTTTGATCTTTAATTCTTCTAGTGTTCATATAGTTCTTGGCAAGATGTCCAAGTTTTGTACAAATGAAACATCTTCTAGTGGTGTCTCTTGTCCTCATGTGATGTTTCACACAGTTTATTCCAATGTTTCCAAATTCTCCAAAGTAGTGACATCTACACCATGTGTTGTAGTCCCAACCAAATATAGCTTTTACAATCTATTTTTCTAGGTTCAATATCTTGGTTTTGCATTCAGAAGATTTGTTCCCATACTTCTTGCATTTCTGAAATTTGGCTTCAAATTTAGGTTACTCTTTACATTCATTAGTTCTATGACCATGCTTATTATAATTGTAACATTTCCCATTAAATTTAGCTTCACCTTTACTTCAAAATTTGTTTTATGTATGACCTAACTTACCACAATGACTGAAAGTAGGTCTTTGATTCTTTTGAGCTCATTGCTCAAATGATTCACCTTCTTCTGTATATCCAATTCCTACTTTGCCTTTTTGTCTGTATTGGTTTTGCTCATTCAATTGATTCATGTCTTCTTGATATTTCATCATCATCTCATTGGTTTTCTTTTTTGTGTTTACATCATTTTGTAATATTTCATTCTTTGATCTTAGATTCATGATTTCTTCATTTTCATTAGTAAGTTGATCAATGAAGTCTTCCTGTTGAAGGGATATACCTTGAATTTCATTGTTCTTTCCCTCTGTCTCTTATTTTATCTTATTTTTCTCTTCCATGACTTCACACAATATTATTGACTGGATTTCTTGTTCTCTTTTCAAATTTCTTAATTCTTACTAAAGGTTACTATTCTTTTCTAATAGTTCTCTGATTGCTTTATTATCTTCATCTGAATTACTTTCTAAATGGATATCTTCAATTCTTTCTTTAGTGTAGAGTTTTTCATTCATTTGTACTGCAAGATCGTTTCTTATTTTTAGGGATTGAAAGAGTTCCTCCTTTGTTTTCTTAAGTTTCCCAATAACCAATTCTAAATCTAGCTTTTCATTGTCAATAGCCTTATGAAGTATAAATACCTCCATTGCCTTTGATCTTTGCTTAAGCTATTAAACTTCTTCTTTGAGAATTTTTGTGGTCCCCAAACACACACCCCATTCCTTACTAGGAATGGGGACTCCCTACTTTTTTTGGACTCCCGAACTCACAATTCAAGATTCGAAAAAAAGTGTTAGAGTCAAAAATCATAAAAGATCAAAAAAAATGAAAAAAGTAGAAAAGACCAAAAAAAAAAAAAAAATGAAAAAGAAAATAAAATTGAAAAATAGAAAAAGATATAAAAATATAAATTCAAAAAATATAAAAAATTTAAAACTAAAAAAAAAATTGCATCACATAAGTGCATGTGCACACCATGCACCTGCACTTTCATGCAGGATTGTACTACGCACCCTGTCGGTGAGAAAGGTTATAAAACACACCCCACATTCTTTCTCAAACAAACTTTTTTCATGCTCTTCACAAAGTAGCAGCACAAAAAGGTAATTATGTTTGTGTGCGGGTGCTCGCACACACAACATACATGTTGTGCCCTAGTCTGCATGCATCGTGTATTGGACTATGAAGGTACACCATGCCAAAGCTTGCCTACACCATGCTGAGGCTCACTCATGCCACAACATGTCCCACGTGCATGCCACACCATGGCCCATGCCCACTACCCTCTCACTCACGCACCTCTAAATAAAAACCCACATGTGCTACACTACTTTCAGCATGCACGAACTACAACATCATGTGCACATATGTGTGCATGTGATTCTATTCCACTTCTACACTAGCATGCATTTTCCAAACCCTAGCTATGGATGCACACCATGCATTGCGTGCACTCTTTCTCATACACCCATGTGTTTCTTCTCTGATGTAGGAGCATCCAAAGGTATAAGGGCAATCTTTTGTCACCCAAAAAAATGTACTTAGACTTAGTTTCTGTTTCATGTGTTTTCATTTCTGGATACCCATTTGGGTCAAATAAAGGTTCCAACTCTCACAGTTCCACTATCAGTGTTCTTGGTTAGAGTTTTTAATCACCTTGGGATACATGTAAATGCCAAAAAAATAGTAGTATGTAATTGAGCCATCATTTTGGTGAATTAGAGGGTGTAAATTGGCTAGATGAATGTAATTGTAATTTAGAGCATTCTAGAAAAAGAATCAGGTCAAAAGGCCCCACGGTTTGAAAGTTATGGCAGTTTTTCTATTTTTGGTAACCTCCTAAGAATGCTTCAAAGTTAGGTTAGGGGCATTAAATGACCTCAAACAGGGCCAAAAAATGGGGGATGGGCAAAGCTTGTCCATAG
Organism: Cupressus sempervirens; assembly: GCA_028749045.1. NCBI lineage: Eukaryota > Viridiplantae > Streptophyta > Pinopsida > Cupressales > Cupressaceae > Cupressus > Cupressus sempervirens. Next base: position 665,968,029 of record CM053791.1, read on the forward strand.
GGCTATAGAGCGCTTCAAGAGCTTTCTGGAAATGTAAATGGTTCGTCAATCGGAGCTACTGTTCAAAAGTTATGCCTCCCAGAAGTTTGGTTACCATTTTTGGATTCTTCTAATTTTGTGTGACTTCTAATGCAACTTCTAGAGCCTTCTATTTGATCGGTGGATGCCAACTAGCACTTTCTAGAATATATTCCTAATCCTTAACCCTTTGAGGTCTATTTAAGGACATTTCTAGCATTGTAAAAGGCAGTTCAGAGTGGAGTTTGAGAGAAGGTACTTGGAGAAGAAATTATCTCCAGTTTTATGCTATTGTAAGCCCATAGGGCCTATTTTGAAGTCTATTTTCTCTGTACTGAATGTATTAGCATATTTACACAGTTAATAACATTTTCCCTTTCCTGTTGTGTCCATTCTATGTTTGGGTTGTGTCCCCATCAATTTCCCCACCAAAAAACCTAAAAAAAAATTTAAAAAAAAAAAAAAAAAATTTAAAAATAAAAGAAAAAATACAAATAGTGAAAAATAGATTCAAAAAATAAATAAAAGCACCCAAATTGGGCATTTCATTTTTTTCTTTATGTTTATTTTCTTATCTTTCATTAGTCAAATTGAAGGAGTTCGCATTTTTATTTCCAAGTTTTATCGTTGACCTAATGAGTGTTTTTCTTAAGTCATGCAGAGATTAAATGGCATCCATGTCCAAAATGGGACCAAAGCCCATTATTTTTAAGTTTCAAGGCATACCCTCAAAATCAAGATTCCATGATGATCACATAGAAATCAAAGATACTAATTTTGGACATGCTAACTTAGGATAATTCCTTAGATTATGCATTAAACCAATGTAGAGATTTGCATTAGTATCATCACTAATTCATTTTGGGTTCATTAGCATAGCTTCACATCTAGTGTCGGTGCAATCGACAAAATTGATCATGACATTGGCCCAATATTTTTTTTCTAAGGAGAGAGTGGTCAAAAGTGTCACTGGAGAAGTTGTGTTAGACCTATTACTTGATAAAATTGAGAGGGTCTTCCATCTCCCTAGGGTAGACCAATTCATTAGACTTTTCTATGAAGCAGGAGAGAGATGGAATATGGAGTACCAGTAGGAGGCAACACACATCAAACAATCATCTTATGTTATTAAGAAGCCTCCTTGGGGAAGGATAATAGGAAAAGTGGATATGACTTGGGGATATATGAAAGAGGACATTGGATATTCCATCATTCTCTTGAGTAGAGTTATGGGCTTACCTATAGCAAGCCACCTCAACACTTTCATGGTCAACTTTATTCAGACCATCAAAGCAATGAAGATACCACTGGATTGGGACACCATACTAGTAAGCAAAAATTTGTGTGAGCAATTGAGGATAGTTAAAGGTAAAAGTAAGTTCTATATGACTTCTTACATGGTATACTTGCTCACGGTGAGAGTGACAAACTAACCTAGTTTGTATAGGAGAGGCAGTATGCAGGATCCTAATGCTAGGCCATACATCGTCTGTCCTCAGCTGGTAAAGAAGAAGCTCTCAACATAGAGTAAAGAATATAGAATCATGAATGACGCATTCATTTTCTCAATCATTCAATTCATTAAGGTAGATTACAAAAAGAGGCTATAAGATGAAGAAAAAGCGTAGGTAATATCAAAATGTTCACATATCTATGGGTAGCTAGTGCCTCCATCAATCCAAAGAAGCTCTATAGATATCCTAGTAAACTAGTGCTATTGGAGATTGCCCAAAAAATTGAGTTAGCATATGATAAGATAAAGAGACAACGAAGACCTTGTTGGGCATGACCCTTGGTCATTGGCCCATACCAGGTGAAACCGAAACAAGATATTCTATCATTTGAGTGGGAGTGGGAGAATTATCCCCTTGAGGATTACAATTCTCTTTGGCCCTATTTTGATAATATCGGGAGAGTGGAAAGTCTAGTAGAAAAAGAGTTTCACCATGAGAATGCTATTGAAGATCACTAGATGAACACAACAAATGACTATGATGTTTGCATAAGGGACTATTGTAGGATGAATTTTTATCTAGCATGGAGGGCTCTCCTATTGAACATCCCAGAGGAGATAAGGCAACAAGATTTAAAGGAGTTACTAGACCCCCTATTCAACTTAGACAAAATAGGTGAAAGATCCATTATGAATGTTGAGGTTGATAGGGAGGAGGCCAATGATATCAATCATTGGGTGAGGCATGTCATTAGAATTATGAAGAATTGGATCAAGAAGCCTTTTCCAGTTGATCCAATACCTAATATAGTGATCTTTCATGTGCATGCCTACCCAGAAAGAGGTAGAGGGAAGAAAGTAACAATTCCTACCTTTGTAGCCTAGTCTCCTATTGGGCCAGAGATGGTATACCAGCTTGATCACCCAATTGGATACTATCACCCTCTAGAAAGGAAGGGAAAGAACAAAAGAAAGAGGACCTCCCCTTAGAGAATTCAAACAAAATTGGCTAAAGAATAGGTGGCTCCCTAGCAACAAGAACAATGTGCACAAGGGTCTAAAATACTGGAGCTACTCAAGTCTAGGATGAACCTCAATTGCATCCCATTGTGCCCAACCAACTAGAAGAGGGAGAGATTCCATTGGTTTCCATTTCTCCCTTGCAAGAAGAGCCAACATCTCCTTCTACCTCCAAGAAACAAAAGAAGAGGATTAAGATTTAGATGAAAAAGAGGCAAAGAATCAATAAAAGATTGATACCTTCTTCATCTATTCCAAAAACTATTCTAGAGGGAGATGAAGAGGAGGAGAAAGAAGAGTCAGAAGAGGAAGAGGAAAAAGTTCCCCTATAGGGAAGAACTCAGCTACCAAGAGTCACAGAGTTCCAAAGAAGAAAGAGTGCCATGGGTACCTTGCCATCCACCCAAGTAGAACCCTTAGAACTCTCTTCTTCAAAAGATGAAGTGCAATAGTGGGTGGATGAGCAAAGTGATGAGGGTGTTGAAATTTTTACAATGTGAAATTTTGATTTTATGCCTATGGGTACAAAGTTTATTGTGGATAAGATTAGGGACACCCCTATAGGTGAACCTAAACAAGAAAACTAGATGTAGATGCTACCAGATACATAGGGTCTTGATCTTACTCCCCCATCTCCACCCCCACCACAAATTAAGATGCTAGATAAGGACTCAGTTACTCCTCCACCTCAAAGTTTAGAAGCAAAGTAGGTTTAGAAGGAACCATCACAGGAGGAGGGACAAGAAAAAATGGTGACTGATGAAGTGTCAAAAGAGGGAAAAATGATGGAATATTCTTAGCCACCTTCTGAACACACCACTTTGTCATCAAGAGCGAAGTCCTTAGTAGAACACATCCTTAGATGGTTTTAGAAGGAAATGATGAGGAGTAGTAAGCCTTAATTCCATGCTTTAGAGGAATAAATTTGTGACATTGTAGATATTTTTAATAAACTCAAGTCTCCATCACACGAGGCAATGCCGTTGGCATTTTTCATCAGCTCATAGAACTAGGAATTGTTTACACAAGTGGATGTCCCTCTTGAAGACATAGATGTAGAAGGCCTTGGTATCAAGGATTAGGAATTGAAGGAAGTTATGTTGGGGAGGCCTACACAGGATTTAGGCTTATTAATGATGACCATGGGAGTCAAAGAGGTCCTAAAGAATATGGAGCAAGATGAGGTTGAACTCCAAACACTTTAAAGGTAGGTCAAGATCCTAAAAGGATATCTAGCCAAAGTTGTTGGTCCTTTGGATCCTAAGCACCTCGAGAAGACTCTAAATACCATACTTAGAGAAGGGGGAGGTGTGCAACTCAACCCATTTTTGAATGTCTGTTAGGAGTGGCAAAAAATTCTTAAGGAGAAAGGTGATTTGATAATTACAAAAAATTTGAAGTTACTACATGCTACGCAGGAGAATGTGAATAAGATCATAGAAATTTTGAAGTAGGACTTCAGTATTATGGATGAAGTATGGGCTTGGAGTAAGAATTTGTAAACTCTACAAGCCATAAAGGGGAAAAGGTACTACATTTTGATTGATGTATATACACGAGAAGAGCTATATATGATGGATGAATGGATAGAAAAGATAGCAGATAGCAATAAGGTAATGGGAACATTACATGAGGAGATTCATCAACTCAAGGACCAAGCTCGAGAGCAAATTTTGGAAGTAGAGAAACTCTATAGTGATGCAGGCTTCAATATTTTTGTGGATGAGGAATGAGAGAAGTTATTGGAGGTTGAGGTAGTAGTAGATAATTTTAAGAAGACTTTGGAGGAGGCATCCAGTAATGAAGATATCTAGCAAGCCTTCAAGACAAAAGAAGGCCTCTTAGAATTGGATACCAAACTCGAGGATTTTGTTGACACTTGAATTGAGGTAGACAATTATAGATAGAAGGTAAATGAAAAATATGAGGCTTTAGATCTATGAGATGCAGCTAAAATTATTGAGATGATAGAGAAAGTCAAGGGAAAATATCCAAACATAGCTTTGGGATGAAGAAGAACAAAACCCAAATGCCGAAATTTCAATTTTGACACTCAATAATTTTTTTGAGATTTTGAGCCTATCGAGGTCCATAGCTCCATAGCTCCATAGGTGTGCAAGTCTATAGGTACACAGCTCCATAGCTCCTTAATTTAGAGGTGTTGTGAAAGTTAACTACGTGTTCCAAAAGTAGTGCTTTTTGTGCACCAGAAACACATTTTGATGATAGTTTAACTTCAACACATGCCTAGTAAAGGACCAACTTCTAATTTTGGAACTTCTAGAAACTCCTAATTTGACAAAAGGCTTTCCTCCTATTTCTTCTCTCATAATTTCTTTTTTTTGACATGTAAAGGTCATGCATCCAATTAATCAATAAAATATGGATGGAGTCCTACTAAGTGCCAGATTAATTATTAGTTTGTCTATAATTTATTTTTTAATTGTTTACAAGCATTTTATTGCATGAAGAATATCTCTCACTCTCAACACAAATTGAGGAGACAATTTCTTATAAATACCCCATTGTAATATGTAAAAAGGGCCACCATTATTATGCAATAAAATTATGCTTTTGGTGTTTGCATTTGGAGTGTAGTGATTCTTGCTTGAATGTGTCATATTTTTGTGAATTTTGTTCATGGAATTGTGATTGAGCCAAAGGTTTATTATGTTGTTTCTGGTTGTGCAATCTTTTAGTTTTGGTGTTTGCTACAGATTTAGAAATTCTATCGATGTAATGAGCTTCAGAAGAAATCATTGAATTGTGCCTACATAACTCTCTATCTCGCATGACCACACTTTCTGTGGCCTTGCGATTTGATGAAGATTGAAATATCATATGAATACTAAGTTTATCACCAACGATTGCATCAGTTACCTGCCGATCTCTTCGAAAGCTTAACTTGCAAACATGTTGTTTTCTATAGCTTATGTCCATTAGGATTTCAATTTCATATTATTTGCTTTGTATTTCATGTTATTTGTTTTAAAGTTTTTGTTATTTACTTTATTAACCCCCTTGTTAGAATAGGATTTCATACTAGCTACATGGTTAGATTGCATTCATAAAAGAACATAAAAATACAAAAACATAGTTCTTTTTTAATGTTCTTTTTGAAACAGCATGTAGATTCTTCATTCCATCTAAAATCAAAATGAACTAGAAAATGCCTCCTCTTGAACATTCACAGTTATCTTCAACTAAGCAGATTCTAGTAGGTTGTAAGATTGCCTAGAACCTTGGAGTTGATTCACAAAATCAACTTTTCAAGAGAGAAGTTTGCAAGAATTCCTACAATTCAGCATTGTGTAAAATGACAACTCAACAAAAGTGGTGCTAGAAGGAGGGCCACACATTTAGATCTTGGAGAAAAGTGGAAAATTTTCCAAAGTTTCAAAATTTTGTACTTTTTACAAAAATCTGTGCTTCTCACAAGTTTAGAAAATTTTCTAAATTTTTGAGAAATTCAGGTCCATTGCTTTGCAAGTCTACAAGTCTGTAGGTAAACAAGTCTATAGATCCACAACTTCATAGGTGTGCAGGAGGGAAAAACTATGTGGTGTACAAAATTTAGTGAGGTGAGAAATTGTACTTCTACAGAGGTGCACTTTTTCCATAATTGATGCAAACTAGAGGATATTGATCAAAAATCTCTATTTTAGGGATTGTTAAGATCTATGCCAAGTGCACATGAGTTTCTTGAGCTTAACCGCTTCCACAAACCATGTAGTGACAAGGGAATACCCCACATTCAACCACTTTCATTCAAATTGTCATCATCTTCTTCAACTCCACCTCCACTCCAACCCCTTAGTGGACCACAACATATTCCAATAGCTACTCCTCAAAAACCACCTTTAGATCTGCCAAACCCTCCTATTTCCTTTTTTGCAAACACCCTAGACTCACCAATTAACTTCAGAGGTGCACTCCATGACCTCCCTAAGAATCCTAATAAGTTTTTCCCTAGATTCATTTTTGGTGAAACACAAACTGCCAAAGATCATGTCAAGGTATTCAAGGAAATTTTCAACCGCAAGCAGATTGTTAATGAGGATGTGACTCTTTGTTTATCCCCTACTCTTTGGGGAAATTTCCTTCAATTGGTACATTATTTTTCTACCTAGATGCATTGGAGATTGGGACACTTTAAAAAAATAATTCTTGGAACAATTCAAAACATTCATCAACCTAGTTGTGATACATCAACAATTTATATCAATCAAAATGAACCAAGCTGAGATAGTTTCTCACTTCAACCATTGCTTTCATATTGCATATCAGAAGCTAGAGATGCCATACACTATACTAGTTGAAGCCACTATTTAGATTTATCTGAATGCTATGGAACATCTTACTACAATTTTTGTGAGAAGATTTCCTATAGAAAATATTGACACATTGGATAAAGTATTTGTAGAGGCAATTACCTTTAGTAAGCAAGCTAATCCTAACAGAGGAGGATTAATGCTTCTAGCTTGAGCTATCATAGTGATGCCAACATAACTTGTCAGAGTACCCATGATGCCTAGTCAGTTCATACCTATGAATCTAGTTCTATTGCAATAGGTACTCACTCTGCAAAATCTTGCTCTAATGTATCCAGAGTTTGAACCTCCAAAAGTTGCCTTCTTTGAGCAAAAGGAAGCAGTGCTTGCTAAAGTAGACAATGGTTTTGTTTCTCAATTTGGTCAGATGAAAAAGACTATGTCCCAAATGAATAATGAATTGACTCATCTAAGGTTATCGCAAGGAAAGAACAACAACTTTCAAAGGAACAACACTAGTCCTTACAACAACAATTATGGCTAGAATTATAATAGGAACTTTAGTGAAAAAAAAAACAATAATGTAGGAAACAAAAATGGGGGAAACAACTTCAATCCTCCTAATTGTAATAATGGCTTCCAAAAATAGAACTGAAAATGGAACACTCGACCGAATAATGGTAGTATTCTTGCTGACAATAACAATAACAATGTTTAGTATGAATATATTAATTAGTATGACAATGGGCAGAATGCACCCAATAATAATGGTTCTTATTATAATGGGAATCAAGAGATGGTTCAAAGCTCACAAGAAACTTGAAATGCCCCTCTTGTATAATTTAATGCTATGCTACTAGAATCCTATGATTCTACATAGAATGTGCAGGTAGAGCAACCAGCTGGAGAAGAGTTCTCTTTTCCATTCAATCAGGAACCTAACCTTCAACATGATGAGATGTTTTCTTTTTGCAATGACAATTGAAACACTTATAATTTGAGAAATAGAAAAGAACCTTTGATAGATGGAATTCCTCAAGCTTTACAACCAACTCCTTCCAATCTAAGGGCAAGTAACAATCTGACACCAGTTAGGCCACCAGATGGAGGACAACATAATCAGAACCAAGTAAATGTGCCAACAATATTGAAGAATCTTTCTTGGTCTACTAAAAAGTATAATGCTATCAAAGACTTGAAACAAACCAAATAAAATATGTCTATGTTTAACATGTTGCAAAATTGTCCACAATAGTGAGAAATGCTCACAAAAAGTTTGGATCATACAAAGGTACCCCACAACATGAATATGGTTCCTCAAAAGATAGTATCTCAAGAAGTCAATGCTGTAGAAGCAATGCCTACTATGTTCAAAGAAAAGGTTGAAGTACCCCCATTTTTTCTTAGCATCAAGATATATGGAAAGAATCTCTACAATTGCTTAATTGATTTAGGAGCATCATGTCATGTCATACCACTATCAATAGTGCAAAGGTTAGCAGTAAGTCCTCAACCTTCCAATTAGATAGTGATAAAGTTGGACAAAATGGAGGTGAAAGTCATTAGCATGCTAAAATATGTTCAAATACAGTTGATAGTCAATCCCTAGATTCAAGATGTCATTGATATACATATAGTAGACATTCCAGAGACATATGGGTTGCTCCTGAGTAGAGAACAGATGAAATGCCTAAGAGGATGGTTTTCTATGGATTTCACTTAGCTATGGTTACTGTGGAAAGGATTGAAAAATCAAATCAAGATAGATGCAGAAACCAAATTGAAAATAATGATCACAAACTACAATACACTGAATGAGATAACATTCTTACAATTGGATTTAGGCTCATATAAGGTGATGGAATTTGACAGTATTCCAATCAAAGAATCCTAAGATTAGGATAAGGAACTCAAGATATAAATCCAAAAGGATGTGATCATGATACAATTCATAGATAATATGGTGACTAATTTGCAATGCTTGGGAGAGGAAGTTGACCCTAGCATCTTACTTCTCCCCAAATTTTATCAATTACACAAAGTTAGTCTCTTTGAGTTTGAATGCTCATCATGCCAAGAAGTAGTCACAAAGGTGTTAACACATATAATGTAAGGTAAGGATAACCACATTGCAAAAAAAGAGACCTATGGGACATCAAAGTAATATAAACTCAACACATTCAACAAGGATCGAAGAGGAAATTGAAGATCTAAATTTATCATATAGTGATACCTCTTCAGATGGTGGAGGTTTGTCTTCTCCTCCCCTAGGAATGATCAAGATTTAGAGAAGAAGACTATACATGAAAGTACAAGGGTGGACTTCAGTTTTAATTCATCCTAAACCCAAAATAGATGAAATTAAGGAATTCATAGAAGAAATTCAAGAAAACCAAGAAAAACATACATTTCCTCTATCAACATGTTAAACTGGGGAATCATCAAGTCCACCTGCAAGAAGTTGTAATGGGTTCCCAAGAAATAATCTTTTAAGTCTTAGAGCAAAGAGAAGTTGAGAAAAATCAAATAGAAGGTTAAAAAGCCCAAGGAAGATATGATTTGGACACTTTTCTTTGATGGTTCCAGATGCAAATTAGGGACTAGAGTAGGTATAGAATTGGTTAATCTGAAAGGTAAGTCCTTTCATGTAGCATATCAATTACAGTTTAGATGTACTAACAATGTTATAGAATACAAAGCATTGATCCAAGGTATTCTCTTTGCAGTCAAGAAAGGAGTCATGACTTTCATGATTGAAGGAGATTCTCATTTGGTTATTCAGCAAGTAAAATCATTATACTCTTGCAATGACAAAAGATTTCTTTCTTACAGGAAAAGAGTATGGGATTTACTGGATGATTTTAAAGCCCTAAACATAAATTCCATTCCAAGGAGGAAGAACATGGTGGCAAATTCTCTTGCTATCTTAGTGAGTACATTACAACCAATCGAAAGAACAAAGTTGAAAATATTTTCAATAGAGTTGTTTGCTACCCCATCTATTCTTGATAGTATTACAAACTTTCAAGTCTTTTAGGATGATCAACACATACTTAAATTTATCATGTGCAATGGTCACTTTAAAGGGAAAAAAATTGATGACAATCCAAATGACAAGCCCGAGGACGATGAAATTGGAGATGAAAATGGGATCCTAAATTTAAAAACCAACACCATTCCCAAGGGGATGGTTGAGGTAGAATACATTTTAGATCATGATGAATCAACATTCAATAAATGAATGATCCAAGAAAAGGGGATTGAGGAATGTGATAAACACAACTTAGGAACTAAAGAAGACCTGAGGATGGTTCAAATAGGGAAAGCATGCAATACACAAGAAAGGGAAGAAATGCTCAAGTTTCTCATTAAGTATAAAGATGTCATTTCTTGGAACTATGAATAATTAAAGACATATAACCCTGAGATTATAACTCATGACATCCCATTGAAACTAGATGCCAAGCCTTTTTGGCAAAGACAAAGGCCTGTTAATCCTATCCTTGAGCCCCTAATAATGAAGGAATTCAAGAAATTATTGGATGCAAAGATTATATTTCCCATTCTCCATTCTACATGGGTGGCTAATTTGGTTCCTATGTAGAAGAAGACTAGAGAGATTCACCTTTGTGTTTATTTTCATAACTTGAACATGGCATATCGAAAGAACAATTATCCTCTACCCTCACTTGATGAAGTTTTGAAAATTATAAATGGTTAAAAAATGATGTCTCTCCTAGAAAAATATTCTAGTTACAATCAAGTAATGGTGGAAGAATAGGACAGACTAAAAACTACTTTCACAACTAAATGCGGTACTTTTGCCTACAAGAGAATTCCTTTTAGACTAATTAACGTAGGGGCTACATTTCAACAAGCCATGGATGAAGCTTTTAAGGGATTGGTAAATAAGTACATGGATGATTTAACTTTCTTTTCAAAAGATCGAAGCACTGACATTGCTGATTTAAGGTGGGTATTCAATAGATATCATAGGTACGACATATCCCTCAATCCCAAGAAATGTTCATTTGGGTTCACTAAAGGAGAGCTCCTAGGTCATATCATCTTTGAAGCTAGGATCTCCATCAACCCTAAGAGAATTGAAGCTATTCTAAAGTTATCACCTCCCCATAGTTGAAAAGAACTCAAGTCTTTCTTCGGGAAGATAAATTTTTAGTGAAAATTCATAAGCAAATTTGCAAAAATTGTTCATCCGCTTAGTGATTTACTCAAAAAGGGAGCTAAGATAGAATGGGTTCCAGAGATTAAGAAAGTATTCAAGGATATCAAAGTGGCTATTTCTATAGCTCTAGTTTTAGTAAATCTTGATTATGAGTTACTCTTTAAGATGTATTCCTTTGCTTTAGAACACTCTTATTTTGGGATCCTAATGTAGAAAAAAGAGAAGGGAGATGAAAGACCAATCATGTTTATGAGTTGCCCTCTTAAAAATGTTGAGTTGAATTATTCAAACCTTGATAAATAATTCTTTGTGTTAATCAACACTATAAAGAAGTTTTGTCATTACATACTAAGAAGTAAGGTGTATGTAATTGTACCTGATCCAGTAGTAAAGACACTTTTGATGCAGAATGGAATCGATAAAAGGAGAGGCAAGTGGATGGCCATACTTCAAGAATTTGATCTAGAAATTCAACCTATGAGATTAGTCAAAGGTCAAGGGTTGTCAAGAATGATAGCTGATAATCAAGATGAAAATGAAAAGGATTTCAAGTTCAACAGTGAAAAAAATGAAGATGATCAGAATAAAAAGATTGTATCTCAAGTTGATATTGGTCAAGGTGTGGTGACAGATTTTTGGTATCAAGACATTGTTTATTATCTTCTAAAAGACCAATGTCCTAGTTGGATGAATAGTTCAAAATATCGGGGACTTAAAATGAAGTTGGAATCCTATATGCTACATGACAACAGGTTGTACAAGAGAAATTATGAAGGGATCTATCTAAAGTGTTTAGGTTGTGAGGAAGCAAAGGAAGTATTGGAAAATTTTCATGACAAGTATGGTACAAGACATGGTTCAATAGAAGCGAAAAATCACATGATTCTAATATCAGCTTATTTCTAGCCCTCAATTTTCAAAGACACTTTTGAGCATGTACATTCTTTCCATATCTATCAGACTAGTGCCAATAGAGAAAGGAATCTAGCAATGCCATTACAACTAGTGTACGAGGTGTGCCCCTTCACAAAATGGGGGCTAGATTTTATTGGTCCAATCAATCCACCATCATCAACTAGACACACATGTATTCTCATAGCCATGGACTATTGTACATTATGGACTAAAGTAGAAATATTTAGAAATTGCAATGCTATGGTGGTAACAAACTTGTTGGAAGAACACATTGTTACTAGGTTTGGAATGCCATTACCCTTGTGTGTGATAATGGGTTTTCTTTTGCATCAACATTCCTGACCCAATGGCTATTTGAAAATCAAGTAATTATCAAGTTCTCTTCAAATTACTACCTACAAGGAAATGGAGTAACACAATCTACAAACAAGAACTTGATCACAGTAATAAGATGATTGTTGAAGGAGAACCCTAGGGATTGGCATATGCAGGTCAAACATGCCTTATGGATAGATTGAGTAAGAGTCAAAAATGCTTTGGAAACCTCTCCATACTTGCTTGTTTATAGAAAAGAGCTAGTATTTCCACTCAACCTCAAAATTCATATTTTGAAGTTCATGAGTGGGTATGTTGAAGATGCTAACAAAGTACAAATTAGATTGATGAATCTTTTGGAGATGGACAAGAAACAAATAGCTGCATTGGAACATATGGCTAAACATCAAGTTGTTGTGAGAAGATGGTTTGACAAGAGAGCCACGATTATATCATTTAGGATTTATGACCTTGTTCTACTCTAGGATAAGGCAAAAGAAAAGCTAGGCAGTCATACCAAGTTTCAATTCTTGTGGATAGACCCTTATTAGATCACAAAAATTTTCAGAGAAAACACTTTTAGGCTCAATTCCTTACAAGGGGAATTTCTTCCCTTGCTCGTAAATGAGTAGTTTCTGAAGAATTATTTTGAAGCCTAAAAAAAACAAAAAATTGTTAGATTTTATTTCTGCATTTAGCCTAGATTTTAATTCCTATGAGTGTTTATTTTTTGCAAGTGTGTTTTGCTTTCATGTTGTGTGTTTGCTTTCAGTTGTGTGTTACTTTTCACAGTTGTGTCAGTCCTGGGGGTAAGGTGCACTTGAGATTTTCTCTTAAGATTTTACTAACCATTCTTTGGTTTCAATTTCAGGAAGAGGTATTTCTTTATCAAAACATTTGGACAATTGTGTGTCTTATACCAACTAAGAAACAAACATTCTTTGTGGAAATAAGGGATTTTTTCAGTCTAGAAATCAAGAGTCTAGACCAATAAGTTTTCAACACTTTGCAAATTTAAAATTTGAATATTTTAGATGCTGTTAAATTGAAGTCAAAGATGACAAAGGGTGATTCAAACTCCAAATGGTTCAAATAGGAGGGGTCTTCTCAAAAAGTTGCTAAGATCATTGTTTGGCATGAGAGTTTCTAAAAAATTCTGAAAGAGGAATGCAAGGGATATTCACAAGAGATCGAATCCAAGAAATGACACTGATGTCTTGACTATAAAGTCTAACCATAGTCAAGATATAGAAGATAAAATAAATAAATAAAAGAAAAGTATGGTGTTAAGATTGAAGGATTCTAAAAGCCTCGAATTCCAAAAAGATATATTTTCAAAACAAAATATCTTGTATCTAAAACATTGCTGCATCAAAACTACATGGAGTGATTATTCAAATTTTGTAGATAGTTAAAAGAATGTGACAACCCACTAAGAGCCCTCAAACTGATTCTCTCATCTTGTCAAGCAAATGATAAATGAATAGCCTTCGTTGAGATTCTAAATGAATGAGCCAAGAGGAGTGGAAGATTGTTTTCGAGTTGTTAGAAAATTTTGATAGACTGCATCTTGAGACATTAAAGGGAGTGAACACATGAATCACACATTGAGCTTGAAGGTTTTCAATTCTAGAGTTTTGATTAAAGAGTCATCTAAAATACACTCATGGTGTTCAAAGTTTGATTGGTGTGTAGCACATGTTCAAAGAATGTTTGCTGATGAAGAAATGCCTTTGTTATTTCTTCCTTTTCTCAAGGTTATTTGTTATGGTCCCACAACACACACCCCATTCCTTACTAAGAATGGGGGCCCCCTACTTTTTTCAGACTCTCAAACTCACAATTTGAGACTCAAAAAGAAGTGTTAGAGTGAAAAATCATAAAAGATCAAAAAAATTGAAAAATGTCAAAAAAAATATATTAAAAAATGAAAAAGACAAAAAAAAAATGGAAAAAGGTATAAAAATATAAAATTCAAAAAAAAAAAAAAAATAAAGCTCAAAAAGAAAAATCTATGTCACATAAGTACACACATGCACCGGTGAGGTGTGCACCCTGCCGATGGGTAAGGTTATAAACACCCCCATGCATTCTCTCTCAAACAAACTTTTTTCATCCTCTTTGCAAAGTAGCAGTGCAAAAAGGTAATTCTCATCGTTATGTTTGTGTGTAGGTGCTCACGCATACAACACTTATGTCCCACCCTAGCTTGTGCATGCCATGCCTTGGACCGCAAAGGTGCACCATGCCGAAGCTCACTCGTGCCACGTCCAAGCTCACCTACACCACGCCATGGACCATACATGCATTACACTGAGGCCCATGCCTATCACCCTCTCACTCATGCACCTCCAAATCAAAACTTGTGCACACTACACCATGTCATGTCGTGCCACATTGCATCACTTTTAGTGCACGCCAACTGCCACATCCTGTGTGAGTGCATGCACGTGCTTCTATTCCACTTTTGCACCTGTAAACATTATACAAACCCTATTCACGGGCGAACATCATGTACCATGCACACATTTTGCCATACACTTGAGCATTTCTTCACCCCCCCCTAAAAACCTTAAAAAATTAAAAACATTAAAAATTAAAAAATTAAAAAATTAAGAAATAAAAAAAAGTAGAAATAGAGTGAAAAATAGATTTAAAAAAAAAAGGCACCTAGATTGGGCATTTCATTTTTTTTTTAATGTTTATTTTCTTATCTTTTGTTAGTCAAATTGAAGGCATTTGCATTTTTATTTCCAAGTTTTATCGTTGACCTAATGAGCATTTTTCTTGTATCATGTAGAGATTAAATGGCATCCACATTTAGAATGGCACCAAAGCTTGTCATTTTCAAGTTTCAAGGTGTACTCTCAAAATCAAAATTCCATGATGATCACGTAGAAATCAGAGATACAGATTTGGGACATACTGACTTTGGAGAATTCCTCAGATTATGCAAAAAACCAATGGAGAGAACTACATTAATATCATCACTGATTCATTTTGGGTTGGTGAGTGTAGCTTCACATCCAGTGTCAGTGCAATTGATAGAATTGATCATGACATTGGTACAACACTTTGTTTTTGAGGAGAGAGTGGTCAAAAATATCACTAGAGAAGTTGTGTTAGACCTATGACCCAATAACATTGAGAGGGTCTTCCATCTACCTAGGGAATACCAATTCATTAGAATTTCCTATGAAGTAGAAGAGAGATGGTACAGGGAGCACCAAAAGGAGGCAATAGACATCATACAATCATCTTACCTTATTGAGAAGCCTCCTTGGGGAAGGATAATAGGCAAAGTTTATATGACTCAGGGATATATGGAAGAGGACATTAGGTACTTCATGATTCTCTTGAGTAGAGTTATGGGCTTACCTATAGCAAGCCACCTTAGTGCTTTCATGGTCAACTTCATTGAGGCCATTAGAGCAACAAAGATACCACTAGACTAGGCCACCACACTAAGTGAAAACTTGTGTGAGCAATTGAGGATAGTAAAAGACAAAAGGAAGTTCTATATGACTTCTTACATGGTATACTTGCTCCTAGTGAGAGCTAAAAACTACCATAGTTTGTATAGAAGAGGTAGTATGTAGGATGTTAATACTTGGCCATACATCATCTACCCTCATCTAGTAAAGAAGAAGCTCTCGAAATAGAGAAAAGAATATATAATTCTGAATAACGTGTTCATTTTTGTGATCATTCAATTGATTGAGGGAGATTATGGACAGAGGCTATCCGATGAAGCAAAAGCACATATAATAGTTCTCGAAGCCTACTTCATCTAGTTCAAAACATTCACATATCTATGCGTAGTTGGTGCCTCCATCAATCCTAAGAAGCTCGCTAGATATCCTAGTGACAAACTAGTGCTACTAGAGATTGCCCGATAAATTGAGTCGGCATATGATAAGATAAAGAGACAATAGAGACCTTTCTGGGCATGGCCCTTGGTCATTGGACCATAGTAGGTGAAATGAAAAAAAGATATTTTGTCTTTTGAGTGGGAGTGGGAGAATTATCCCATTGAGGAGTATAACTCTCCTAGGACCTATTTTGATAATATCAAAATAGTGGAAAGTCTGGTAGAAAAAGAGTTTCACCTTGAGGATGCAATTGAAGATATTGGATGAACACAAAAAATGATTGTGATGTCTGCATAAGGGACTATTGTAGGATGAATTTGTATCTAGAAGAGAAGGCTCTCTATTTGAACATCCTGGAGGAGATAAGGCAATATGATTCAAAAGAGTTACTAGACACCCTGTTCAATTTAGAAAAAATAGGTGAAAGACCCATTATGAATGTTGAGGTTTATAGGGAGGAGGCTGATGATATTAATCATTGGGCAAGGCATGTCATTAGAATGATGAAGGATTGGATCAAGAAGCCTTTTTTGCTTCATCCAATACATGATACAATGATCTTTCATGTGCACACCTACCTAGATAGAGGTAGGGCAAAGAAAGTAACAATTCCTACATTTGTGGCCCAGTCTCCTATCAGGCCAGAGATAGTATACCAGCTTGATCACCTAGTTGGATACTATCACCCTCCAAAAATAAAGGGAAAGAAAAAAAAAGAAAGAGGACCTCCCCTCTAAGAATTCAAACAAAATAGGCTAAAGAATAGGTGCCTCTCCAATAGAAAGAATAGAGTGCACAAGGGTCTAAAGATACTGGAGCTACTCAAGTCTAGGATGAACATCAATTGCCTCCTATTATGCCTAGCCAACAAGAAGATGGAGAGATTCCAAAGGTTTTCATTCCTCCCTCACAAGAAGAGCCAGCTTCTCCTTCTACATCCAAGAAACAAAAGAAGATGATTAAGATTCAAATAAAAAAGAGGCAAAGAATCAATAGAAGATTGGTGCCTTCTCCATCTATTCTTGAAACTATTCTAGAGGGAGATGAAGAGGAAGAGGGAAAATATTTAGAAGAGGAAGAGGAAAAAGTGCCCCTACAGGGAAGATCTTGGCTAGCAAGAGCTGTAGAGTTACAAAGAAGAAAGAGTGGCATAGGTACCTCACCATCCACCCAAGCATAACCCTTTGAACTCTCTTCCTCAAAAGATGAAGTATAGCAGTGGGTGGATCAATAAAGTGAGGAGGGAAATGACATTTTTGCAATGTTAGATTTTGATTTTATTCCTGTGGGTATAGAGTTGATTGGGGATAAGATCAGGGACACCCCTACAAGTGAACCTCAATAGGAAGACTAGACACAAATGCCACCAGATACATAAGGTCCTAATCTTACTCCCTCATCTCCACCACAAATTAAGATGGTAGATAAGGGATTAGTTACTCCACCTTAGAGTTTAGAAGAAGATCAGGTTTAGAAGGAACCATCACAGGAGGAGGGACTAGAACAAATGGTGGTTGATGAAGCGTCGAAGGAGGGACAAATGGTGGAATATTCTCAACCACCTTCCCAAGACATTGAGGTGCAAGTTGCAAGATCCATAGACACTGAGGCTATAGAAGGGGAGCCCTCACAATAGGATATGACTCCAAGTAGGAGTGATAAGGGGAAGGATGTAGCTGAAGACACCCCTTCATCATCAAGAGCCAGGACCTTAGCATAACACATCCCTAGATGGATCCAGAAGGAAATAATGAGGAGTACTAAGCCTCAATTCCATGCTTTAGAGGAAGATATTTGTGACATTGGAAATATTTTGAATAAAATTGAGTTGCCATCACATGAGGCAATCCTGTTGGTGTTTGTCACTAGCACACAAAACTAGGAATTGTTTACACAAGTGGCTATCCCTCCTGAAGATAGAGATGTGGAAGGCCTTTGTCTTGAGGGTTACAAATTGAAGGAAGTTATGTTGGGGAGGCCTACATGGGATTTAGCTTGATTAATGATGACCATGAGAGTCAAAGAGGTCCTCAAGAACATGGAGTAAGATGAGGTTGAACTCAAAACACTTTAAAGCTAGGTCAAGATCCTAAAAGGATATATAGCTGAAGTTTCTAGTCCTCTAGATCCTAAGCACCTCGAGCAGACTTTGAATACCATACTTAGAGAAAGGGGAGGTGGGCAAGTCGACCCATTTTTGAAGGCTTGTTAAGAGTAGCAGGAAATTCTTGATGAGAATGGTGTTTTGATAATTATAGGAAATTTGAAGTTACTACATGCTATGCAAGAGAATGTGAATAAGAACATAGCAGTTTTGAAGCAAGACTGCACTGTTATGGATGAAGTATAGGCTTGGAGTAAGGATTTGCAAATTCTATAAGCCATTAAGGGGCAAAGGTACCAAATTTTGATTGATGTATATATAGGAGAAGAGCTAGATATGAATGATGACTAGATAGAAAAGATAGCAGATAACAATAAGGTAATGGGAATATTACATGAGGAGATTTATCGGCTCAAGGACCAAGTGCGAGAGAAAATTTTGGAAGTAGAGAAACTCTATAGTTATGCATGCTTGGATATTTTTGAGGATGATGAATGAGATAAGTTATTTCTGGTTGAGGTAGTAGTAGAGAATTTTAAGAAGACTTTGGAGGAGGCATCCCATGATGAAGATATCTAACAAGCCTTCAGAACAGAAGAAGCCCTATTAGAATCAGATACCAAACTCATGGATTTTGCTGACACTTGAATTGAGGTAGAAAATTATATATAGAAGGTAAAAGGAAAATATGAGGCTTTAGATCTATTAGATGCGGCTAAAATTATTGAAATGATAGATAAATTCAAAGGCAAACATGCAAATATAACTTTGGAATGAAGAAGAACAAAACCCAAATGCTAGAATTTCAATTTTGACACTTAGTAAAGTTTTGGAGATTTTGAACCTGTCAAGGTCCATAGCTCCACAGGTGTATAGGTCCATAAATCTAAAATTTAGAGGTGCGTTGACAATTAACTGCTTGCTCTAAAAATAACACTTTCCATGCATCAAGAATGCATTCTGATGACAATTTAACTTTGACAAATGCCTAGTAAAGGACCAACTTCTAATTTTGGCACTTGTAGACACTCCTACTTTGATAGAAGGCTTTCCTCCTCTTTCTTCTCTCATAATTTCTTTGTTTTTAATATGTAAATTCTCATGCATCCAATTAATGAATAAAATATGTATGGAATCCTACTAAGCACCAGATTAATTATTAGTTTGTATATAATTAGTTTGTTTTATTTTTTAAAAGCATTTTATTGCTTGAAGAATACCTCTCACTCTCAACACAAATTGAGGAGATGATTTCTTATAAATACCCCATTGTAATATGTAAAAAGGGCCAGCATTATTATGCAATAAAATTATGCTTTTGGTGCTCGCATTTGGAGTGTAGTGATTCTTTCCTAAATGTGTCATATTTTTGGGAATTTTGTTCATGGAATTGTAATTGAGCCAAAGGTTTACTATGTTGTTTTTGGTTGTGTGATCTTTTAGTTCTGGTGTTTTCTATAGATTTACGAATTTTACTAACATAACAAGCTTGAAAAGAAATCATCAAATTGTGCTTGCATAATTCTTTGTCTTACATGAGCACACTTTCCATAGCCTTGCAATTTGATGAAGAGTGAAATATCATACGATTACCAAGTTTCTCATTGATGATTTCATTAGTGGAATTGAGGAATTGTTGCTCTTACTTGCATTGGTTATCTACCAATATCTTTGAAAGCTTAACCCATAGAGGTATTTTTTTCTATAGCTTATGTTTGTTAGGATTTCAATTTCACATTATTTTCTTTGAATTTCATGTTATTTAAAAATAAATTCTTGTTATTTTCTTTATTAACCCCCTTGTTAGAATAGGATTTCATACTGGATGCATGATTAGATTACATTCATAAAAAAACATGAAAATACAAAAACATAGTTCTTTTAAGTGTTATTTTTGAAATAGTGTGTAGATTCTTCATTCCATCTAAAATAAAAATGAACTAGAAAAGGCCTCCTCATGAACATTCAAATTTATCTTCAATTGAGTGGATTCCAGTAGGTTACAAGATTGCCCAGAACCTTAGAGTTGATTCACAAACTGATGCAGGAGCATCTTGCATGGGAAAATTAAATTATTAGAAAAAAAAAAAGAAAAAAAAGAAAAAAAAAATTGAAAAAAAAAAAAAAAAAAAAAAAACTTGTGGAGGAGAGAGAAAGTGACGAAAATGGAAGGAAAATAATTAAAAATAGAAAATAGGAAAAGTGGAGAAAAGAGGAATCTCTATTTTCAAGGTGCATGGGTGGCATAAATAGAAAAATAATATAAATAGTTGTTATTCCATTAATTGAGGTGTGTAGGTGGCATCATGCATAGGAAAATAATAAAAATAGCTGTTATTCCATTAATTGAGGTGTGTAGGTGGCATCATGCATAGAAAAATAATTAAAATAGTTGTTATTCCATTAATTGAGGTGTGTAGGTGGCATCATGCATTTAATATTTGTTGTGATCCACAAAAGAAATGTAATTTTCTAATTGGGCCACATAGTGGTGCTTAGTTGTATTTAGGTGGAAATTCTAGAAGGTTGTAGATATTGTAGAAGGTTGTGGAGATTCTAGAATGTTGTGGATAAATCATGCCTTGGGTGGTAAGTGCCTATTTAAGCAAGGCTTATTATCATTTGTAATCAAGTTCAAGAAGTTTTGGAATTGTAAGCTCTTCGAATGTAATCTCTTCTAATGAATTTCAAGTATTAATGGAATTTTTATGAAGCATGTTGTCATCTCTCTTGCCTCCATATTATTGCATTTTTGGTTGTGAGTTGGTATGGGTGGTGTGGCCCGTCATCAGTGGTATCAGAGCAGAAGTTCCTGAGTGTGCGGACAGATCGCCGAACGTGAGGCAGTTTGCACCAGGACCTTGAGTTGGTTGAAGTTTGTCAAGAAGTTCTTGATTGTGTAGATAGATCACCGACTGTGAGGAAGTTTGCACGAGGTTCTTGTTTTGGACAAGATTTGTCTTCTGAAGACTTGATTATGGAGAAGAGACAGACGAAGATGACTTTTGTGATTGGATGGATTCTGAGGATTCCTCGACTTGAGAAATTTAGAGCAAGAAATCAACAATCATTGCTAGTTGATTTGCAGAAGCAAGTGAATGAATTAGAAGCTGAGTTGCGAAAACAAAGAGCATGTCACCAGAAAAGAGATGTTGATAATTCCTTGGATGTGGAAAAGAAAGATGATCCAGTGGAAGAGCAAGCGGATGAAGAGAAAATTATTTGCGAACCTAAAGTTGAAGAAGATGAAAGAGAAGAGGAAGAGCATAAAGATGACAAGATTTATGAACCTGAAATAGATCAAGATGATGTGAAGATTGCAGCAATGGAGGAAGAATATAGTGCCTTCGTTGGAGATCAAGCAAGTGGAGTAGTTACGTGCATTGTTGATGACATAAAAGAGGCAAGCAAAGATGAAGATGTCAAACAGGTAAATTCTTATGAATCATGGGATGTTGTCTTTGATATGAGTTTAAAAGATATTGATGATTTTTTGCATGAGGATCTTGTTGTCATGTGTGGTATGCAAAGGAAGATAGGTATGGTGTTGCTGGATTTATTACAGGTGTGATTAATTCAACAAGATTGAATGAGGATGAGATTTATGCTTGGATAGAGTTCATTGCAAAGGAGAAATTTCAGCATCGGATACTTGTTCCAGCTATGTGTTGGAGGAAGAGGAAAAAAAATTATGTCAACAATGGCTACTTCATTTTGTGACTCCATATTCACAAAAAAAAATTTCTACCATGGGAGTCGGATGCAGGAGCATCATGCATCAGCGAAAAAAAAAAAAAAAAATGTGGAAGATTTGCATGTTGGTTTTCTTGTCCCTATTGAGGTGGAAGCTTGTGGTGAAGATGAAGATGGTTCTATATCTCTCTTTTGACATCAAAGTGTGGGACACACTTTTCTATTTACCGGGGGAGTCTGATGCAGGAGCATTTTGCATGGGAAAATTAAATTATTAGAAAAAAAAAAAAAAAAAAAGAAAAAAAAAATTGAAAAAAAAAAAAAAAAAAAACTTGTGGAGGAGAGAGAAAGTGACGAAAATGGAAGGAAAATAATTAAAAATAGAAAATAGGAAAAGTGGAGAAAAGAGGAATCTCTATTTTCAAGGTGCATGGGTGGCATAAATAGAAAAATAATATAAATAGTTGTTATTCCATTAATTGAGGTGTGTAGGTGGCATCATGCATAGGAAAATAATAAAAATAGCTGTTATTCCATTAATTGAGGTGTGTAGGTGGCATCATGCATAGAAAAATAATAAAAATAGTTGTTATTCCATTAATTGAGGTGTGTAGGTGGCATCATGCATTTAATATTTGTTGTGATCCACAAAAGAAATGTAATTTTCTAATTGGGCCACATAGTGGTGCTTAGTTGTATTTAGGTGGAAATTCTAGAAGGTTGTAGATATTGTAGAAGGTTGTGGAGATTCTAGAATGTTGTGGATAAATCATGCCTTGGGTGGTAAGTGCCTATTTAAGCAAGGCTTATTATCATTTGTAATCAAGTTCAAGAAGTTTTGGAATTGTAAGCTCTTCAAATGTAATCTCTTCTAATGAATTTCAAGTATTAATGGAATTTTTATGAAGCATGTTGTCATCTCTCTTGCCTCCATATTATTGCATTTTTGGTTGTGAGTTGGTATGGGTGGTGTGGCCCGTCATCACAAAATGAGCTTTTGAAGAGAGGAGCTCACAAGAATTCCTACCATTTAGCATTGTGTAAAATGATAGGTCAACAAGAACCTTAGAGCTCTAATACCAATTTTTGAAAATATAAGACAGGCTAGGTTACCGAGAGGGGAAGGGTGAATCAAGAACCAATAAAAATTAATCTTAATTCACTAATTAATCATTCATATGTAATATGATCTAATTGCATACATGTAAAACTAAAAGCATTAAAACATTAATAGCACTTTGACACATAATATGGTATCTAAGCTGATAGCTTCCAAATAGAAATTAAAACTAGGAGGGGATGATACCCACAAGCTTTAGTACTATAGTATAATGTTAGCTTGTTAAGGCTTACAATGATCATTTCTGATGATCTTCCCTATTAGGATCAATAAGCATTGCTAGGTCCACCTTGCAAAAAGATTTACAAACATACAGTGAAGTATGCACTCGGTAAAGAGATTTACAAAAGACTATTAAGTCTACCTTGTGAAAGGATTTAATTATCACACCTATTAGGATGAACCAATGGCTAATCTCTAATTTGCAACCTTGATTTTCTAAATGAGATTCCTTTGGAGTGTAATGATCACCTTTCTATGATAGATAAATCTTTCTATTCCTTATAATTCTTGTAGCATTTTAACATCACACTTCTGATCTTGTACATATCTTTCACACTCATATTAATCTTTAGAAGTGATACAACACATTACATATATACCAATCCAATTTAAAATTCATTAAATTTGGCTATAATACAAGTTTCACCAAAATACACAAAGTCAACCCAACTACTGGCACTCAAGTTCTGAAGACAAACTCGATGAGGTTTTTATACTCAAAAACCATTATGAACACTCGACATCATTGTGCACTTAGTAGACATAGAAGCTTGGCTCATAATAATCACTTCCAAGTAATCTAAACTTGGTCTACACTAGTGACTCAATAAACACTATGAAACTTAGTATATAAATTGAATCCCTTGGTTGAAACTACATAGCTCAGTCAACACTATCATTATGAGCTCGATATAAACTAAAAAACTTGGTTGACACTGCATAACTTGGTCAACACTAGATTCACATTACTAAAGCTACAAACTTGATAAACACTGGAGAACTCATTTTGTATAGAGAAACTTGGTAAACAATATGAAGCTCAGTTTACATTGATAATCACAAACTTGGTAGATACTAATCAGTGTGAACTAAATATTGTTCCTGGAACTCGGTAGTAACTTTAGAACTTGGTAGAGCTTGAACTACTTTGTTAGCACTATAAATTTCAAAATAAACTTGGCAGCTACTAACCATCTGATTAAGTGTGTGTGTATGTCACTAATAAACAAACTTGATCATAATCTCAACATTTATTATCATGTAGTGTCATTATACCACTCATTGTAGTACTCAAATGATTGCTATTTTGGAGTAGCAACACATGAACATTGCCTATATTTGGGTTCAATAGGTAGTTAATATGTAAAAGAATCATAGTGTTATCTCCATTAGGTTCTTCCACTGATAGACTTGTATCAAAAACCCAATTAATTTATCATCATATGATCTAATAGACCATTATAATCCATATATAGTCCTTCCATTCACTAAATATTAGAAAGAACCAATAAATCAAAAGATACATTTCATATAGAAATGATGAATCGTAGAAGCTATTGAAACTTTCCCCCTTTGCCACTAATCATTGTTCATGTGACATATGTATCAAATTTAATTACTAAAGTGTATCAGATTTCCACAATTTATACTAGATAATTATTTTCTCTTCTTGAATAGATTGTGAGATAGTTTTTAGTATTAATGTTGATTATAGTACATGATTCATATTTAGAGTGCCATTTCTGATGATGTATAAGACATCCTATAGTGTGATCTAAAATGTCAATGCTAAAAACTATCACAAAATTGATCCTAGAAGACAAAATTACCATATTTGACACTATCGGAGAAGGCAAGTTTTAAAACCCATTAAAGAGCTGAAGCAAAAAATAAAATTTTATCTTTAAAAATGATACAACAATGGTGCTCATAATAATATGAACAATGAAATAGTTCTTAGTTCTCATTTGAATGGAAGAGTGATTACAAGAAACTATTTCTTCACAAAGGTATATACAATGCTACAAGTATTTACTATTTTTATAACTTTAGAGGCTACCTACTAATATGATCTAAATTATGTGACTTTGTGAGAACAATAACTCGAGGCAAACATGAGGAAAATATGGACACAAGAATATGAAATAGTGTTCTTGGAAGAATAAACTATAGCTGTCACATCTCCCAAAGGAAAACAAGTACAAAATAGAGTAAGAAAGCATCTATATGTGCACACAAAAACCAAGTATAATGATAACTCTTCCATTCAAAAATATGTAGCAATTGATAGGCACAAGTTACCTTCCTTAGATAGTGTGTCTGAGGAATTCTCATCACTCTTGTTCTATTTTTCATCCATTAAAGCAAAGAGTTCCATTTGCTTCTTCCTCTCTACTTCATAAAGCCTTCTCCTTTCTACCCTAATTGTAGATTTAATTCCATATGTCTCTCCAACAAGAAGATGAAGGTTGTAGATTTCAATCATGATCCTAACAACATCATCCAGCTCTTGTTTAGATAGATTGACCAACATGTTGGTAGTAAAACCCATCTCAACCATCTTTCTCAGTGTTATGTATCTCAATTGATCGACTTACCCAAAGGAATAAATGATAACCTATTGGTAATCAATCTTTGCTAGAATTGAGAGATGACAAAAAACTATATAAATGTAATTTCTTCTAATAATAGAGGGGTCAATAAATTTTGTTGTGAAATGCTCCTTTGTTTTAGAGACAAGAATAGAAGTATTTGATACCATTTATTTACTTTTCCATGCATATGTTAATCATTG
This sequence comes from Cupressus sempervirens, assembly GCA_028749045.1. Classification (NCBI taxonomy): domain Eukaryota; kingdom Viridiplantae; phylum Streptophyta; class Pinopsida; order Cupressales; family Cupressaceae; genus Cupressus; species Cupressus sempervirens. The sequence goes on from CM053791.1 coordinate 665,993,793, forward strand.
TATTTCTTACAAGTTAAATTAGGAATCTAAAGACAAGGGGATCTTTGTTTCTCTTTTTGATTTAATGAACAAACAAAGTAATTAGAGAATTACTAAAGTTAGAAGAAATATATTTTTTGTAACTTCATATCATTTCATCCTATATTTTATTCATACTATAATTTTTCATAATTACATAATCAATTATGTGGGTTCGTAGGATGTTTGAATTTTTGGAGTTGATCTCATTTCAAGAACTACTCATTGCCTAAGTTATTTTTGCCTAGGTCTAACTTGGTTTACCTCTTCTATTCTCTGGTCAAGAACACACCATAGTAGGATTAGAAACAAAAAAATTCTCTAAAAATCATCTACAAGGGAGTTGTACCTATAATTTAGAGAGAAATTAGTTTGTTCTTCAAACACTTGGGCATTGTAAGAGTTATTAAAGAAAGAACAATTTGTTTACCAACATGATGGTGATATGTTTGGTAGGCTTGGAAGTAGCCTAGTTATAGAGTCTGGTAATAAGAATGTATTAACATCTCCTCCTTGCATCGAATTTCAAGGCTAGGTTAAAATGTGGTTACCAAAAAAAATGTTTCCTTTACCCAAAAAATATGTCTCTTTAAGGGAATGTAACTTTACTTTCCAAGTCTTTAGTCTCAAAATCTTTGGAGTCACCATCTCCAAGAGTGTAATCCAAGAAATTGTCATTGAGTTCCTTAATACAATTTATTGAAAGGAAGAATTACATTTAAAGTTCTTATTAGTTAGTTTCCTAGCTCTCACAAGCATCAGAATATTAAAATTTTGTCTTGGAAAAAATGAGATTTTGAGCAGTAGAAATAAAAATCTTAGCAGAGTTTTCTTCAATGTATGAAGTTGGTATAGAACCCAATACATTGTATAGAAAACCTTAATCCACTAGAAAAAAATGCTTGCCTAGTTCCTTGTAGGAAGGTTGGTGTAAGCATGTGTTGGACATGATTTTATTTTTTAACAAAAATATTGCGAGTTTTAAATTTGATGCTATAATAAATTCAGATTTGTATTATAGGTGGTGAATTCGATTCTATAATAAATCCTAGAGAAAACTAGTGGAGAATCACCAAATAATCTCAATAATAATTGAATTCAATATATTGTCTTAGCCCATATCCTCCCTCATTCTAGTTCAAACTACTTTGCAATTCAGTTGAATATCATTGAGGATTCACTTCTAAAGCAATGTCCCTTTAAGTTTTAAAAAATGTGGGTGAGGGATGGAAACCTAATGAATACAATAGAATAGTAGTTGAAGGAAGCAGAAGTATTTGGATAAAAAATATATTGCTTGGTAACTAAGCTAAAGATGATCAAGAACAAATTGCAACTTTGATAATAGTTTTGAATAAAAAAAAAGAATAGAGTAGAAAATTGAGGAGCCTAAAATAGTTGTGATTAATAAAGAAATGGAAATGGAACTCTATCTCAACAAAAAGAAACTATTATTTGTTTAGGAAGATATCCTTGGTATGTTAGTTTGAGCTTCACTTGGTTTTGAGAATACTTCAATATTCTCTACTTAACAAGGCCAACCATGTGAATGTGGAAGTTCATCTAGCCTCACCCTTTCCCCCTAATATCAATATAGATTCCCCATTATCATCTAATTACATACTTCATTAATTCATTCATCCATTTATCCATTTATGAACTATAACATTCAATCAATACAGTCACATAACATTCATTAATATGATATAAAATTCGTTAATAAATAATACTAATCAAGACTTCATTAAAACATCATAATATTCATTAGCATGAAATAAAAATCAATATTAATATGAAAAATTCATAGATAATTACTTAAAACAACATTCTTTTACTATCCAACAAAGTTTATCAAAGAGCATTTAAAAAAAAACATTTCTTCTTTTTGTTTTTCTTATTTCTCTTAAAGAAAACACTAATAGAAGAATCAATATCTTCCCCATTCTCCTCCTCTTGTGGAAAATGTAATGTCAAATTATGACGCCTCCTCCTATTTTGAGGAGCAAGAGGCTATTGTACTAAAGGGGGATATGTTGCAAGAACAAGTAAATGAGTTAAATTGGCATACTTCTTTTCTCTTTTTAACTATTACAAGTATTTAATTAAGTAGTACAACATAACATGCATTTTTCTTACTTGACAATGCCAGATCTTGTACATTAGCATTTTGATTCACTACCACATCGACATGTTGAACACTTGAAACATGCTCCACTCCTTCACCATGATGTTCAACATGCTCTAAAATATTCAAAAAAAGGTTACACATCAAATTGTAATTGAAGATGTTAAATTATATTCATAATTGCATAATTTATTTCCAATATAAAATTAATACATCCACCACTATGATTCATGTCATGAAATTCATCACATGCAGGTTTTGTGATAGGATTTGAAGGTTGCAGTGAAATGCTATGCCCATTGTTATGCAGTCAATTTATGTTCTAAACTAATAGAAAAAAAGAAATTTCTCAACTATTCAATTTGATTTACTTTTCATTTGACCAATTGACCTATGTCTCATTTGGTGCTCTATATTCTTGGGTATGGCTTTCAAATTCTTGGCATAGGTGTGTAGACATGACTTTATAGCCTTCCTTCAAGGCAATTTTTATATAAAATTCACACAATCGAATCCAGAAGCAACATCATCATTAACAATGGATTGTGGAAACTTGATATTATTAATTTTTATATATTCATCCATGGGCTCTACATTGACTTTTGTGCCCTGTATTTTTTGCTTAATATCTTTAGTTTTACATGTATGATTTGATTTAATAAAATTGTTTGAAACATTATATATAAAAAATATATAAGAAATTCCATTGCTGCTACTTACAAGTCAAGACTGAAGATCCATACAACTACTAGAGCTGAGTTTGTATTGGCCAACCTTTTCTACTTTCAATTTTGTAGCCACTGATGTGTTCTGCAGTCTATGAATAGTTTGAAATATGTTATATTATATATTTATCACTAATTAGTGCATGATTAAATTCTACTTAATAATATCATGGCATACCTTTTTTTGCCCTCTTCTAGTTCATTTCCCTTATCCTATAGCCTTTTCTCTTTTGCATCTTCTATTATTTCATTCCACTTCATCAATGGAATCATAAGAGGACAATTGTACTTTGGCTTCTCCTTTCGACACCTTTTATATTGATCCCTTATAGTCTTTATATTTTTTGATGCAATTTTGAGAAGTATGATAGTGTCAAAAATGTTTTTTTCCAAAAAGTTCCTCAAAAGATGTAATGAGCTAATTTTTTAATTCATGACCCTAGTTATTCCATCTTTTAAACAAAAATTGGTAGATCAATAACTTTAATACAGTACAATAAATGGAAGAAAAGAAAAATATTGTAGCAATGATATGAAACTACATACCTTTTATGTATGATGGGTTCAAATACACTCAATGCCATATCAAAAAGAGGATCAATGAAAAAATTATTTCCTACAAAAACATCATGGGATTATCAATCCAAAATGAGTTATGTATAAGTAAACTACAATTAAGCTGTAAATAATAACAATTTTAAATTACTTGGAAGCTTTTGTAATTTTAACCAAAACATAGTTTTCTTGTTCAAAAGTAGTGTCCCCATAAATGAACCGGTACTAGTCACATGAGTTGCTCCAGGAAATAGATCAGCTTTAGTAGTACTAGTACCTTTTGCTCTATCAACTGAAGGTCTATCTATTAGTGCACAAAATAGGTACATGAGTATAAAATCCACCCAACAAAAAAAAATCCATGATTATCACATTACAAAATATACAAAAAAAAGGTTTTATTAATTGTACTTGGCATAGTCGAGGATTATTGCATGCTCCTTGTTGCTAACGATGCACTCAGCAATATTGGAGTGATGACTGAAGGAGGTGTCCACACTTCATCATGAGCTGAAGAATACAATATTGTTAGAAAAGACATTGGCAATGGATAAAGATCAAATTGGATAGTAACTAGAAGCATCCAAAAAATCAAAGTTAAGTGTCATAATGTTGATGAAAACAAACAATGTTGCACTCGTTTCACTTTCAACATTAGATGTCCTATTTCAAAACTAAGTAGGATGGACTAAAAAATTAAATAAATATACCCATAATAGTCATAAGATTAATGACACAAATAGAAGGACCAGGTTAGGTAAGATAACTGAGTTAAATCCATGTGATTCATCTCTACATACCTTTCATTTGTGAAATGGCTATAAATTTCTTACACACTCAATTTAAACATTTCTTGTATCTACTTAATACATTAAAAATACTTAAGTGAATGATAAATTAGTAATTACCCAATATTATAAGATTTACTTTTAACAGTCATATTTCATTTGAATACAATAAGCATAGAATTAATCATTTATTCAAATGGCATGGAGAAGGAAAAATAGGTTAACTTGTAGTGTAATCTTGTTGTAAATCTGTTAGAAAAGGTATCGAATGCACTATTTTGTAGTAGAGGAAACATATTTAAATTAACATCAATTTGTTTTCCACTATATTCAAAATGGTCCACCTACTAATGCCAATACACATAATCGACCTTGCTTGTGTACCTAACTTTTGAAATACATTAGTACATTACATAAATTTTGTTGCTCTTAATATATTGTTGGTACCTACCTCTAATGTTACTTTTATATTATAATTTTAAAATTTTATGAGACATCTTATACCTCTAATATTACTTCTATATTAGAATGACAAACTTTTATGAGACATCTTAAACCTCTATTTCTTTACTTATGCTCACTTACAATATTGTTGAAAGCATATTAGATCTATTTAAATTCTAAGGAACTCAAATTTAGGTCACTTGGTTGACTCTATTAATTTTACCTCTAAATAATTTATTTTATTAAAATTAATAGAATAGGTGAGGTGGTATTTTTTAATATAAAAGACATTTATTGTTCTTGCAACAACAATCTAGATGTATCTACAATTGGTTAAGTTGTGTACATTATTCTTGTGACTTTTGAAGAATATTCTAAAGAGGGTTGAAAGAAGATAATATGTGATATGATATGAATTTCACTAATTTCACATATGTTTTAAAAGAGTGGGAGTTTTCAATCAATGAATTCTAAACTAAGATAATTATATTCTCTCAAAAAAGGAGGATTTGGATAGTGATGCTTTATTCCTCTTTTTATCTAATGTGAATCTTGTGTTGCTACATTTTAAGATATCAAACATACCATGAATCAATAGCCATGAATGTTTAATTAAATAAAATACTTTGTTGAGGAATTAGAATGTACAAGGCATATTACAATGTCTAGAAACCCTATGTCTAATTTAGTACATTACCATTGATTTAACTATTGTAATCTTTCTCTTATATGGATCTATTAATATTAAATAAGTTCTTAGTTGAACTTGGTGGTCATAACACTCTCACCTTTTCTAGTCAAGAACAACCTAAACTTGTTCAAACAGAGATCCAAGTATGGAATAGCAATCAGTCATAATTGAATCTTCCTTAAATAAACTCAATGGTGTAATAATACTATAATTTTTACTAATTTTGAAAAGAGAAATTTTTATTTACATGAAGGTTGTGCACTACAACCCTTGCCATGTTCACCACATGGTCTTGTAGGTGTTATAAAATTTTGTAGAAGAACACATAATATTTTAGATGGTGATCCATAAGATACTATAAAATATAAACATCTATTTAACTTCTATTATTGATTTAGATTAATTGTTACTTACCTTCAAAGATTTGACTCTATGTATCAATTATTCTTTCAGTGCCTCTATCTCCTTGCTTGTGTCACTCTCGGGGATAATGTTAAGAATTTCATCACTGTATCTTTGTATGAGTTGGTAGGCTATGAATATCGGTTCAACACTAAGGGCAATGCCATCTATAAATGATGTCCATGTTTTAGATCTATCGGTTCTTCTAGTATTTTGACCTCTAGTTGATCTCCCTATTTTGGACCTACTAGATGTCTCACTTTTTTCTTTTATTCCCACATTTTCCTCACTTGAGGAAGACAAATTAGACAAATACCTATTTTGTAGTACCTGCAGTTCATAAAATGAGAGAAATATTATGACTAAATTTGATATTGATGGTAAAGAGAAGATATGCAAATAAAAAATTATATCTATAGGGTCTATTGACTTATACTTGAAGATCCATGTGATTGTGCAAGATCCTAGTCAAAGACATTGAATAGCCAGCACATGTAACTAATTTATCTTAAGTTAGCCAAAAAGTTGGTCTAAGTAATGTGTATATCTACAAAAATATTGGAAATGTTGTACTTAATATTTATATCTACACATATAGTTTTGAAATAAGAATCACCTCATTCATCAAATTCACCCATATTATAATGAATGAAAAGTTGTTCGCTTACAATGCTCTATATACTATAAATTACATAGAAGATAGAAATTACATGATGCACACATTGAAATCATTGTATATTTTATAATTCCCTACCTCTACTTTATGTGTGGTAGCTATGTAATATCATTCTATATACTCCACAATAGTAGAGTTCAACACATAATAACTTAATTATAAAAACATATAGATTAAACAAATTTCTATAAATAAATCATGACCCCATCATACTTGATATTAATTGTATGTTGATATACATTCATTGATCATGTCATTGATCACCATCTTTATCTCTGTCATCACCATCACCATATTTTTCACTTCGATCATTGTTATCACCACCACCACCTTCATTGCCATCATCATCATCTTCATCACCATTATCATGACCATCATCAGCATGACCATCACCATCTTCGTCAACATCATCATCATCATCATCATCATCATCATCATCATTACCATCATCTTAACATCAATAGAATCATCATCTAATTCTTCTTCATTATCATTATATAATAGTGGTTTATGATCATCATTTACTTCATCTTCTAATTCTTCAGTATCTTCTTCTTTCATCACATTATACATTATCGGCCTTCCTCTTGGATCATGTCTGAAAACAAATGAGCAACTCACTTTGTGTGGAACACCAAAGTAAAAAACATTCTCGCATTGGCTTGGAAGATTATAGCACTCATCTCCAACTTTCTCAAATGACCTTCTATTAATAATTGCAAATCCACTATCATGTTCAATAACAGTCTTATGAAGATCATTTTGATTCAGCCATAGCCTATACTATTTGACAAAAAATAGAACTAATTTGAATTAATTAATTTCACACTCAAGTATATCATTCAAAATGTCATAGTATCAATTTTTATATTGTTAAGGATGTATGTCATTTCAAGATCAAATATTGGTGACCTCAAAGACTATAGTTATCCTAGAATCACAAATTTTCTTTATGTCATCTGACTTTTTTATGTAAAATTTATGGCCATGGTAGTACATAGCTTTGTGATATTTGATTTGAAATTATTCAAATATGTCAATATTATTTGGATCAATCAATGAGTTGATATTAAATTTATGTGTCATGATTAGTAATCTTCTCCATACCTTTCCATCTCTTAAGCCATATGCTAGATCAAGTACCATTGGCATAACATTGGATCTCCATTATGATGAGATTCTTTAACCAATGATGCAACACCATCCCATATTAATGGGTGGCCATTTTCTTGAGATTTTTGAATCCATACTATCATCCAATCAAAGATCATTTACAATATACAAATGTAGTGCATCCCACTCATGACCAACTATAAAGAAAATAAATTGACAGGTTAGAAAAAACTTATATTGATGATGGATAAGAATTAATTAATTACAATAAACATATTGTAATTACCTCTTACTCTCCTCAATCTCTCTTTCCCTTTTAGGTACTCCCATTCAATTTTTTTAATAGAGTTTGGATCCAAAATGTGATCTACATGGATATTTACTACAAACTTTGGAAGATATTCACTAATGTATATCATGGTCTAGTAGACCATATATCCCTCTACCATAGAACCCTTGACACATGATCTTTCTCAAAATATGCCCTTCCTAAATTTCAAGTACCTCTGAACCATCCACATTGACCTAGTTTATACAAGTCCACACAATTTAATTTTCTCAAATTGATGTACGAGGTAGTGTTCTTGAGCATTGAAATTTTTTGAAGGTAAATAGTTTTGCATTTCACATATAAGCTATAGAATTTTTCTCTTCCAATATTTTATATTTTTTTAATCAATTTCTTTAGATGATAACCACCTGAAAGAGATTCAATACACAAGAACATATAAATGAGATTTCAAATCAAATTATAGAATAGATTACATACAAAGTAAAGAAAGTCATAAATATAATATATGTGCAACATATCTAAAAAATAATACTTCTAACCTCATGTATGTTTTAAGATCATATGTAATTTGTTTAATACTGTTGTCAAACTTGTATGGGAGGGATAGAGGTAGGACATATTGCAATGATTAAAAAATGATCATTTCAATATATTACGAAATAATACAATAGGTAGTACATGCAATTTTATAAATAGAGAACATGACTAATCTTGATGAAGGTATGCCAATCATATGTTTTCAACCCTGGCCCAAAACCACCTTTCTTTGATAAATGAGTGCTTATATTTGTATCAAATCCTATGAGAATTTTTTTTTTTTTTTTTATCACTTCTTTTAATGCATCACTTTGTTGCTCCATTAATAACCAAGGAATGACACTCGTATTTATGTAGTCTCAATTGCTATTTGATTTAATAAAATATTTTAGTTTATGATTGGATTCATGAATGTCAGTACAAATTTTTGCAATTTTTTCTCTATCATACCTTCCAGCCAATATTTTCTATAGTGTCTCTATTACATTCTTTCTAATATGCATATCATCAAACAAATGGATGGTTGGGAGATCCTTATAGTACGATAACCAACTAAATTGAGTAGGATAGCTTTTTATTCTTCTAGGAAGTTGGTCATTAATTCCTTGATGAACTTCATGAGCATCAATTACATCATTACTAAATAAAAGACAATATCAAAATATAAATTTCAAACTATGGATGACATACTGGACATTAACTTGACAATTTAGTAAATCATATTCTAACTTCCATAGATAAGGTGTCATTCTTTGTGGCCTTGATATTTTCTCTTATTTCCCATTAAAAATATTTTTTTTCAATAATTTTATACTTATTATTATTGTGGGGAAAGTGCTTAAACTAATCAAACACTGGCTTTCCAAAACTTCTTGAATTATGACATTTAATCTTTAGACAACAAACTAGACATGAATTTTTTCTTTGTTTGAAGACCTAAAAGATCATGTAAAATTGGATCATGTACAATTATAATGCACAACTTAATAATATAACAATAATGTGTAAGTACTATAATAGACCAAAAATATGTGATCTTAACAATATAACATACTACAAAAACGAGTTAGCCTAGGGTCATCATGTATTGTCCATACAAGAATTACATGGAATTGAAATTATCTTTGTCCTATTGGTCTAGAGATGTCATACATAGTGACCCCATTCCATAACTTCAACAACTTGTCAATAAGGAGCTCAATATACATGTTCATATCTTTAACTTGGTACTTACCTATTAATTGTATGAATAGAAATATTACATAATTGTTATGACCATTTCCATGCACTATTTATAAATTAATTTAGATAACTATTAAATGAAAAAATACTTAGTACAATCATTGAAAAAATTATGTGTTCCCTCTTTATGGACATCCAAGGAGGAATTTTATTGTTAATAACAAAAATAGGCCACACTAAGTAAATAAATCTCATATATCCAAATAGATTGACACCATCCACTACCAATGAAAGCTTGAGATTACAAGGTTCTTCTTTAAAGTGTGGTCATGTTTCTTCTATCTCTTTAAATGTAGAACCATCTATAGGAATTCCCATAATATCATATTGACTTCTATTATGTGTAACGTAATCCATAAATTGTGCTAAGCTAGTGCACTTGAATAATCATTGAAGACATGAAATAATGTGAATGTATCGAAGAACCTTGCGAGGTACCCTTTTTGTTATTTGATTTGACTAATATTTACTTATATGATAATTAGGCCATTCTATTGCAAATTCATGTTGTTTATGATATAGAATGTGATCATTAGGACTTGTATGTATTGTTTGATACTTCATTCCAATTTGATTCATAATGGTAGATAATTCTCGGTATGAACTATTAGAGTTCTTACTAGTAAGGAACATACAAGGTTTCTTTGAACCTAATACTAGGGTGCACAAGACTAAGACCAAACATAACGAATAGCTAAAACCTATAATCAACTATGTTCATCCTAGCTTTGGACCAACTTCAATAGAATCACTATGATTCCCTTCATTTTAGGTTTTGTAGGGCCAAGGTGGGAAAAACTTAGGGATTGATATGAGTACTTCTATGAAATTCTTCTCTTCAAGACAATCCTCTATAGAAAAAAGTGGTCAATGTTCTTCTATAATTTAACAATAAATTCCCTACCATAGTAGCTAACTATAACTAAGAAGATGTTGCAAATAAGTAACGACCAAAAAATTTAGTTCTTCATTACATGAAATGGTGAATTGATTGTTTGTAATTTGTGTGTTCGATAATTATATGAATAATTATTTTGCAATTTAAGAATTAATTATCAATGTCTTATCCATTGTTATATAGAGTCAAAATCAGTAGCTCAAACCTATTTAATCAACTTGTAACTAAAACTATCAACAATGAGCTCTAAGTTTCATTCTTACCATGTCCTTCTCATAAACCCCAAACCCTATCACTTAGAGAAAGCAATAACTTAATTCTTTGCATTAACAATAATTAGTAAGAGATATACAATTCATTCAAACTAAAAGAAACTTGTTCATTTTAGCCTCAAGATCACAGATATATAAAGAAGGAGACAAAACTCAAATAAATAGATATATATAAGATTTAATTTCCTTTTGTATTGATTTCCCTTTGAAAATGCTTACAATACTGACAAAGACTCAAAAATAACTCAGACCTTCACAACTAATACTCAACATTCACTATATTTTGAAGTATACAAAATCGATTACATCCATATAATTACAAAAATAGGGAAGACTACAAAAAGGCATAAAACATGAAAATTATACAGATTTTCTGACCTCTCACTCCACACCTTGGGAATCCTTATGTAGAGGATTACAATAAGCTTCAGATGGGAGGGCAGGTGTTAAAAATGATCCTATAAAAAACCAAAGGCAAAAATCCTTTGAAGATTACATTAATTAATTCTTTGCAATTGGAGAATAGATAGGAAAGTAGGTGTAAAAAGTAAATGTCATTTATGGCTAGAGCCTTTTCTTTAACTATCTTATCCTCCTCCATCTCTTATTGTCTTCTTGCAACAAGCTCACAATTATCTGTCTAATCATCTTCCTGGGATTATAGAGCCTTGATGTCTACTATTAGTTCCCATATGGTGATATTTGTTTCAATGTCAAGCCAGATGGCACTTTTGATTGCTTCAAAATCCTCTAAGCACTTGGTCCACTTGGCATCATTTATGGCTTTGACTTCAACAGCCACCTTGGACATCTCTAACTCTATCTTAAAGAGCATATCAATCATTTCATAGATGGTGGTAGGACTTGCTTCATTGTTACAAAAAGAAAAAAAACTTTGGATGATAAAAAATATTCTTAAATGATGATGACCATTCTACCCAGTTCTTTATTTTACCTTCATTGTCCAAAATTTTTGCTACAAAGCTTGGTGTCCCTACAATAATTATTTTCATTTTGTTTTGAACTAGCTACATCTTATCTCTAAAGAAACCATTTAAATCTCTTACCTTATGAATTACCTTTCTGGTGCTCATAATGGTTATCTTTGGTAGGTCTTTCTTATGTGGAAGCATAGTAAGTAGATTATCAAAGAATTGCATATATGTCCCCCATGTGCTAAACAATGGAGATCACACTGTAATTTCCTCTACACAATTGTACTCTACTCCTTCCAATGCAAGGTAGCTTCTATGCACATGTTGAGAAACTAATTTTATTGCATTGATCTTATGAATCAACAAATTCTTCATAGCTCTGATGTCCACATCATTGCTAGCTTCTAGCTTTATTTCATCAATCTCCATAACATGGCTTGATGTTTGTCCTATATCATGTGTTTGGACCTCTATTTGCATATCTTTTTCATAGATCTCTATAGCATTTCTGACATTCTTTTCCAAATCATCTATTTCTATTACAAGTTTGATGGTACTTTGTTCTAGAACATATGTTTTCTTCATCTCCTCTTCATGATTCCTCTTTTTTCTCAGATATCTCTAGTATGTTTTCTCTAATTGAGCTTGAAGGGTATCCATCTTGTTTTTGTTCATCAGTCCAACTAAAGTATGCAACCCAAATATCTCATCACTAGAGGTAGATTAAACATGATAGATGATAATATTTCCCCTAGGGGATTATTTAATTTCAATCAGGGAAAGCTTATCATGCTCAAGAGATAAACTCCAAATTTCCATTGTTTGAGCATCTATATTGTAGCCTAGCCCTCTCAGTTATCCATACTAATTGTCATCTTCAAATGAGATTCTTTTGTCATGTCTTCTCATTTGATCTAGCAAAAAGGATGAATTAACATCCCATCTTAGAAAGATAGTCATACCACTCCTCATTACTAGTTCCCTTGCCTCCTCTATAATGAGGCTCTCTCTTGCAGGGTCATATTCTTGTATCTTTTTCACTAGTGTAGTAGCTACCTCATTAAACTCTTCTGGATTCATTTGTAGGGAAAGTTCATTTTGTTTTACCTTAAATAGAAAAATCTTAAACTCATTAGTTTTTAGAAAATTATCATCTTTCATGAATTCACGAGCCTCTATAATTCTATCATCTATTATTTGAGCTTCCAACTCCAACTTCTTTGCTCTTTTCTCATCCTTGGAAGCCTAAGATATTAAATATTTCCTTCTTATGTCATCAAAGTACTTATTGCCTCTTGCTAGAACTGGAAGGGCTTTTTGTTTGTCTTTTTAAGGTAATTCAACCATTTTCTGCTTCTTATGTCTCTGTTCTACCCACTCAAAACTCTCACAAATATCTTCTTAGACATCTTCTTTAGCTTGGTCTTCATCATTAGAGACTTCAACAACAATCTCATGATTTGAGTACTTAGGGTCAATCTTTTTTTTTATTACTTCTAGAACTTGGGATACTAATTCATCAAAATTTGTCACACAGTTGTCTAATTTTGAGTAGTGATCCTCATTAGGATCAAAACCTTTGAAATTTTTATCTTTCTTTTTCATCTCATACTCAAAATTGAAAATATCCCTATACTTAATTATTCTTTCTCTACATTCATCCTCATTTATCTTGTTAGCAATGACATCCTCTCCCCACATGGGTTTTGTAGAAGGCACGGTATATCCTCTCATAATTTTAAAAGCATGTCTAATCACATTGAAAGGATCATAAGTCCTAGCTTGTCCAATTGGCAATTTATATTTCCTTAAAAATTCATTTGTTCCCTCAATAGCATTCTTGTCAATTTCAAAGTCTGCCACTTTGGTACATATACAAAGGAAAGTTCCTTTCTTAACACCATTTCCTAAGTATTCTTTGTTTAAAGAAATTAATTTTTAGAATACTTCCACAAACCCTAACCCCTCAGGTACCTATTTAGGTAGAGTATAGCATGGTTGAGGGCATCCAAAAACCCTAATAATTGTATATTCTTCAAATAGAAAGACACTACCCCAATCCTGAGTTAATTTCTTCCCAACATCAAAGCACAATTTAGGTTGAACAACATTTCTTAAAATCCTATGGATTCTTTCAATTATCAACCCTATCATTTTTAATACTAGATGAGAAAAACCATTATAAAAAGTAATTACATTGGAATAAGGATAGAACATTATCCATAGCCTTGTCCATCTTTGCAGTGGCAATCTATCTCCCCTTTCTTGAGTAGACTTGAAGAAACTCTGATCAAATATGTTTAAATTCTTGAACAAGATCATGTTGTTGGAAATATTCCTAACTAGGTTATGTTATTGAGAAGGGAGGGGTGAATTAGTAACTTCTAAAACTTCAACAATTCTAATTCTTAATCCAATAGTCCAATTAGCATTTAATCCTTCACAGATAATTTGATCTAACTATATGCATAAGAAATTGAAAACATGAAAGCATTCATAACACTTTGACACAAAGATTTGGTGACCCAAAAACCTTCCAAATAGAAAGTAAAACTTGGGCAGGGGTGATACCCACAAGCTTTAGTTCTACAATATAAAGTTGGCCTGTTAAGGCTTCTATTGATCACTTCTAATGATCTACCCTATTAGGAGCAATAAGGACTGCTAGGTCCACCTTGTGATAGAATTTACAAACATACAATGAAGTATGCACTTGGTAAAGAGATTTAGAAAAGACTGTTAGGTCTACCTTGCTAAAGGATTCGACTAATCCACCTATTCAGATGAAATAATAGATGATCTCTAATCTGCAACTTGGTTTGCTGAATGAGATTCCTTTAAGTTTACAAATTATCTTACTATGATAGATGAATCTTTGTTGCTCCCTATACTATTGTAGCCTTTTTAATTCACACTTTTTGCTCTTCTTTTAAGATTGCATATCATATGCATCATTACTACACACACTAGATGTGATACAATACATTATATATATACCAATCTAATTATGCAAATTACAAAGTCAACCACAATACAAGTTTACACAAATATTAATAAGTCTGGTCAAATATAGACACTTGGGTTCTGAAGACTAACGTGGTGAGGTTCTGATACTCAACATCCACTATCAATGCTCAACATTGTCATGCACTTGGTAGATGTAGAAACTTGGTCCATACTGACCACTTCCAAGTAGTCTTGAACTTAGTCTACACTGGTGACTCGGTAGATACTATGAAACTCATAATATAAACTGAGTCTCCTAGTTTACATTGTATCACTTAATAAACACTATCTCCTCAAGCTCGGTATAAACTAAGTCACTTGGTTAACATTGAGTAGCTCGATTAACATTGGACTTTCATCACAAACTATGAACTCGATAAACACTACACAACTTAGTTTGCATTGGTAAAATAAACATACATTGAGATGCATGGTTTATACTACTGATCTTCATAGTAACTATAACTGTTTGGTAAACACTAGAATTTTTCCAAAGGACTTAGTAGTAACTATAGAATTTGATAACAACTAAAATGCTTTGAAGACACTATTATCTGCACAATAAGCTCGGTATCTATTTACAATTTGAATAAGTGTATGTAACTATTAACAAATTTGACTGATATGTCAACACATGTGCATGAGTAGAGAGTAATGGTGGAATTTGAAATTCACCAAGTCTCCAACTGAGAATTAGTGATCCCCTTATGGATACTCTCAATGATGTAATCCAAAAAATCATAACCTATATTATGATTTGGGTCTTGAATATTCAAGGGCATAATATAATGTCCTCCTAATGCTTCCATAGCTCCATTTGAATCTAGGACCTTGTTGATTCCAAATACAATGTTCCAAAAATATCTTTGGAAGAATTTGAAAGGCTTAAATTTATCGAGATCCTTCCTCTTTGGAATGTTTCCTAAATTCTTCTTTGTAGGTGGAATATACCTAGTCATATTCTGGCCCATATAGAAATACTTATGACTCTTGAAATTCTCAGTTAATTTCTCCACTTCTATGGCCATCACCATTGTCCCCCTGAGTCAAAAACCTCTATAAATGTCTTTTTGTTTAGGGATAGGAAAACACTTCTATCCTTTATATGAAATGTCTTCTTGATAGTATTATAACATTAGATTAGGGCTTTCACCAGGTCAAAATCTATAAATACTTTAGGCATAACTAATTTGCCTAAGTTTCTCACTAATGGGTTACAAACTAGAACATTTGATGCTCTATTTCTGTAGAAAAACCAAAATAATTGATGCACATTTCTATCAAGAAATTTTGCATCTCTACACAATGTATATGGGTCTTTGAATACCAAATCATCTGCCATCTATGCATTAGTTGAATTAGGTGAAATGTGAAACCACTCCTCTACAAATGTGCTTGGAACTTTTGATGGTGTATCTAGTTTCTCAATTACTACTTGTACAATTAGCTCTCCCTCCATCTAAGCCATTTCTATAAGAAAATAGGATAATTCTGTATATTGAGAGCTGAAAAAGTCTTCCTGGGTATCACTTTGCACTTGAATATTTCCAAGAAAAAGAAGACAACTTAAGAAAATGGTAATGGAAATCTCTCGCTCTTTAGAGTTTATCAGCTTCTATAATGAGGGTATGGCTTTAATTGGTAATTAAGAGTGGCACACTTGAAAACCTATCAATTTCTTGAAGAACTAGCCAAATTTACACTTTTTTAGATTTTTGTACATCCATCTTTCTATTGAAAAGCCATTTTATGATTTTTAGAAATATCAGATGCAACCATGTGATTAGGGCGTTGCTTCTTAGTACTTCACAACATTGCAATGGTTTAACAAGAAACTTACATTGACTGTGTGATGCCATGCTCACTATTTTATCTAGCCATTATTCCTTGATCATAGCATCATGACCTATAACTTATCTATTATAAAAATCCTTGTGAATATGTGATGCTTTACAACCTTAACCATTTGATCTTTCTTTCTCTTGTTTGCAACCTCAACTTGCCAACTAGGTTTTGAACTTATGACAATGTGATGAACTAGATTTTCTATTTTACAACCTTCTCCATGAGTTAAGCACTAACTCCACCAATGGTGTGAAGGTAGAAAATTTGATTGCGTAATGAGCTTGATCACTTCATCACAACTTGAAACTTTAACTATGCTTAAACCTTTGTGATCTACTGATGAAAATTTCTTTTAACTACCATACATCCTTCACGACTCCACAACTTGAAGACTGTCCTGGCCACTTAAGCATGCGATCATGTACTCATGTCAAATTCCTGTATAATGTGTCCTAGACCAACCCATGTGTCTTCAATTTCTCCTTCCCATCTGGTCATACTTGGATACATGTCTTCCCTATGCTACTTGATAACCTTAGAAGACTAGAGTTGAATTTAACATGTAAACATGTGATTTAACTTTTACATTAACTACTTTCCCGTGTTTGAATGGTCATCACTTTTAATTAATTGAAGTCAGGAAGACCCATTAGGGTATGTGCAAGATCATGGTGTACCAAACTATGGCCTTAAGTGGCAATGAAAAACTAGCAAATCAGGGTTATGTCAACTTGACACATAATTTTAAAGTGGTTCTAGACTTTATATCAAAAAGTTGTAAGAAAATAATCTATAGGAAATTGAATCTAGTTTCTAAACTACAAGGCCTTATCTGGAGAAAAAAATATTTGATTGGTCAAAAGTTAGGATTTTAATGTAGTACTACAAAAATTTCAAGGCAAAAATAAAAAGTAGGTGTATGTCTGACCACCTTAATCATAATCAAATGATAATATTTTTAAATATAATTTTAGATATAAAAGGTAGAATCATGCCTAGATGTGACACATATTTTTGGCAATTTTTATTCCAAATAAATAATTAATTATGAATTTTCTACTATACTATTTTTAGAATTAAAAAACTCCCATATTTGACCACATTGACTAGTTCAAAAAACATCAAAATTAAGTTTTTTTTTCTTTTCTTATACTAGCCAAAGCATAGAATGTGACACATCTTTTGGATTTCACAAATCTTATACGGTTTGAAAGTTATAGCTATTTTTCAACTAGTATGTCAATGAACACTTTGTAGCTAACTCCATTAGAAAATAAGTAATAATTACTTACTGAACTTGTAATTTGACAAAACTTACATTTATGAAAAGCTAAGAACATTCTTAAGAAACCCCTTTCATTACATCAAATTTTGGTTTTAAAAAAGTCGTCAGCTACATGCTTGAAGTAAAAAATACATAAGAACATGCCAAAAACACATTTTCGGGATGTTTTAAAGATGACCATATAAGGTTGGTATTGAAAGATATAGTAGGAATTATAAAGGTATTAATTGTTTTCATTTAGTATCAGGATGGGTGGGAAAAAAGTGGGAATAGATTTTGAAATTCTTTGAGGCATTTCAGAACTACATATTTTTCAGATCACCACTTTTTGGCACACCATGATCCTGCACATACCCATTACCTTATGCTTACACTCTTTTTGCATGTTCACAACTCAGAAATAAAATTTTCCATTGACTTCTATGAAGCCACGTAGTGCTTAAAACAAGTCATTTTCTCCCTCACCACCCTTTGAATGGTTAGTGAGCAAGGAGTATGATGTTGTGGAAAATAAGATTTCATAGCACAACTTAATCATATAAAAGGCAATGAAAAAATGATATGAACACTTGTTATAAAACATAATGTTATAAGATACATTAATGAATTATGTACATCCTTATGTTGGACCTTTCAAATTAATTTTGGAAAGAAGGGTCTCTATTGATATAAAAAATGGAATGCTTTGATCTAGGGTTTTATAAGGGTTAATTGAAACTTAAGAACCCTAAGTATGACAATTGCAAATTCTTTCATGATTTTTTGTAATTTTTAAAAATCTTTGGCAAGTGGAAAATCAAACCAACATGAATGTGGTAGAATGTTTGATGGTGGTAACAAAAATTCACCTGTCAACCTACAAATACAAATATAAATTGTTAATATAATGAATAGTAATGGTATGCTAACATTGAAGATGAAAAAAATGGCATACCTTAGCATACATGACATTGCTACATTAGATAAACCATTCATAATGTTCAAGTTTAGAAACAACACTATAGTCGAGAGAAGAGTTGATTGGGAGACTTCTTATAGGGGCTTGTGTGCCTTCTCAAGTATAGGTATATCAAGATCATCTTCTGAATTATTATCAGATGTGCTAGTACCATCATCATGAGCATCTTCATCAGCTACACCAATACCATCTTCTTCAATCATTTCCTTTTTCACATTATCATCTTCTTCCATGGGAGCGTTATCCTTAGCTTGGATATTAACACCTCCATGTTCCTCTAGTTGGAAATCCACATTGAGATATCAATAAAAATCATGGCCCCTTCAATGTGACCATGTTGCCTACAATGACTCTGGGCTATTGTGATTACAATTCTTTGATTCTATAATCCCTTACACTTTTTTCAAGGAAAAAATATTTATCAACTTTTCCTTAGAAGTGAGACCACAATCTAACAATTGTCTTGTTATTTTATTCTAGGTTCATATTGTCATGTGTAGTCTTTCTTCATAGGAAAATATATCTACAATATTATTGAACATGTTGTACTTAATGTTTATATCTACACATATGGTTTTGAAAGAAAAATTTGGTATAATTAATGTGTATGTCTACACAAATATTGGGCATGTTTTACCTAATGTTTATATCTGTACATATGGTTATCAAATAAAAATTTGGTCTAATTAATGTGTATATCTACAAAAATATCGGACATGTTTTACTTAATGTTTATATTTGCACATATGGTTTTGAAAGAAGAATTTGGTCACTTTGCTCAAATTCACCCATATTATAATATCAAAAACTTTCATTAACATAAATTCAACAACTTTTGTTGAGCCTTTTCATTACTCCTTGTTTGTCATGAGTTGGGGTCATTTAATAGGGAAAGTTTGTATTCATTGTAGAGTATGCACATATCAGAGTTGTGACTATTTATTTCAGTAGTTTGGTATGATTCATTTTGGTAGTTGTTTGGATTTCCTTGCGTACATGTATAGATTTTTGTTCAAGCACTCGTAGCTAGATATTAACCCAAACATATTACTATTCTATTGATCAAATGTGGTGGTATCAATTTTTACATAAAATATGAACAAAATAGGTGTTTTCTTCCATGTTTTAGATAGTGTCTATCATGAAATGCATAAATGTTGTGGTGGTCATTTTGGGACAATAAAAAACTCCACCTTGCATTATCCTACTCCTTAGAAATCCAAGCAATAGGAGTAAAGATTAGAGATCTTACTTGGAAAGCCTTGTCACAAAAGAATTCTATAGTGAGCATGGAAGATGTGACCTTAAAAACAATAAAAGGAACATCGTCAATGTCCAAGGCTATAAATATGATGTGCAATAGGATTGTGCCCTCTAGAGGATTAATGATAAGAGATATTGACATCAAATTAGTCATGACTTCCCACATAAAGTTAGAATGCATTAATCCTTTTTACATAGCTTCTGTAGATGTCTCTCATATTTTGCAAATTGGATTTGGGAGCTCAAACAACTTATCATAGAGTAGATGTATATTTTACCCAAGGGATTGTTCCTAGCTATACTACCTACATAACTTTGAAGATTTCTAAAATCTTCAAAACAAATTGCTCACAAAATCAGCATTGAATGTATGTCTACAATCATTTATAGAGCACTTTTTGATAGATATGTTCTCCAAAAGCTGAGACATTCCTTTCCATTTTTAAAGTTGGGTGTATAGACCAATGTCTTTGTTGCAATTCTAGCCATTATTATACATGACTAGGTAAAATTACATTTTCTAATTAGGTAGTAGTTGATAATGATTGAGTCTTATCTTCAACATCTCTTGAATCCTTAAAAAGTTAGACATAATAGTACTCACTAGTTTAGCAAGATGCTTGACATCTCATTGTTTGCTAGATATCTCTCTTTTTGTTTAAATCTTATGATGGAAAGATTCTTTCACCATTTTAGCACAATGTCATAGACCACTTTTTGTAATTGATTTTGTTCAAACTCTTGTGATTTCTTCATTTTCTAAATTTTCCTTAGCATAATTGATACTAGAAGATACCTTAATTTTTATCAATATAATCGTGCTTCTCACCTCAAGGAGAAAATGGAGATTGAGTTTTATTTGTTTCATAGATTAACTATTCCAATTTCAGATGTTTGAACTTGAAGATACTCAAACAATAGTAGTTTGTAGGTTCATGGATTTGTAGACCTAAAACAAATTCACAAGTCCTCCTATGGCTATAACTTTCATATCCAATTCATAATCCATCATAAAGAACCTTTTCTCTAATCTAGTTGTGTCATCTCCTATTTGATCTGTTAATACAAAGACATAAATTGTATGAAAAATAACTTATTTACTATTATTTTACTCTTTTTGATATACACATCAAATATCTACTCACTACTACATACTACCCAACCAAAAATGATACAGGGACTTGAAGACTAGTTTTCAAAGGCAAGTGAAATAGGGGGAAGTTGACTTGTAGAATATGTTGCCCTATCTTAAACATATAAATAATCTTAAATAAAATATTTCATTTTCAAAACAAAGAAAAGAACCGAGAACTTGGAATATAGTGACTACAAGTTGATGAAGAAGTGATCAACAAATAAGTCTAGCGTTAGTACACCTCTACCTTGTCCAACTTCCTACAAACATAAGGTTACATATATTAGTCATTATTCCTATAAGATGTGTCCTCAAACAAATAAAACTAATTTGAAAATATTGTAAGTGCAATTTTCATAGAACATATTAACAAAATAACAAAACATGATTTTTGAGTACTTCAATCTTTAACAGAGATGTTGTGGGTGAAAATATATCAACTACATATCCATTTTTGTCAACCAAAAACTTAGAGAAGTTCCATTTTATGCTATCACCAAAAAATCCACCTTTGATTGATTTCAAGAACTTGTAAATAGGGGCTGAATTACTACCATTGACCTCAACCTACATCATCAAAGTGCAATAAAAATATGAAAGATAAAATGCAATAACATTGTTTAATAGTTTAATGAAACTAAAAAAAAAAAAAATCAATTTATTGACAATAACATTGCCCCTAAAATATCTAGTCTAATAAGTAATCAAAATATAACTAATATGCTAAACTTTCCAAAAATGGGAAACACTTCTATAAAGAGAGTACATGCCACCTCTACAGTCTTCACGTTATCACCTAGTTCCTATACATGATTTTGTTCTTGTACTATATTTATTTTTTATATTCACTTTAAGAATGCACAAGTTTAGTTATATCTTCCATTATTCTATAGTAGTATATAGATTAGTGTAGTTTTCGAGTAGTATATGGATCAGTATCCAGAGTAGGTTCCAGCTTCCATTATTCTATAATCATCTAGATTTATTTAATATTGTTTAATTTCTACTTTAATTTGATATCTAGAAATATTTGATTATGTTTCTTTCTAATTCTTGTTCCACTTTACATGATTACTATTAAGTTTATTTATAATTTCAATAGATCTTTAATAAATGACAATAGATCGGATAACATTTTGAACATTTATGTTGATCAATGAGATCTAACTATGAGATGGATTGTACTAACTCATTATCTAGGTTTCATTCTTAACAAGATATCATTACTCATTATTTTGATAGTAAATATTATATAGTTTCAGAGGGTAGTGTCATTTTGTTTGCATGTTTTTATTGTGTGAAATCAGGGAAGATATAAGGTTTCCTTTATTATTATTATTTTATTGCCATTTTTTGATCCACACCATAACCCAATTCTATACCTTACAGTTGTCCAAGAATCAACATGTTTTCCTAGAATGACTTTGTGAGTCATGAATAGGTACTTTCCAAGTGGAATGGACATTTACATTGAAAATATGGGAGGGAAAATGCTAGAGGCCATTCTTAACGGCATTAATATGAATTCTAGAATTCCCATGTGTTGAATGATTTCTCAATATAAAAAGTTAAGAAAAATTCAACTCTCTAATCATTGGAGTTGTTCTAGTCTATGGAGAGTGCTAATGGGACTAACTTAAACCATCACATACTTAAGAATAGTCATACTAATATCATGTATGAAAATCAATGCAGGATTGGAAGGAATGTTATGGATTGAGAAATTTGTTTAACTTGGTAAGGAAATGTGGGAAAATGCATGGCTTTCTTGTGCTTCATTATCTCTATCATATGGAGAGATTTGTTGTGGAGGTGGGAGGATATATGAAACAAGGTAAACTCAAATTTAGAGAAGATTTGATAGAGGAAATATAAAACTTCTTGGAAGCATTTAATTCTCTTTTCACTGAGGGAAATACAGGAAAATTTCTCATTCACCTCACACCCAATTCATAAGAAAACTATGTTTTATTTTTCTCATCTGGAAACCTAAGTAGATATATTCTAAAAAGTCTCTATCACACTAAAAATTCCCATCCTAAAAAATATTATTCTCTAGTGGATTCTAGCTATAGAGAATGCAACTTCTTTTGTGTTGTAGAAGTTTATAGAATTATGTAATAATTTATGTATTTTTTTATAGATATAGATATTTTATATTACTTTATGTTAGAAAATTAAGGAAATGTACTTTTCTCTATTTAAGGAAGCTAATAATCTACGGAAGAACAATTTATAGTGGATGAACAACCAAAACATCAATGTGGAAACATTCTTTACTATGAACCAAAATTACATGTACTACCACAAATTGGTCAAGTGTACTAGAAACCAAGCTAAGATAATACATTTTTCCATCTAGAATGCTAATTCTATCAACAAGAAACTATGATTGTCATTGGTAAGCATTAATTTATAAAATTTTAAGAAACCACCAATAGAAAAAAACCACCTTCAAGTCTATAACAATTAATCAAATGATGATGATCTTGCATTTTAACTAATGGTTTCTTTATTTTTCTCTACAATATGACATTCTTAAACATGACTAGTATATTTTCCTCTGCAATATTTATAATAAAACAAGTTTCCTTATTAAGTGTCAATTTTTTTTTGCTAATATAATGAGACGTCATTACTAGAAGATGCCATGGATAGTGATTAAGAATATTTGTAGTCAGCATGCTAATGGTGTATTTGCTTATGGCTCTTAATAACAAGTGCTAACAAAATCTTATTAAGTGTCTATTTGTTTTTGCTAATATAATGAGATGTCATTACTAGAAGATACCATAGATAGTGATTAAGTATATTTTCAGTTAGTATGATAAGAGTATATTTTCTTATAGCTCTTAATAAAAAGTGCTAACAAAATCTTATTCTTAAAAAGTCATTCATTTTTTTAGGGCATTGACAAGGCATAACTTGGACTCTTTTAGTATAAGACAGATTATTTTCTTATCTTCTTAAAAATATGGTTCTAATTAAAATGACCTTTTCCCATTTTCTCAAAAGATAAATCATATCATTAAATATATTTTTAATCTATTCTTTTGAATTATATCTAATATTCATCATCAGAATGAGGAAATAATGAGTATAGAATTATGGATATGAACCTCACTATTTACTAATCATGATTTTCTCATTTTAATGATAATTCACTTGGCATTATATTAAGCATATGGATTATAAATATATATACAGTTCAATCTATAAAAGGTGCATTGAAATTTCACATCTTTTCTAAAACAATATTTGAATGAAATTTTACTTTTTCCAATATTATGTTAGCATTTTTGCCACAAATATTTATATAATTAGAAGGAAGAAAGGATTGTGCAAGAGAAGATCATGATAATGGGAACTACTAGAAACAAAATTTGGAAATTATACAAACAAAAGAAAGTGAAAGAAATATCTCCACTTGCAATCTCGGTGATGAATTCCAGTTCTTTGGTAGCTGGCTTTTCTTTGATACTCACTATAAGATAGATAAATGAAATATTTTTACTTGTTATCTTCACACATATTTCATTAGGCATGTGTGAAAAATAGAATAGCATTAAAATTTTGTATAAATGTTAATAGATTTTTTATGTGCACACAAAATTGAATGATTTCAAATGAACCCACTAAAAATCTAATTTCATTGAATGTGAAGACTCTGAACTACATTTCAAAGTGATGACTAAAAGGGTTAGTAGAGAAGAAGAAATAAAAGTCAGATTATGAAGAATCTTTAAAGTGTGTGATGTATCTAAGTTGTTGGTCTCCTTCATAAAATATTTACATTTTCAATATAGAACTATGTTCCCTCTCTATAATTGTAAATTATCTTTTCATAACCCACTAGAACTAGAGATGTGAGAGTATATGTAGTGCCTCTCCCATTTGAATTATGTAAGTCATCCTAATGGATGCAACTTTGTTGATCTCTCCTCAAGAAGGGATTGTGATTGGGACCATGAGTAGTCTATGCCCTTGAGGTCATTTGATTAAGGTTACTATATTAGTTGCTTTGTTTATGCTTATGGCTGATTTATGAGATTATGATGTGATTTATGGTTCATTGAGGTTTGTTCTAGTGCTTATAAGGATTGATGTAGTATCATGATGTTGTTCCATGATTACCTAGAGATGTGTGTAGAGATTGCATTGTGTACTATTGCCCTATTACACTAGACTAGGTTCCTGTAGTAGTGGTTAGTCATCTTTATTATTATTTTTGCTTATGTGTTTTAAGTGGCTTTCATTTTGTTTAGACAACCATTATTAAATTATTAAATAATTATAAATGGATTTTCCACGTTGGATTCATTGGTTATGTGCTGTGGATATTTAACTTGTTATATTTTGATCCGTGAGATACTTGTTACTCATGTTATGTTTTACATTTGAGAGGACTTGAAAGTAAGGTGTTATACTTTGATTTTAGTATCATAGATGTTAGAGTGTTATGTTGTTTAGTTGACCATATTGCATGATGATGCCATTTTTAGATGACAGTGTGTTTTATGGTTATATCTAGTTATCCAATATTTGGACATATCTCTAATTATGTTATGTAGTGAATTTAATGTTACGATTATTTACTTCATTCCTGAATTGTTATGCTTTATGTGAACATGAGTGATGTAAATGGAGTATTTTAGTATAATTAAATAAATGGTTAAATTAGGTGATTTAATGCACTTATTGGCTCGACTATGTTGTTATATGCAATTGTACTTGATCATGTTGTTTAGTGTGCAAGATTTATATCCTTGGTAGTGGCACATGGAGTTAACGATTCAACAATTCATATTTTATCAATATCATCCCTATATGGTTGATGTATCCTTATTCTAATTGTTTAATCAAACCTTTTGGTGATTATTAAGTCCGCGCTTATTTTCATTATGTGATTAAAGCAATGTGTGTGTCTATGCATTTAGAGGTTGGCATTGTCATGAAGGTTGTTAAGGAAATTCTATGATTTTTGGGTTTATGAGCTTTTAATTTTATTGAATTTAATGTATGGAAGATTTTCCATAGATGAATTCCTATTTTAAGGAATATCTTGTTTCCATTTGGGTCAATTTGGGGTTTAATTAGGTTGGCTAGCTATTTTCCCTAATCGATTATTCACTCAAAAAGTGAATAAGTGTTGAAAAGAGAATTTAACTCCTAACTTCTCACTTTTGAATTAGAAAGTTTGAGAATAAAACCCAACATCCTCTTCATGAGGATTTACTATTTTGTTTGTTGTGGGAGTTATGGGCATGGGATCATCTCGAGATTGGTCTTGTTGGATCCAGCTCAGGGAGACCTTGGATTGTGATGATTTTTGGCTACTTCTATGAGACTTTTGTTTTATGGTTTAGATTTCAATTTTTCCCTTTTGGCTGTGATATAGAACTCTCCCATTTTATTGTTTCAGCCCCATTTCTACTTCTATTTTTGGGAGCAATTTATTAGAAGGCCAAGAACTAGTGTTCCCTTTTGTTTCTGTATGCTAGCTCTACCCAGATGGGTAGGTATGAGCATTTCCTTATTTTCTAGAATGAGGGTTAGGGGTTTAGCATCATTATGCTAGTCATTTTTGTATTCAGATAGCAAACCAACATTTTATTGTATTTTTGTGGCTTTTGTGCCCTAAGACCAAATGGGTTTTAGTTTCCAATTTTTTGAGTGTTCAAGTTTTTCATCTTAGTTTTTGTGCCACCCAATTTTCATGGGTTTTCTTGGCATGGTGTTGGTCGTGGACTTGGATTATCCATAGGATATCAATCAAACCATTATTGCACTTTTATGGTTGCATTGGGATGCATGTTGCATCCATACTCTCTATTTTGTGTTTTGTTGAGTCATTTTATACTTGGTGTTATGGTTTCTTTTGGACCTTTGTTATATGGTTTCATGGATACTAGGACATTGAGGCGGGTTGAGTGAATTCATGATGTTTGGTCTTGTTACATCATTGGGATTCATGTAGAGTTCATACTCCCTGATTGAGATTGGCTGAGTTAGTTCGTGATGTATGGTTTTATTGTTCTTGGGATTCATGTAGAATCTATCCTCCTGAGCTGTATTCAGTTGAGTGACATTTTGCTTGTTTTCTCATCTAGTCCTTATGTTATGATCTTCATGATGATAGTGTGCCATACATAATTACTTGCATGTACATCTATCAGGTGACTTGCAAGGTCTGATCTTCTGTGGTACTTTTAGGAGTTGTGATCATTAGAGTTAGGTAGGGAATATGCATTCCTTTGAGTACTCATCATTGGATGAGCATGGATAGGGTAGGGTAGCATATGGAGAGGGCTTCTATCTCATATCTTGGTAATATTCCATCATATGTTGGTAGACGGAGCTTTAAAATGTGTGAGTGGTAATACAACTTAAGATAATAAAATGTATGAGCACCCAATTAAGTTTGAGGATACAATATGTGAGAACCCATTTAAGCTTGACGATACACAATTTGAACTTGGGATTTTAGACGCAACATGACTCTCTATGATGTCAACCCCTACATGGTAGCCCATTGAATGTCTAATGAGGACCTCTAGTTTATGCATTTTCTATATTCTTGGTTTCAATCATCATATTGTCTAGCATGAGTGTCAACCATGGATGTTGTGCTTTCATACTTGTGAAAAAAAATCTTGGCTTGTATTGAATCCTTGTTCCAAGGATCTCTAAGTGGGGCATTACAGTCTACATACAAATATCCATATTCCAATTTAGTCAACCCCAAATTAAAAAAAAAAAAATTGTTTTTTTTAATAAACATATTATCAGATTAGTAGTGCAAAGATTCCTAAACTGATTTATCTCCATGTTTTAGTTATTGTTCTTTCTAGTGCACCATATTGAAAACTATAATGTTGATTAACGTGACAGAAAGTCTACAAACCATTGCATCAATAAAAAAACTACATTTCTTGTAGGTACTATGGATTTCATATATAGCTCTTATTGTATATAGATTTAGCATTCTAGAAAATAGAGCTTTCATATTCCTACCTTGATTTGGCAGTCTCAAGGTTTGCAAAGGGTATGTGCTTTTACACAAGAAAAAACCTCTTTCTTTTACTAAAAAAATCCCCAAATATTAGATGTCAAAGATGATTTAAGTGTTGTCATTTTTGGTCCTTCCCAAGGCTAGTATTTAGACCTTTTTTTTTGGATATTTTTGTGTTGTGCTCATAAATTGAAGCTTTGTTGAGCTACTGTATTTCTACAGTTTGCTAAATTTTGTGTTAAAATATCTATTCTTACAATTTTATATGTTATGTCCATACGTTATGTGAAAATCTATATTTATAGCTTAAAATTGAATACCTATAAATTAATCATATTCCACTCAAACCTTTGAACGACCAAATAAAGATCAAGTTTGATTCCAATCAAGTCATTTAATAACCAAGAATTATTTTTAGAGTCATCCCAAGAAAAATATAAGGTTGCATTGTGCTATAAAATAAAACCCAACAAACAAAAATTTGCATATTTCTACCACTTAGTGATATCACTCAAAAGGGCCAAAGCTTTAATCCCAAGAAAGACTTCCATTCAAACAATTAAGAAAGCAACTCAAACCTATTAAATGTATGCAATGGCAACTAAACCTGCAAACCATATGATAAATTTCATAACAATATAAATTCCTTTCAAATGTGGACACCAAATCTCCAATGGCAACTCAAAATAAAAAATGTAAATAGCCATATAAGGGGATTGATTGATGAAAAATTCTACTTCTTACCTCAAATGACTCGTGTGCACACAGAGTGCATCCAACCAACTCCTCTAACCAAAAAAGAAAATGTGATGCCACTTTTTTTCTTTTTTTCTATTGAACTTGATTTGGTCAAAATTTTGACCAAATTGGGAAACCCTAATTTGGCCAAAGTCTTGACCAAATTAGGCAAAGAAATAGAAAAAGAAGAATTCATAGGCTAATATGGCCTTTGGCAAAAAATTTAGGTCAAAAAATAAAGGGAAACATACTAGTGGGTAGATACAACCAAGGTATTAATCACTATGGGTATAAAGGAAGTGTTCAAACACATGGATGAAGATGAGTCTGAGTTGATAATGTTAAGGAGACAAAATGAGCTTATGAAAATATATTTACATGGAGTAGTGGGCCACATTGGCCTAGATAATCTAGAGATCACTCTTGCGATGACATTAGAGAGGAGAGATAAGGGGAGTGTATAGATAGATTCATTTTTGGGTCCTTGTCTCAAATGGCATGAAAATTTTGAGGATAAACGTGTACAAATTATAAAGGATAATTTGAACTTGTTGCACCATGTTCAGTCTAGTATGGAAAATCTGGTGTCTACATTGAATCGAGATTTTTGGGCTATTGGATGAGGTACATACCCAAGGAAAGGCCCTCAAAGAACTTCAAGCAATAAAGGATCAAAGTATTGCACACTTATGGAGATGTATTCAACTAAGAAAATGGAATAGTTAGAGGATTGGATTGAGAAGATAGTGACTAGTAATAAAGTAATGGAGACTTTACATGAAGGTATATAGAAGCTAAGAGATCAAACACAAGAGTAGATTTTGGAACCTGAGAAGTATTATAGTGATGCATGCCTTGATATTTTTGAAGACTAGTCAAAGACTAAACTTAGTTTAGTGCAATCAGTTGTCCAATAGTTCTGAAAAAACTTTAAAAGATGCTTTCTTAGAAGAAGATATCAGACAAGCATTTAGGACTAAAGAGGCACTATTGAAGGTGGACACTAAGCTTGAGAATTTTGTGGATATTAGTATGGAGGTTAACAATTACCAAAAAATAGAAAAAAGATAAGTATAAAAATTTGGATTTTCTAGATGGTACCCAAGTGATAGACATTATAGAGAAATTCAATAGAAAAGATCTAGACATCACTATGGCATAAAGGGGAAGAAAACCTAGAAACTAGAAATGTTGTTTTAACACTTGGCAAAATTTTGGATTTTTTGAACCTGCCACCAAGGTGTGCAAGGTGCACAAGGTGCACTTTTCATAGAGGTGCACTAGAAAATTTAAAGAATTAATAGTGCACCAACGGTTAACTACAAGTTGCTAATTTAGAGCTTTCCATGCACCAAAAACACATTCTAATAGTAGTTCAACTCCTACAAATGCCTAGAGAAGTTCAAGCTTCTATTTTTAGAGCCTCTACTGACTTTTAGATCCACTTCCATCTTCATTCTTCTTATCTAATCCTTCTTTCTTTACTTTAAGAAATGTAAATGCTCATGCACCCATTAATTGATATTGACAAGGGTGAAGTCCTAGTTAGCACCATTTAGAGAGTTAGTTTGTATATAATAAGATTTTTTTTATTAGTTTAGAAGCATATTTTTGCATTAAGAGATCTCTCACTCTCAACACAAATTGAGGAGATGATTTCTTATAAATATAGGGATGTAATATGTATTCCAAGCTATTATTTTGATGTAATAATATATGCTATTGGTGCTCTCGTTCTAAGTGTAGTTATTCTTTCTAGAGTGTGTTATTTTTGTGAATTCTTATTCATGAAGAATATTGGAGCCAACGGTTTTGTTGTATTGATTTGATTGTGTGATCTTTTAGTTTTGGTGTTTCCTACATGTTTATGAATTATGTTGATGTACCAAGTTGGAGAAAAGATCACACTATTGTTCCTCTATAGCTTCTTGTCTCACATGAGAGCACTTTCCATGGCCTTGAGATTCGATGAGAAGTGAAAAAGCTTTTAGTTTTTACTAAAGTTTCCATTAGTGATTGCATCAGTGGATTTAAGGAAGTGTTGCTCCTATTTACATTGGTTTCCTACCTAATCTTTTCTATGATTTGATGTGCAGACATGTTGTTACCATGGTTTATGTCCACTAGGAATTTCCCTTTCAAGTTTTTTTTTTTCATCTCTCCTTACCTTATCTCTATTATTTTCTTTGCTAACACTTGGTTAAATTAGGAATTCATATAGTTGCATTCTTAGATTGCATTCATCATAAACAAAAAATACCAAAAATATATCTCTTTTGTAGTTACTTTTCTAAGATAGCAAGCATATTGAACATCTTATCTAAAATTGGTCAGAACTAGCAAAGGTCTCTCTTGTTACAAGCTAGAGTTTCCATTGCACCAAATGATTGACATGTTAATTCCTAATACAACCACTAGACTTATAGAACATAGGAGGTAGTTAATCCATGTCATGAATCCTAAAGGGGAAGGCTAGTGGTTAGTTCAGCAATTCCTACCTTAGCATTACTTGAGAAGATTCAAACCTGTGACCAAGCTCTAATACCGATTGTTACAAGATAGAGTTACCATTGCACCAGAAGATCAACATGTTGATGTCAGATACAACCGCAAGACTTATAGAACATAAGAGGTGTTTAATCCATGTCACAAATCTAGAAGGGGAAGGTTGGAGGTTAGTCCAATATTCCTATGAACAAACACATTTATCTTCAACTGAGTGAATTTCAGTAGGTCACAAGATTGCATAGAACCTTGGAGTTGGTCCTAGATTACCTTTTCAAGAGAGGAATTTGCAAAATGACAGCTCAACAATCACATTAGCCATTACAGTTAGTTCACCAAAGAGTTAACTATTTAAAGTAATTTAATTGTATCATTTGTGAGTTATCAACATGTTATTTGACCATTCACAAGTAAAGGCACATACCCTAATTTGAATGATTTTTTCATCATATGCCTACATTAATAGAAGTGTTATTTTATTATTTGACTTATCCTTTTGATGACCCAATTGTAAGTCCCATACACTAACATTAGAGTTATGATCATGTAACTGTGACACCTAAAAATTAAACTTTAAGTGAACTAGAGAACACACAAGTAGTTGTGTTTTGCACCATCACTACCTTGTATAGGTCACATTAACTAAAGTGTTGAAAGTGTTCAAACATTGCAACCCTCATTCAAAAAAACATTGGTGGGTTCATACAAAATGGTAAGTTTAGCTTTATTGTTATATCTATAGTGATGGATGGCATAACTCACCTTGATGTTGTGGTGAGAAATTGTGTAAGGATTGGCCACATAATTCCACCAAATATTCAAGAGATGTTTTGAAACCGTACCTTGAATTCTTTGTATATTTTTTTGATGCCCCACCTCACTCAAACCTTTGAATAATCATTAGAATCCATCATTCAACATTTCATTTAACTATTAATGAGATTTTTTTTATACAAGTGTCTTAGAAACCTCATTTGATAGAAATGTTGTTTCTTCATTCGATGTTTCATATGTAGTTATAGTTATAGTGATTAGGCTTTGAGATTCACGATATAGTATAGCGATCACAGTATGGTCAAAAGAGATTTTGGATACTATATTGCTATAGAATATAGAGAACTCTTCTATCACTATACAAAGAAGGCATAATCTTGGTATAATGATGAGAAATGAGGAAAGCATATCACTATGACATATAGAAATCTATTTTATCTCTATGCAAAGAAATTGCAAAAACAATATAGTAATGAGCAATAAAGGAGGCTTATCACTATAACATATAGCAATCTTCAGCAAATGGAAAGATTTACAATCAATATAAATTTTGTTTCTTTGTTTGATGTTTGATACACCACTATAGTTAATTCAATTAGGATTGATGAGTCGAGATACAGTGTAGCAATCACAGTATGGTCAAAAGAGATTTTGGGTACTATATCACTATAGAATATCATTATCTCTTCTATCACTATATGGAGAAGGCCTAATCTTGACATAGTGATGATCAATGAGGAAATTATATTGCTATGACATATAGAGATCCCTTTTATCACTATCTAAAGAAACTAAAAAAATAATATAGTGATGAGTGATAAAGAAGGCTTACCACTATATAATATAGTGATCATTTGCAAATGGAAAGATTTATTTCACATAGGCATTTTGGAAAACTCAATAAATAGAAATGATGTTTCTTTGTTTGATGTTTCATATACCACTATAGTTATAGTGATTAGGCTTCATGAGTTGGGATACACTATAGTGATCGCAGTATGGTCAAAAGAGATTTTGGTTACTATATCAGTATAGAATATAGAAAAGTCTTCTATTGCTATATGGAGAAGGTTTAATCTTGACATAGCAATGAGTGATGAGGAAATTATATCACTATGACATATTATGATCCCTTTAATCACTATGCAAAGAAACTACAAAACAAATATAGTGCTGAGCAATAAAGGAGGCTTATCAGTATAACATATATCAATCATTGGAAAATGGAAAGATTAATTTCACACAGGCACGTTAGAAACCTCAATTGATAGAAATGTTTTTTATTTGTTTGATGTTTTATATATCAGTATAGTGACAATGATTATGGTGCAAATCTATATCGCTATAGAATATAACAAGCTCTTCTATTGCTATACAAAGAAGGCCTAATCTTGACATAGAGGTGAGCAATGAGGAAATCATATCACTATGACATATAGAAATCCCTTTAATCACTATTCAAAGATACTACAAAAACAATATATCGATGAGTGATAAATGAGGTTTATTGCTATAACATATAGCGATCATCGACAAATGGAAAGATTTATTTTGTAGGGGCACGTTAGAATCCTCAATCAATAGAAATGTTGTTTCTTTGTTTGATGTTTCATATACTACTATAGCTACAACGATTAGGCTTCATGAGTTCGTATACACTATAGGGATCATAGTATGGTCAAAATAGATTTTGGGTACTATATCACTATAGAATATAGAAAACTCTTCTTTTTCTATATGAAGAAGGCCTAATATTTGTTGGATACAATTGATTAATTGTGTGTTGTCTTTGATGTTACATAAATGTCATATCAATTGATAGTCTATGCATGTCAAGTTCACTTGGTCAATGAAGATAGTTTTCCTATTCTACCAAGAGTTCCTTAGTCTTCTATGTATAGAGAGTCGTATCTACTGAGCTCACTTGAGCATCGTAGGAAGTTATGCAGAAAAGAGTGTTAACTGAGCTCACTCAGTTAACAAAGGGAAAGTTGAAAAAAGATAGTATTAACTCAGTTCACTAGGTTACCAAAGGAATTTCATAAGTTCATAGTTTTAACTGAGCTTCTTTTAGTTAACATAGGAAATTGCTTTAGAATTAGTTTCTACCGAGCTAGGTTGGCTACCAAAAGATTTTCTTATTTTGGCATGTAAAGCTTAATTATTTTACCTATTGATTCTAGCCGAATGAGGTAATGAATATTGGTTATTCTAGTTTGTATTTGAGCCAACTTGACAATCTAGAAAGTATAAGTAAAAGGTCAAGTTGTGATTTCAAAGTGTGTGATATGCAAGTTGAATGAGTTGAAAGAGGTAAGAAGAGAGGAAGAAAAATTGAAGGATAAATTTGTATCCATGTGGAGCAAAAAGGTGTTATTTAATGAGAAATGATCAAGTATAAAGCTAGAATAGAGATCTATAATTAGCAATTCAATTGCATCACAATCAGGTCATTTCATTGTTACTCTCTAACCATTGTAGTAGTGATCTAAAATCTCTTAACAAAGTTGGTTTAACATGTTAGGATTAAACCATGGATAGAAATAACAATTACATGCAAATATAAATAATAATAAAAAATAATAGATCACATAGAAAATAACACAAGACACCAAGATTTAATGTGGTTCACACAATCCCTAGGCTACACAAGTCTAATCTTATTACAATCTAGTGATTACAACCTGATTACAATCCATAATCCCTTATAGTTCAATACCGTCGCAAGAGGCAATTTTTGCATCACAACTATGAAACAATCCCTAAGCCTAAGCTCTTTTATACAAGTGTTTTTACTGCTTTAGGGTTATAATTAATTCTTAAATCTTAGTCCAAAATTCCAATAAAATAGAACCCCAAAGAATTTATGATGTACAGTACCTTCCTGATCAGTCACCACAATCTAACATAACGGCCATTTGTAAATCCTCTAACAAGGTGGCAATTCATTTGAATTGTTTCAAGACCTCTTGCAACGCCACTCCTCATAGGGTAATTAAATACTTTAATAGCATCACACCTAACAGTGTGTTTTGTAACCTTTAATAGGGTTGGCTCCTAATGGGGCTTACTTCAGAAGAGTGAAAATAGTAACTAGTTGCATTTGGTGGTTTTTCTCAAATTGGCTTTCCATGTTAAATTTTGGTGTCATATGTGTTCATGTTATTTCTTTCATGCTTGCAAATAAATTACTAATAACATCTTAAGATTTGATAAAGTTAAACACACTCTACATTTATCGAGTTACAGCAATATCTGTATGCTTACCAAGTATCAACAGTAATCAGTTTTATCATTCTAAATTTTACTTGACATCTAAGGGATCTAGGATTTATTTTAGTAGTAATTGATTCACCATTCCCCTCTTAGTTACTCCTCTTATATTTTCCAACTGGTATTAGAGAATTTGGTGCTTATAGAGAAGGTTTCAAGGACCTAAGCTAAAGATTAGGATGTCTTACAAAAGAGAGATTCCAAAGTTGAACAAAGGCAACTTTGCAGCATGGCAATGACTTATAAGGCTTCATCTAGCTACCATCAGTGATTCAAGATGCAAATATCTTCATGAAGAATATAAAACTCCCACTAGAACATTATTAGTTGAAGATATTGCTGAGAAAAAGAACCATAACATCATGATGATTGATATTGCATCTACTCTTAGTTATGCTAAATTTGATGAGGTTAAAGACTGTAAAACTACTTTTGATATGTGGAATGAACTAAAAGAAATCTATGGAGGAGATGATAATGTAAGAAGAGCCAAAGGAGAAAGCCTTAGAGGAAAATTTGATCAGATGAGAATGAGAGAAGATGAAAACATTGCAAAATATGTGGAAATAATTAAGGCCAGTGTTGGTGCAATCAGAGCATCTAGAGGAGAAATTAAAGAAGAAATTGTTGTAAGAAAAATACTTATAGCTTTTCTTCCCATATATGTAATTAGAGTATCTACTATTTAAGAAAAGAGATGTGATCCAAATAACAAGATAGGCTTGAATACCCTAGTAGGAAGATTGATAGCTTTTGAACTAGACAACTTTGACAACTATTTTCCTACTTCCAAAAGTATTGAGTCTACATTTGAAGCTAAACTCTCACTCAAAGAAAAGGCAGGAAAATAAAAGATAATCAATTAGAAAGTGAGGAAGAAATACAAGAAAGTTTTGATAGTGATCTTGAAATTGTTGAAGCTCTACTTGCAAAAAAATGTTTCAGGAGTAGAGGAAAGTACAAAGCCAAAATTCCTTTAATCTATTTTTCTTGTGAAGAAATTGGTCATATTACTACTAGATATCCAAACAAAGAAAGCAAGGAAGAGAAGAAAAGCCACAAGTAAAAATTCAAGAAGGAATTCAAAGGTCACAAATCCTACAAAGAAAAAGGTAAGAAAACTTGTTTTACGCTAAAGATTCTGATAATAGCGAAGATGAAATA
This sequence comes from Cupressus sempervirens, assembly GCA_028749045.1. Taxonomy (NCBI): domain Eukaryota; kingdom Viridiplantae; phylum Streptophyta; class Pinopsida; order Cupressales; family Cupressaceae; genus Cupressus; species Cupressus sempervirens. The sequence goes on from CM053791.1 coordinate 666,030,464, forward strand.
GTGTATATTGTTGTAAAAGATGAATCTAATGATGAAGGAGATAGATGGCACTTGTCTCTCATGTTAGTAAAAATGACACATGGATCGTAGATAGTGGATGTTCACACCATATGTCTAGAGATAAAACTAAGTTTGAATATTTTGAACACTATGATGGAGGTAGTGTAAGGTTTGGAAACAATGAACCTTGTTGCATAAAAGGAAAAGGTTGTATCTCATTAACCAATGAACTTGTATATGATAATTCCTATTGGGTTGAAGGACTAAAACATAATTTACTGAGTATAGCACAACTGAACAACATTGGATTCAAGGTAGAATTCATGAATGGCAAAGAAAGACTATTGGATAACCAAGGAAATTTGATTGGATCAGGCAGAAAAAAAAAAGGTAACCTGTTTTATCTTGATCTTGGTGATTGCTCATGTTTTATTGCTCAAGTAGAAGAAATTTGGTTATGGCACAGAAGACTATGTCATGTAAACTTTGATAATATGGTCAACATAAGAAAACTCAAAAGAGTAAGAGGTATCCCTAGTTTGAAGAAACCTGCTGTTGGATTATGCAAAAATTATCAAATTGATAAAATGGGAAGGACTAGTTTTAAGAGAAAAACTATCAGTTAGAAGATGTCTTGGAGATTGTGCATATTGATTTATGTGGACCCATTGGAATAGAAACTTATAGCAGAGATAAAAAATTCATTCTTTTTGTTGATGATTATTCTAGAATGATGATTGTTATGTATCTCAAATAAAAATTAGAAACTTTTGAAAAATTCAAACGGTATCTAGCTAGAGTAGAAAAAGAAACTAGAAAAAGATTGAAATGCTTAAGATCAGATAGAGATGGTGAATTCATCTCAAATGAATTCAACAATTTTTGCATTGAAAGAGGAATCAAAAGACAAGTATCAACCCTTGGTACTCTTGAGAAAAATGGAATAGCTGAAAGAAGAAAAAGATCCATCATGGATTGTGTAAGAACACTAATGATTGAGAAGAATGTTTCTATCAAATACTAGAAGGAAGCCATCAACACTATAGTTCATGCTTTGAACTGATTTTAGTTGAAGGAATCAAACAAAACTTCCTATGAACTATGGTATGGTTACAAACCCAATGTAAGTTACTTGAAAGTATTTGGTAGAAAATGTTATATCTTGAAAGAATCTAGAAAATGATAACTTGATGTAAAAGGTGATGAAGGTGTATTTCTAGGATATTCCTATAGAAGTAAAGCATACAAATATCTAAATTTTTTCACTCACAAAATCATAGAAAGTGCCCATGTGATAATTGATGAGTTTGTAGAAAAGAGTGAAGAAGATAGAAAAAAGGAGTCAAAAAATTACAAAAGATTTGTCTACTATGAATCTGATACATCTTTTGAGCTCTCCAAGTCTCTAATAGTTACTGAGTTACAGGAAGTGCAAACCAAGTCACAAGGACCTGAGTTACATTCAGAGGATACCAAGTTAGTGCATACCAAGTCTAAAGAACTTGAGCCATATATAGAAGGACTCAAGTCTAAATTTGAGATTCAAAATGAAGATAGTATAATTCATTCAAAAGTCAAAGAACTTGTATTTGGCTAAATATGTCAGAAGGCATCATAGACCTGATCATATCATTGGAGACAAATGAAATGGAATAATGACAAGCAGAAAAATAAAAGGTACATGTTTACTTACTAAATTTGAACCTAGAAGTGTTAAAGATGTACTAGAAAATGAAAGTTGGATTGAGGCTATGAATGAAAAAATAAAATATATAGAAAAGAATAAAACTTGGACTCTTGTTCCTAGGCCCAAAGATAAGAATGTGATTGGTACAAAATGGGTATTCAAGAATAATCTAAATGAAGATGGAAAGCTGTCAAGAAATAAAGAAAGGTTGGTATGTAAAGGCTATTCTCAAGAGGAAGGTATTGATTATAGTGAAACTTTTTCCCCTATTGCAAGACTAGAAGGTGTTAGGACTTTATTGGCATATGAACCTCATTGAGGATTCAAAGCATATCAGATGGATGTTAAATCTGCATTCTTGAATGGAATTCTTGATGAGGAAGTCTACATTGAATAGCTAGAAGGTTTTGTTGATCCAGACAAAAGGGACATGGTCTGCAATTACACAAAGCCCTATATGGTCTAAAACAAGCTCCTAGAGCCTAGTATGAAAGATTACATAACTATTTGATGCAAATTAGTTTTCAAAGAACAAATGATAATAGTAGCTTGTATATCAAGGAAGGACCAGATAAGAAGATTGTGTTGGCAAAAATATTTATGGATGATACTATATTTATAGGAAATGATGACTTATGCAAAGCATTCTTAAAAAAAATGAATAAAAAATTTGAGATGTCCATGTTTGGTGAAATAAAATTCTTTGTTGGATTGCAGATACAATAGAATAAGAATGGTATCTATATCACTCACTCTAAGTATATCAAAGAGATACTCAAGAAGTTTGGAATGGAGGATTCAAAACTAGTTGGAACCCCCATGTGTACTAGACTTAAGCTTACAAAAGATGATGACTCCAAAGAAGTAGATTAGACCTTATACAAATCAATGATTAGGAAATCACAGTATGTAGTACATAAAAGGCCTGATATTGCCTTAGCAGTTGGGATAGTGGCAAGATTCTCAGCTAAACCTAGAGAAAAACACATGATGGCAATAAAAATAATCTTGATATATCTAAAAGGTACTGAAGACTATGGCTTATGGTACAAACTTGGAGGCAACCTTGACCTAAAAGTATTTACTGATGTTGATTGGGCAAGAAATCTTGATGATAGGAAAAGCACTAGTGGTAGATCATTCTTTCTTGGTAAAAGGCTGGTATCTTAAACAAGAAAGAAACAAAACTACACATCTCAATCCACAACAGAAGTAGAATATGTTGTTATAGTAGTAAATGGCTCTAACATTGTTATGTTCAAACAATTTTTGGAAGGAATGAAGGTTGAAATCAAAGAACCAATAGTCATGTATTGTGATAACACCAGTGCAATCAACATATCAAAGAATCCAGTGATGCATTCCAAAACAAAGCACATTGCAATGAAATATCACTTTGTAAGAGAATTAGTACTTACAAAAGAAAAAATTGTAGATATATTTACAAAGCCATTACCCAAGGATCTATTTTTGTATCTAAGAGGTAAGCTAGGGGTCATTCCCCTATTTGAAGCTCACTAAATAAAGTTTAGTGATTCATCAACAAGAACTAAGTTGAAGATCAATCAGTTGTTGTAGTATTGGCAATGACATATTGTAGATGAATCTATACTCAAGGTACATTAACACTAATCAAAATTTTCTTTGACATCTGTTGTCAAAGAGAGAATTTTTTTCTCATATCTTTTTAAAAAGAATTAATTCATAGAGGGAGAATACTATAGGAGAAGTTTTCTGTGTAAAATAAAAAATGGAGAAACTTTCTGACAGAGGGAGTCTTATTCTCAAAATTTCATTGTGCTATGACATATTGTGTTGCCACCAATGCTAAAGAGGGAGATTGTTCGATAAAATTGATTAATTATGTGTTGTCTTTGATGTTACACAAATGTCATATCAAAGGAACTTGACCTTTTACTTATACCTTCCAGATTGTATAAGTAAAAGGTCAAGTTGTGATGGTATAAGTAAAAGAGATAAGAAGAGAGGAAGTGAACTTGAAGAATAAGATGGTATCTATGTGAAGAAAAAATGTGTTATTCAATGAGAAAGGATCAAGTATAAAACCAAAAAAAAGATCTATAATCAGCAATTCAATTGCATCACAATCAAGTCATTTCATTGTTACTCTCTAACCATTGTAGTAGTGATCTAAAATCTCTTAATAGAGTTGGTTTAATGGCCATTTCTAAATCCTCTAAAAAGGTGGGGCAATTCCTTTGAATGATTTCAAGACCTCTTGCAAGGCCACTCCTAATAGGGTGATTAAATCCTTTAATAGGGTTACACCTAATAGTGTGTTTTGTATCCTTGAACAGGGTTGGCTCCTAACAAGTCTCAATTTAGAAGAGTGAGATGCATTTGGTGGTTTTTCCCAAATTGGGTTTCCACATTAAATCCTGGTGCCATATGTGTTCATGTTATTTATTTCATGTTTGCAAATAAATTGCTAATAACATTTAAAGATCTACTAAAGTTAAACAAGCTCTACATTTACCAAGTTACAACAATTTATGTATGCTTACAGAGTATCAACAGTAATTAATTTTATCAGTTTGAATTTTACTTGACATCTAAAGGATCTAGGATTTATTTTAGTAGTAACTGATTCACCCCTCCCCTCTCAATTACTCCTCTTATATTTCCAAAAATCTTGACATAACAATGAGTGATTAAGAAAGTATATCACTATGACATGTAGCAATCCCTTTTATCGTTGCAAATAAACTACAAAAGCAATATAGTGATGAGAAATAAAAGAGGCTTATCATTATAACATATAGTGATTATCAACAAACTATATACAAATATAATCATTGCAATGATGAGAAATAGAGATGTTGTATCACTATAAGTCATTGACCAAGATATCATTGTGGGTTTGGCATCTTGGTCAATCGAGGGCATGCTTTGGTCAAAATTTTGACCAAAGCATTGACTAGGATGTCATTGTGGGTTTGGCATCCTGGTTGATGCTTTGGTCGAACTTTCAATGAAACTTGGTCAAAATAAAATTTCAACCAATGGTCTTATTAACAAGGGAAGTTATTTTCAACCAAATGCATCATCAAAATTCTAACACTGAAAAGAATTGGTTGAGGATTTCATGACAAAAATAGTGAAAAATGGTTTGTCAAAAAATTGATCAATTTGAATAAGAAAGTTGACCATTTTTAATCAAAAAATGACTCAAAATGTACTGATGCACCTATTTAACTGATACCAATTTTATACTTCAAAAAAATAGACAAGCTCCAAAATATAGCAATCCTTACCCTTAGTCCTATTTCTAACCATCAAATAAAATAGAAAAATGTACTAGTAGCAAGGAGACATATTGTTTCTATTAGTCTAGTACTTGATCGTATACATATATAAAAAAATATAGGGAAATAATTTTATTGTGATCCAAAACATAAAAACCAAAAAAATAGAGCCAAGGCTAGTTGCCCTCTTTCTTCCTATGTTCCTCATTCTTCTTTTCCTTAGGTTATTCTCTATTTGAGTCCACCCCCTCCTCTTTGATAGGTTTATCGAGGAGTGTCTTTAGCCAATCCTCCACTAAGAAATCATAAATGGAGTGGGTAATTTTTCTCTCCTTTCCCAAATCCTTCTGATCCTTTTTTACCTATAGGGAATAGAGGGTGGCAATAGAGTGCATGACCTTCCTAGAAAATTTTGCCAAGGTGTCATTTTCTTGGCAAATGCCAATGTGGTTATCTATCATCTCCTTCATTGAATTCTCTAGCCTCTCTAGTCAAGCCTTTCTTTGGCTCTATCCATGGCTATGTTTCCATTTCTTTACCCCACATTTTGGAGACCATTTCATGGGGGAGGTGATGTCCTCCCCCCTACTTCTAGTTGGGGACAAGAAGGCTTGCAAGGTGTCTAAGATGTGTGAGGGACTAGGAGGGCTAGAGATTGCCTTCTTGCCAGTGTTCTTGTGTGGCCTATTCCTCTCAATGGGATTTTTCTCACTCTCAGTAGAATCAGAGCTAAATTATGGTCTAGGAGGCAACTTGAATTTCTCCATTTGGAGTCATTTACTAGCTCTCTAAGTAGTTTTCCTACTCCTCCTTGTGTCCATATCAAACTTAATGAGGCTTATTTTTACCTTAGAACCAGGGCATTTTTTTACTTTTTTATGGCTTGAGCCAAAGCTAGGGTCCACAGAGTTTTGGGGAGTAATAGTAGCCAATGTGTTCACTAGAAGTGGTGGGTTTAAGGAAAGATGGTGTTTGTAAAGTTTGTGCATGAAACCCTGGTGGATGATATAAAAGGGTTTTCCTTCCTCTTTCTTTTATCTATCATTAAAGATATAGTCTTTAATAGAATAGAGAATAAGGTACATAAAAGCAATTAGTTCATGGTTCCTAGAATGGTTGAGAATGGGGAAATGACAATAATATAGTATCTGGAACAAATCTGAAAAGGTAATATACCTCATAATGGCATAAGATAAAATGAATTTAAGAAAATAACATGTATGTAAATCCTAATGGACATAAGCTACTATAACAATATGTTTGTGAGTTAAGCTTTTGAAAAGAATGGTGGATAACCAATGAAAATAGGAGCAGTGATTCCTTAGTTCCAATGATGCAATCATTGATGGGAATTTGATAAACCATAAGATGTTTCACTTTTCATCAAATCAAAAGGCCATAGAGAGTGCATTCATGTGAAACAAAATGCTATGTAGGAATAATATGATGATCTCTTTTTGAACTAAGTAAATTAGAGGAATTTACAAACATGTAGCAAACACAAAATTAAAAGATCACACAACCATAAATAACACAGTAAACTTTTGGCTCAATTACATTCTATGAACATACAATCCACAAAATATAACACATTTAGGCAAAGATTCAGTACACTCCAAATGTGAGCACCAAAAGCATATATTATTACTGTTGGTGTAAATAAGTATTTACTTATTACACTTACTTAAGTTTACTTAGGTTTATGCATTAGTTTATTATTTTGCATTATTTTATTTGTGAGACACTTAAGAGTTTTTGCACTCTTGTGAGTTGTCATGATGACATCACAGGGGCTCCACACCTCTTTTAAGCACATGTTGTCTAAAACATATGAATATTCTACACACATATGACACTTTGTCATTCTTATCCATTCATCTAAAATTTTGGATAAGGTGCTTAGTTGTCTTATCTTCTAGTTGTTTCTAGAGACATTCAAGGTGCTTCCTGAGAGGCCTTTATATACAGGCACTCCTAGTGTACTCTTAATTATGACATATTGAATACATTGTCATTTTGATCATACTCTCTCTCTCTCTCTCTCTCTCTCTCTCTCTCTCTTTGGTCTACTATGTGCTTGTGTTTGAGTTCTTAGTTCCTGGGTGAATTTTGCCCTTAGGAAAATTCTTACATGGTATCAAAGCTCTTGGAGACTTCTCATCACATAGGTGTTTCAAGACCACCCTTGCTTCATCACCTCAGCTCAAATTCAGAGTGCTGCAAAAATTGGGAGTGTCAAGGGCTAGATCTGACCTTGCCATCATGTTTGAAACACTGAACCGGTGAAAATTGACTATAAACTTGGCTACCTTGGCCTAAAGTTGGTTGTGAGGGTAATTCTTTTTGCAAATCAGAACCCATAGGCCCTTATTTGTAGTTCAAGTATGATCATTTTTAGATCTAATTAATTTGTTTTTTAGATCTATCATTTTTCTCTGTATTTCCATCATTATTTTTCGTCATTTTTTTGGTCCAAATACGCAAAAAAAAAAATTCCTAGCAAAGAAATTTTTTTTAACAGACCCAGGCAGTGACACCCTGGATCTTCCATTTGGAGGTATTTTTATTTGTTCATAGGGAATATGTAGTTTAAATAAGTGGGCATATAGTTTTTGGCATAGCAGTCATACTATGCAGAATATGACAAAGACCCTCCTAGAAACCAACATCATATCATATTTTTCGACATTGGATTTCTTAAAATTTGGCTACAGAGCAATCGGACTAGCGACTACTTCGATTGGCCTTTCCTTTTCTTTATCTATTCATGACCCTTTTCATTTAAAGACTGTTGGGGCCCTTCACACAATGAATGTGGGATTAAATCCTGAAATCTAGCAATCGGGTCTCTCCTTTTCTAGCTGCTACTCGCATTTCTCCAGCCACATGTTTGGAGCCATTTTTGGAGTCAAATAAACCTAGCGTGGTAAATTTTTGCCACTTTCAGACTTCATTTTTCGACATTCTTTAAACTCCGACTGTGGTACTCTCCTTTTTGGCATCGGCATCTCTGCAAGATTTTCTTGGCCCCCGTCTGCACTTTTTGACATCAAATTTTGGGCATGCATTTATATCTTTTCTTGCCTAGAATCAAAGCCACATGTCCCTTGTTCATTCACCTAGACAACAAACCCATGCTGAACAAAGCTGTCACATAGATGGAACATGCAACCTTTTAGTTATCTACCACATCACTATTGTGACACGCAGACTGCTTAGTCATCAGTGACATGCATTTTTTTTGCCTACTCAACTAGAGTTGACGTCACCCTCCATGTGGGACTCGGTGTTGCCATGTAAGTAGTACATATTTTTCCATGTGTAATTTGGCGTATAGTATGGACGCTGACCCCATCCTGCCATGTCCCCCTAAGGCACCAACTTTTTGCTGATGTCAATAGAACACTAAGTTAAAATTAAAGAGCACTTGATCATCATTTCCAAGTGTTTTACAACTACAGTGATGGCTGTTTGACCATCAAATTTAGACACACAATTTTTCCTCCAAACCCCTCTTCAAATTGCTTTTTAGTTTGGCAGCTTGACTTTGCGAGCCCATAACTTGGACATCCAAACTCCAATTTATGTGCAATTTTTTATGAAATTGGGTAGAATTTCTTGAATTTTCTAGTGGTGCTATTTTTTTTGGTTTTGGTGCAAAAATTTTGCAGAAATTATGTTTTTTGGTGATTGTACTTGCATAATCTTCCATTTTGCAACTTCAAAAGCTCCGTATGGGCACATTTGATCACTTTTTCAAGTTCTATTTTTTTTTAAAGTGTGTATCTTTTTGTCTAATTTCTAGATCTAAAGTCAAATTCTAGGGTTGTGTGGACCAAAATATTACTTTAAAAATTAGGCCTTTTTGGCATTGTAAAGCTTTGAATTTTTTTTAGAATTGTTGTAATTCTGAGCTAGAGTGCCTAAGTGACAGATTTCAACCTCATAAGGCAGTTGTAAAAGAAAAATTAGAAAGTCCACTTTGTTCATTTTGACAAGTGGCCCATTGTAAACACACTACTTATAAAGTGCGAACAACATCTTTTTTGGGCAGGTGTTTTGATTGAGTGAAAAGGGGGGCTGGGGTGTGTACTGTATTTTTGTCTCTATTTTGTGCTCTTTTCATTTCTGTATCATGGGTTTTAAATGTCTCCCTTTAACTTCATGCAACTATTCTACATGGAAAGATATTTCATGGAGTAGACTAATGGAAAAAGGATATAGTTTGTATGTTGATGGTACAATTACCAAACCTACTGATGCTAAAGAACTCATTGATTGGAAAATTCAAGACCAAAAGGCTTTGGAAGTAATCAAGAGTTGTGTACATGGGGATCTTCTCTTTCACATTAAAAATTGTTCAAACTCTAAAGAAGCTTGGGATAAACTTGAATAGTTGTATGGTAAAGTGGATGAAGAAAAGGGATTTCAGATTGAGGATGATCTACTTCTCTTGGATCCTAGGAATTATGACACAATTCAAGATTACAACATTAAAGTCAATGAGCATAGGGCACTTCTCAAAGATTGTGGAAATCTCGTAAAGGATGACAGGTTGTTTCATCACATCCTGAAGAAGCTACCTTCTGAGTATGGCAACTTTGTTTTGATTTTTAATACTCACAGGTTGACCATGGGATCTGCTTACCAGAAGCCTTCCTTTGATGGATTTGTAGACATGTTGATTTTTGAACAATCTCACTTGGTGGATTTTGTACTTCTCAAGTCATCAAAGACCAAAGCCTTGTTCGCTAGTGATCTTGACAAATCAAGTCAAGGGGGGGAAGCAACAACAACAAGAAGTAGTGGAAGCATAAAACACAATCTAAGACACAACAATCCTCCTCTCAACAAGGTAGTTCTTCTCCAAACAAAAAGGGAAGTAATGAAAAGAAGGACAAACTCTTTTGTGCATACTGCAAAAAGCCAAATCATTATGAGCATCATTGCAAGACAAAAATAATTGATGAATTAGAATATCTACTAAAGAAGAACAAGATTCAAGTGCCAGGTATTTCCAAGGATTCAACTCCAACCTCTTCAAAGGGTAAAGGCCAAGCACTTATGGAAAACACAAGTTCTTCTTCGGAATGGATACTTGACTCAGGTGCCTCTTACCACATGGGTTCTTCAAAAGAAGACTTTCCTTCATTGAAGCAGTCAAAGGTGCCACACATCTTCGTAAGAGATGATGCTAAGATGGAAGTTGAAGGGAAAGGACATGTGGAAATGGAAAGTGGGGAATTCAAGGATGTTCTCTATGTTCCAAATCTAAGCTCCAATCTCCTATCAGTTTACCAAATCACTTATCTTGGAGATGGTCATAAGGTTGAGTTCCTTCCAGATTTGGTGATGGTGCAAAGTCTAAAAGATGATTCATTGGTTGTAGTGGGGAAAGTCAATGATGACAAGAGGTTATACTCCATCTCCCACTTTGTGCCTAAGACTTCTTCCCAAGCTTTGTTAACTCACTCTACTTCACACATCAACTTATGGCATGAGCGGTTTGGTCACCTTGACTTCTACTCTCTTCAGCAACTTTGCTCAAAACACATGGTCAAAGGTCTACCTAATATCAACTTTTCTAAGGGAGAGTGTTCATCTTGTTTAGTGGATATGAATCTCAACGAGATGTATGATAAAGGGAAGTCTTCTTGAGCTCTAGTTGTTCTTCAGCTAGTTCACATTGTGTTAGCAGGTCCCTTTGTCGTGACTTTAGTTAGCCAAGGTTGCTACATACTTACATTTTTTGATGACTTTTCAAGATTCACTTGAGTCTTCTTCCTTCATCATAAGAATGAAGTTGTTCATAAGCTTCAAGACTTCAAGACTCATGTTCAACACAAGTCAAGCAAAGCCATCAGGGTATTAAGGGTGGATAATGAAAACAAATATGTAGATAGAACACTTAAGAACTTTTGTAGAATTAAGGGGATTGATCTTCAGAACTCACAAGAATTTAGTCCACACAAGATAGATGTTGTAGCTATGAGGATTAGGACACTCAAGACCATGGAAAGTTGCATGATAAATACCAAGTCTCTTGATCCTACACTTGAAGTTGAAGCCATTAGCAGTGCTACTCACATACTTAATAGGTCTCCCCATCAAGCCTTAGATGCCAAGACTCCTTTTGAGGCATGGTGCAGCAGAAAATCAGTTGTGAGTCACCTTAGAGTCTTTGGTTGTCTAGCATGGGCTAACCTATCTTCTAGGAATTGCAAGGCATTGGCACCTAGGCTTTGTACTTTCATTGGTTATGAAGACAATGTGAAGGCTTACAAACTAATGGATCTAAAGACACATGAGATTTTTGTGGAGAAGGATGTTCACTTTGAGGAAAGTCCTCCTAGCTTGTCCTCTAATCCTCTTTGCAAATCATACATAGTAGAAATTGATAGTGACACCAGCGATAGTGCTTCAACAGGTTCAGACTCGTGGGGTTCTATCGATAGTTATAGTGAGAGGTCACATCAATCTAGTCCACATGCTTACATTTCCATAGTGAAAGGTCCATCACAGCATGTTACATCTCATCTTCTAGCTCCAGCTTTAGTTGACTTGGGAGATAGACTTGAGGATTCACATCTTCTCATTGATGAAGGTGATTCTTCTATAGTTGTTGCGAGGGCTCACTCTGAGCCTCATGTCCATTCTCTACATGATCAATCTAAATAGGTTGGCATGATTATGGATCCTTATGAACAAAAATTAGTGGAGGTCTCTTTGTCAGTTGAGCAGATAGATGATTTAGTGGAATAGGTTTAACAAAGATCTTTGACCGATCTACATTCATTCTTTTTAGCATAGTTGGAAGGGGTGAACTTCAACATCAGTACAGGGATACTTGAGCAAGTTTCAAGTACAACATACATCTTAGGAGTGTACCTTTGCCTTTTTTCCTTCCCAAAGGGAGGAACACCACTCTGCATTCTTGGACTAGCTTCTTCATTAGAGTGGCTTTCACTTGTATGCATTTTTCTTTTGGGGGGAGGAGCCTATTCTGTCTCTCTTCATTCTCTCATTCTCTTATGTATATACTAGATGTATGTCATAATGGGGGGGTCTTGATTACTCCATCCATCGATGCATCCCTATTTATCTCTCTTTTTTGGGGGAGGGTTTTTCCCATGAGGTTTTCCCTCTTTCTCCACTTTATGAGATATTTGCATGTTCATTATGTACATGGGTAACTAATATGGCATAGTAGCCGGGACCCATTATGCATCATCATCCTAGTTCGTAAGCTTAAGGGCATTCCCCTAAGTTGCACTTAAGGGGGGGTGTTGGTGTAAATAAGTATTTACTTATTTCACTTACTTAAGTTTACTTAGGTTTATTTATTAGTTTATTATTTTGCATTATTTTAATTTTTGAGACACTTAGGATTTTGTGCACTCTTGTTAGTTGTCATTATGACATCACATGGGATTCGTACCTCTTTTAAGAAAATTTTTTCTACAACATAGGAATCTTCTACACACATATGAGACTTTTTCATTCTTATCCATTCATCTAGAATGTTGGATAAGGTACTTAGTTGTCTTGTCTTTTGGTTGTTTCTAGAGATATTCTAGGTGCTTCCTGAGAGGCCTTTATATACAAGAACTCCTAGTGTACTTTTAATTATCACATATTGAATACATTGTCATTCTGATCATACTTTCTCTCTCTTTGGTCTACTATGTGCTTGTGACATGCTCCTATGATGGTGGTTCTACCTTGGGCCCTTGTGATTATGGTGGAATCTAACTCCACTCCTCCTATTGAGGTTGGTTGGTTGGAGTATCCCTGATCTTATCTCCTACCAACTTTGTACCCACTGGCATGAAATCAAAATCTAATATCTTGAAGACATCAATGCCTTCCACATCCTTCTCATCTATCTATTATTGCATCTCATCTTTTAATGTGGTAGTTAGGAATAGATGGAGGTGTGATGGTAGAGATTCTTCTCCTTTCTGACTCTATAGCTCTTTCTAGAAGAGTCCTCTAGTTCAAAGATAAGTTATTCTCTTCATCCTCACCATCCTCTTCTTTTGCTACTTCAGGGATAGGCTCAGGAACTGATGGGAAAGGAATCACTTTCTTGATTACCTTTTACCTTTTCTTTACTGGAGTCTTGATCTTTCTTCTTTTAGGCATGAAGCAGGACACCTTCACTACTTGTTGAGGTGGAGAAATCTCTTTTACTTCAATTTCTAATTTACCTTGGCCTTGTTCAGTTGGTTGCACTTGGGGATCTCCTTGAGCTTCTAAAGCTTCTACAGTTTCTAACACTTGCACATTTTCTCCTCCAGCCTATGCAGGTTCTTGGATTTCTTCCTCTTCTGGTTTGGCTTGTTGAGGAGAATTCCTCTTCCTTTTTCCCTTACCTTTAACCTTTTAAGCCCGATAATACACAACTCATCTACCAAGTTCGTGCACCATTTCTAATCTTACTATTGACTGGGTTGTGAATGTAGGCATTGTGACCTTTTCTACTCTAACTTTAGTTGGATGGGCTTGAGTATGGAAGATCACTATCTTAAGAATTTGATTAAGCTTGAAAGGTCTCTTGATCCAATCAGTTTTCAACTTAATGATGTGCCTTGGCCTATGATTAATGTCTAAGTTCTCATCTTTGTCAATCTCAGCATTCATGATAGATCATTCACCAATCTTATCCCTGTTGAACAATGGATCAAGAAGCTCCTCAGTGTCTTGTTGCACTATCTTCAAAAAAACCTTTACCTTCAAGGCCTTCTCTACCAGATACAAAGTCATCTTATAATGATCCCTTATGCAAACATCATAGTCATTTATCACATTCATCCAATGATCTTCAATGGCATCTTTATGCTAAAATGTTTTATTAGCTAAGTGTTGTACTCTCCCAATGTTGTCAAAATATGTTCGAAGAGAATTATACTCATCCTATGGATACTAGTCCCATTCACACTCAAAAGAAGGAATCTCTTGCCTTTGATCCACTTGGAAAGGTCCTATAGTCATAGGTGACATCCAACATGTTTTATGCTACTTTCTAACTCTATCATATGTAGACAAGAGTTGTCAAGAGATCTCCGGGAGAATAAGTCTATCACTAGGATACCTATGGAGCTTCTTAGTGTTGATAGTTGTACCTACTACCCTCAAATAGGTAAATTTCTATTATTGGATATAATAAGCTCTAACTAGTGATATTTTTTGAGTTGCCTCCTTTGATATTCTCTTTGCGTAATACCCTTCTATGAACTAATTTATTGTGAATATCAAAGAATCATATACAATTCTATATTCTTTTCTTTGCACTAAAATCCTCTTCTTTACCAATTGAGGATATACAATATAAGGCCATGTTCTTACATCATGCATGCTACCCCTCTTATAGAGTCGTAGATAATATGTTGCTCTTGCAGCTAACAAGTACACCAAGTATGATGTCATGTATATTTAAAATTTCCTATTATTCTTTGCCACCACCAACTACTCACCCAAATTCTCACTAAGAGTATAAGTCTAATCAAGGGGAATTTGTACTTTCTTTATTGTCTTAATAAAATGCACCATGAGAATATTTAGGTGTCTGGCTATTGGCAAACACATAACTCTATTCCAAAGTATGATCGAATATCCAATGTCTTCCTTCTTGTACCCTCTTGTTATGTCTACTTCTCCCACCTTCTTTCCTATAGAAGTCTTCTCTATCAGGTATGAATATTGGATGATCTCAAAAGCCTCATCAATATGATCACTTACCATCTCTCTGCTTGTTCAAAGGTTAATCTAATGAATCAATCTACCCTTGGGAGATGGAACACTTTTTCAAAGTTCTTGAGTTGAAGATCAAGAATGATCTCTCCCATAATTCTCTTGACTACCCTTTCTTTAAAAATAAAATTCTCTATGAGTGTCATGATTAGTCTTGAGGACTGTACTAACATTGGGTGTGATGCCATACTGAAAAGCCCTGATTGGATCAATGCAAAGACCATCTAAGATTTTTCTGTTGGTTTATTGCATAGTTTAAGGAACTCACCCAAATCTATGTGACCTAAAAATATGTCTTAGATCTTTGAGTTTTCATCCTGAAACTATGATTTTGTAGGAATTCCCTAAAACTTAAATACCACTAGTTTTCGTGACATCTTTTCAACAAGGGAGGATGATGAAGATGCCATTAAATCTGCACAAAAGCATGTCCATTAACTAAAAATTGAATAAATCTTTATTAATTAATACCTTATACTAACTCACACAAAAACCCTAAAAACTAGATGGTTCCAAAAAAACTTGAAACCTAGTCTTTGCACTAAAATGCCAAAATTGGCGCACCTAGCACACCTGATAAGTGTAGCTAGTGTGCCCATTTTTAAAAGAAAACTTCAATATAATGATGTGCACATTAGTGCACCTCATGGGATGCACTCATGCACACCTCATTTTGGTCTTCTACAATTTATTATGTTTCTTTTTAAGTTATGTAGTAATGGACCTCATGAGGTGCAAAACTGCATAGCACTACTTCGGAGCTTAAAAAAAGTTTTTTGACTTAGCTTTTTCTTAAAAGGTTTTAAGTGTTTTGTTTTTTAAGTTTCTTGACTTATCTTTTTCTTAAAAGGTTTTAAGTGTTTGTGAAGTAAATAAGGTGCGCACCAGTGCACCTCATGAGCTCTGGTATTGTGCACCTTATTTTGTTTATTTTAACTTTGTTTGAGTTTTTTGTAGGTGGGGGAGAAGCATGGATGCACACCTCACTTTGTGTGAATCTATAGTTCTTCAAGCATGGAGATGATGAATGAAAAGAAGTATGGAGAAGAAGGGGGGTGGGGGGTTATATAGACCCTAGCACCCTTGGTGCTACACGACTACACTCATTGATGTGTGGTGCCCCCTCTTGAAGCAATTTGGCACACTAATGCACCTAGGGATGTGCACTAGTGTGCCCCTTTTATTTTTCGAACTAACTTATCTGATATTTTTCATTTTTGACCATTGGGTTTTCTAGCCGAGATGCAGACGTGAACTAAGAAACTAGATAAAACCTCAAAAAGGACTCAGACCTTGAACTAGGGTTCTGAGAAACTAAAAAATAAAGTACGGGGTCCCCATTTCTACAATAAAGTATGGGGTCCCCATTTCTGGACAAAATGGAACATGCATTGTAAAACAACAAAAAATAGCCCCAACAAAAGGAAGAAATGAAAAAGGCATTTCTTCATCAATAATCATTCATCTAACATGTGTCAAACACCAATTGAATCCTGAATACTCCAACTGTGTTTCGAGTCACTTTAAAGTCAAATCATTAGGATCCTGAATCTTCAATTTTAGTGTGTGTTCAATGTATTCATTTCCTTTGAAATCTCATAATGTAGTCTATAAAAAATTTCTAACAACTTGGAAGCAATCTTCCACCCCATCCAATCCATTAGTTGGGAATCTTTAAAGGTTGTTTGTCAATCCATTGTTTTACTAGATGTGAGGATCAATTCTGAGGGCTCTTGGTGGGTTGTCATCTTTTTTATTTGAGGTCCTAGGCAATATTTTGAATACTTGCTCCATGTAGCTCATAATGTCGCCATTTGAATCTTTGATGAAGCAATGTTTTGGTACTGGATAGCTTATTTAGAGAGCATATCTGTATAATTAGACTACCTTTCTTAGACTTTTTACAATCCTTCTATCTTCACACCATTCTTCTATTTTTATTTTCCTTTTGTATCTTGACCACACTTAGACTATGTGGCTAAGACATTAGTTTCATTTCTTTGATTCGATCTTTTGTGAACATCCCTTGCATTAATCTTTTAAGAACTTTCAAAAACTGTCATGCCAAACAATAATCTTAGCAATTTCTTTGAGAAGACCCCTCTATTTAAATCAATGGGGTTTGGATCATCCCCCACTACCTTGAACCTCAGTTTGACAACACCTAAGATAATCGATCTTTTAAATTTGCAAAGTGTTGAGAATTTTTTGATCCACAATTTCAAATCCAAGACTGAAAGTCCCCTATTACTATAGGTAACATCATTCATTAATTGGTATAAGAAAAAAATTATCACAATATTTTGACAAAGAAATACCTCTTCCCAAAAGTCCAAACCAAAAGAATGGTTAGTAAGATACATCAAGATAAAATCCTAAGTACACCTACCCCCTAGACTGACACAACTTTGAAAAAAAACAAACAATTGAAAGAAAAAATGCAACTAAAAGGAAACACACTTGTGGAAATAAACACACTTGCAAAAAATAAACACACTTGTAGATTTTAATTTTTTTTCAATCAATCTTCTAGGCTTCAAAGTCATGTTTTAGAAATTTTCCATTGACTAGCAATGAAACCAATTCCCCCTATAAGGAACTCAGTCGGAAAGTGTTTTCTCCTAGAATTTCTGCAATCTGATAAGGACCAATCCACAAATGTTGAAGCTTTGTATAGTTGCCCAACTTTTATTTCACCTTGTCCCAGACTAGAACAAGGTTGGATACTCTGAAAGACTTTATCATAGCCCTCTTGTCAAAACACCTCTTGATGATAACTTGATGTTTAGCCATATGCTCCAGAGTAGCTATCCATTTTTCATCCATCTCTGAAAGATTCATCAATCTGATTTGTACTCTGTTAGTATCTTTAGCATACTGACTGATGAATTTCAAAATAAGAATCCTAAGATTAAGCAAGAATACTAGATCTTGTCCATAAACTAGCAGATATGGAGATGTCCCTAAAGCATTCTTGAACCTTACTTGGTCAGTCCATAATGCATATTTGAGTTGTTTATGCCAATCTTTAGGATTTTCCTTCAACAAACAACTTATTACCCTGATCAAGTTCTTGTTCATAGATTCAGCTACACCATTTCCTTATGGATAATAATTTGAGGAGAACTTGATAATGAATTGATTTTCCAATGCCCATTGAGTTAATAATACTTATGTAAAAGTTGATCTATCATCACACACCAAAGAGAATGGCATCCCAAATCTAGTAACAATGTGTTCTTCCAAGATGTTCGTAACCACCTTGGCTGTGTAGTGTCTAAATGTCTCTACTTCTATCCAGCATGTATAGTAATCAATAGCTATGAGAATAAAATTATGACATGTTGATGATGGTGGATTTACTAGACCAAAAAAGTCCAACCCCTACTTTGCGAAGGGGCATATCTCAAACACTTCTTGTAATGGCATTGTGGGATGTCTTTCTTTGTTAGCACTAATCTAAAAAATATGACAAGTATGCACATGCTCAAAACTATCTTTGAATATTGTGGGCTAGAAATAACCCAATCTCAAAATCATATGAGCAGTTGCTTCTGTTAAACCATGCCCCATACCATACTTATCATGTAATTGTTCTAGAACATCCTTTACTTCCTCTCGTCCCAAGCATTTTAGATAAATCCCCTCATAGTTCCTTTTGTATAACTTTCTATCATGCAACATATAGGATTCACACTTCATTTTGAGTTCCCTACACTATGAACTATTCATCCAACTAGGATATTGATTTTTTAAAGATAGTAAAGAATATTCTGGTACTAGACATCAATTATTATACCCTGACTAATATCGACTTGGGATACTACAATCCTTTTCTAATCATCCACATCCATCTCACTTTCAAACCAGAATTTCTTTTCATCTACTATTTGGTTATCTGCTACCATTTTTGATAATCCTTGACCCCTTACTAACCTGTAATGAACCCGATTTGGAGGTCCATCATTTATTTTTGACTTAATCTCTTATTTGTATCCTTTGCATTATATTTTCTCTGATATATAGAATTGAATGCATCTATATTTATATGTAACCCAACTGTGTTTGACACTGTGCTGTATATTAATGTTGGTCATTTGGCACATAAGGCAATGCAGGTACTCGACTTCACTTTGACATAGGACTATCTGTGATTGGGTGCAAAGTTGCCAGTACGTTGGCACAGAGATTATTAGTTTGTTCACGCAGAGTTTGTAGGTATTGGTACATGGATCTTCATGTGGAGCTATATAACATTTACTTCACTTTCCTTATTCACTTTCCTTTCTTCTTGTGCATGGACAACGGTGAAGTGTATTAAGTAGAATTGATGAATTAACATTCCAAGAGGTATTTGTTGCTATCCGTAAGTACTTATCTAAAATTGTATTCGATGATTTGGTAAAATTCATCAACTGTGGTTAAATAGGGGGGACTTTGCATTGGAAGCATGTCGATTTGGTGGTGTGCCTCCTGATAGGAATGTGACCATTGATGACACTAAGGTTTAGCATTTAACCCATGTTACTTAATAAGCCCAAAATAGCTATGAAAGTTAGTATGTTTGGACAACGTGGTTATATTAATCTCCACTATTCCACCTTTGATCAACACATCATGACAGATGTAAGAAAGCCCGATCACATATGTGAAGATTAAAGGAAATTATATTAAGATTGAAGTAGTTGATATGTCTTGTAGCTTTAATGCCCACGTCATTGTTATCAACTAAGCATATGTCACCTCTAATCAACATTCTTGATGCACTTGATGACTATATATTTAAAACTCTGATTTATAATTTGATTATCATGTGATTATATATATATTATCATATTTTAAAATCAATTATTTTTTAATATTTAATATTTAATATCTAATTATGTTAAATTTATATCTTTATAAAGTGTTGCAAATATATCATTGTTTATAATAGATTATAATATATTTGACTTAAATAATATTATTATTCTTAATTATTATAATTATATAATATGTTATTTTAATATTCATATATCCTATTAATTTGGGCTCATGACAAGTCCACCCTTCCACAAATTGCTTGCCCTCAAGCAATTCTTAATTTTCACTCAACTTAAAGATCAATGGCCTATTGCTTGATCATTTTTCTTTGGATTATTTAAAATAATGATTATGCTAACAAAATTATGAAATATAGATGTATACAATGTATAAACCACTAATTCATAAAGACACAAAGTAGACATGAAGTATACACATTAATGTAAGAGACACAAATTAGACGCGATGTAGACACATCATACATAACCTTGATTAGATCCTAAAATTAACAATGCACAATGACTATACTTCTTTATTAGGCTTATGAACCCTACAACCACAAAATAAGCATCAATACATGCATATAAATATAAACTTCAAATAAATTCAAATAATAATAAGTTAATTCAAGCCAGTTCCATACTAAGTCCAAGAGTGGAACTTTTGCCCCCTTGGCCCTGGTGGTAGGTGTTAGGCATCCACACGAGGTGGTCTACTTAGTAGATTTCTTGTTTGGCTAGAAAGGTTCTTGTGAAAAGGAGTCATTACTATCTTTCCCTTAACTAGCACTACAATAGGGTGCCCTTACTATCTTCTCCTTAACTAGTACTATAATAGGGTGTTCTCCCCTGATTGCAGACTCCATAGGAAAGTGGTAGGATTTCCTCACTATCTTCCCCTTAACTAGTACTACAATATGGTATCATAG
This sequence comes from Cupressus sempervirens, assembly GCA_028749045.1. Classification (NCBI taxonomy): domain Eukaryota; kingdom Viridiplantae; phylum Streptophyta; class Pinopsida; order Cupressales; family Cupressaceae; genus Cupressus; species Cupressus sempervirens. The sequence goes on from CM053791.1 coordinate 666,050,901, forward strand.
TAGCTCTTCCCTGATTGTAGACTCCATAGGAAAGTTAAATATGGCCTTTCCCTTAACTGATACTACAATAAGGTGTCTTAATAGACCTCCCTTAATTGCAGACCCCATAGGAAAATTATAGACAATAGGGTTTCTGTATAGTCTTTCCCTTAACTAGTACTACATTAAGGCATCTTATAGACCTTCCTTGATTATAGACTCCATAGGAAAGCTACTTGAAATTGCTAAATCATTTCTCAATTTTGCACCTTTATGATTACATTAATTAAGAAAACTTACAATTTCATATTTTTTATTTATATTTCATTTTTCAAATAGTGAGTAACTCATATTTAGGCAAAAAAATAAATTAAAACATGTTACCCAAAACATTGGGCCCACATATTTAATCCAATCATTGATAACTTTATCGATAATTTATCATACTTTTTTTTTTTAAGTATAAATATAATTCAAAATTAGTAAAATTAATCTATTTCTTTCAAATAAATAACTAATAAATAACACGTCATATACGTACCTCATATCATGAGCATACCTTTTATTGTTAGTTGAATGAATTTCACTATTATTTACAAGGGTCCATGATGTTTTCTCTTATGCGATGTGTCGAATTTTACTAAAGCAGCTCCAAGAGGGAACTATGGAATGTGTTGACTCACACAGACCCATACAGAGTAATCATAGGCACTTTAGTCACTTCTACAATTGAATACTTGCCTGCTCTTCAAAATTCCAAGACTTATTGAATAGCTTTCTCTTGTTGATGAGGCAAGCATACTTGATTATGATTTCATTGCTCAATTTAAGCCCTAAACCTATTGTGCCTTCCTCTCTTCATTCGTTTCTCTTGTATGCCAAGCACAATTAAAGCTGCAGTTATTCTTCCTTCAACCCTAAGACTCTAGCACTTCTGCTTGGCTATAAATAGCCAAGAATAACATCAATGCATCTCATCTTATAGTTGAATATGTCTTAAGAAGATTGTTGATTAAGTTATTTTTTATAGGTTAAGTGTGCACATCATTGATTATACTCTTAATATCCATGTGTCCAATAATGGTACAAGAGTGTCTCCTCTAAGAGCCTTAGCAATATTTGATTATAGATAAAATTATCACTCAATTTATGGTCCTTGGAAGTTTTACCTTGGCCACACTATATAATTACCACTTATCCCTGTTCCACCGTATGTTTGCTACATGTGGACTCAAGTTTATAGATGGATGTCTTTTTACTAATGCTGACGCTACTTTTATTTAATAATCAATTTACTTTATTCAAGCATGAAACAATGCAAAGATTTAAATCTGTTTGCAGGCATAGGAATTGCTTCTGTATTCGCAAAACACTTGCCAACTCAAAAACCTTATCTCATGTATATTTAAATGCTCTTGACTTCATTACCAAACACATTTCCAACTCTCAAATTTCACCCCATCAATCTTTGTTCTGTACTTCTTATTAATTCTCCTCGTTATAGTCCCATATTTGTGTAATCTTTAATAATGCTGGGTCAATTTGTTGCTATCAATACTTACTTGTATGCTATAGTTCATTGTTCTATACAACTATCTTTTATATTGATTGGCAGTGACTATGAAAAGGAATTATCTTACTATTTTCTTGATAATTTATCTGATGACCTATCATTTCATTTTCATTATTTTCTCCATGTGGTATGTGCTAAGGATCCATATCTTCCTACTACCATATATTTACTATTAGATATATTTCAAGTTTTAACGTATTGACCAATATTTCTAATTTTCTATTGCTCCTTCAATCCTCTTTATCCCTAATCGATTCTCTCCTAGTTAGTGTGGTATGATTTTTTTCTGATTCATCTCTGATTAGGAAGGTCTGTTCTTATTCCTTTATTTTTCTTGAATTTTTATTCTTATTTTTGCACTGATAATATTAATGATTTTCTCCTTTGCTAAATTGTCTTCTCATAATCTCTATTTCTTAATACTTCCCCTATACTATCCCTCTTACAACTTCATTCTAAATTGTCTCTTTTCTTCATATATTCATTGCTACATACATTGAATATCTATGTAGTTCACTGATCTGCTTAAACATTCTCCCACACAAGATGGCAAGATCATTGCTCTGATACCACTATAATGAACTTGATTTGGAGGTCCATTGTTTATTTCTGACTTAATCTCTTATTTGTATCCTTTGCATTATATTTTCTTCGATATATAGAATTGAACACATCTATATTTATATGTACCCCAACTATATGTGATAGTGTGATGTGTATTAATGTTAGTCATTTGGCACATAAGGCAAGGCAAGTACTTGACTGCACTTTGATGTAGGACTGTCTGTGATTGGGTGCAAAGTTGCCAATACCTTGGCATAGAGATTATCAGTTTGCTCACGCAGAGTTTCTACATATTGGTACATGGATCTTCATGTGGAGTTATATAACGTTTACTGCACTTTCCTTATTTTCTTTCCTTTCTTCCTGCTCATGGGCAATGGTGAAGTGTATTAAGTAGAATTGATGAACTAACATTCCAAGAGGTATTTGTTGTTGTCTGTAAGTACTTATCTAAAATTGTATTCAATGATTTGGTAAAACTCATTGACTATGGTTAAATAGGGGGGACTTTGAATTGGAAGCATGTCAATTTGGTGACGTGCCTCCTAATAAGAATGTGACCATTGATGACATTGAGGTTTCAAATTTTAACCCATGTTACTTAATAAGCCTAAAATAGCTATGAAAGTTAGTGTTAGATTTTTGTAACTGATCAGGAAAGTATTGTACATACTTCATAAATAGTGAGGTTCGGGGGATCGCCCAAAATTTATTTTTGGGCCGTGGTCGACATGGTAGCCGACATATTATGGCCGACATATGGCCGACATGTTATAACCCTAAAGTAGTCTAATAATTGTATAAAAGGGCTTAGGGTTGGGTATTTTTCATTATGTTGTGATGCAAAATTGGTTCTTGCTGCGGTATTGAGCTTTAAGGGATTACAAATTGTAATCAGGTTGTAATCACTGGATTGTAATAAGATCGGACTTGTTGTTTGGTGGACATAGCCTAGGGATTGGGTGAACCACGTTAAATCTTGGTGCCTTCTGTTCATTTCTGTGCGATCTATTATTTTTGTTATTGGTTATATTTGCATGTAGTTTTTTATTTCTGTTCGTGGTTTATCCTAACAAGTGGTATAAGAGCCTAGTTTTGGCCTAGTCATGGGTTCAAATCTCCTTGGTGCCTTCCCAACCCATGTAAGCACCTGGTATGCACGTCAAGGGGGATATTGTTGGGTGATGTGATGCACTCCCCTACCCATACGTGGTTAATTATGTGGTGTTCCATGTTCACTAATAGTCATGGCTTTTGGTGCAATGGAAAATTGGCCCCACAAGTGGTATCAGAGTGAGGTTGTCTTTTAGTTATCCTTTGTAGGAAAGTCTCACGGTGAAGTGGGAGTCTCATGGTTGAGTGGGAGCGATGGCAGATGAGCGTAAGCTGAGGGTTGACAAGTTTAATGGGTAGAACTTCCAGTTATGGAAGATGCAAATGGAAGACTATCTATATCAAAAGGATTTATGGAAGTCGTTGGAAGGCAAAGCAAAAAATCAGGGAACTATGTTAGAGGCTGAATGAGATCTTTTGGATAGAAAGGTACTCATAAGCATTCGGTTATGCTTGGCACCATCGGTGGCATTTAATATTACAAAAGAAAAGATGACAGAAGATTTGATGAAAACCCTAGCGACACTGTATGAAAAGCCCTTCACTTCAAACAAGGTATTTCTCATGAAGCATTTATTTAATATGAAAATGGCAGAAGGTGGATCTATTGTAGATCATTTAAATGAGTTTAATACTATTACTATTTAGTTATCTTCTGTGGGTATCAATTTTGATGAAGAAATTAGGGTTCTCTTGATTTTGTGTTCTTTGCCTGAAAGCTTGAATGGCTTGGTAATGGTGGTGAGTAATTCTATTCCTAGATCTAGTACCCTAAAATATGATGATGTGATCGGTGTTGTTTTGAGTGAGCAAACTCGTAGGAAATCCTTAGGTGGATCTACATCGAGAAGTTCTTTGAATGCACAAAGCAGGGGCAGAATGACTGAAAGAGGAAGTAACTCTAGAAATCATGGGAAACCAAGAGGAAATTCAAAGGGGAGGAGGTCTCAATTGAGAGGACAAAATGATTGATGGTATTGTGGGAAACCGGGCACAAAAAGAAAGATTACTAGAATCGAAAGAAAAATGAAGGAGATAAATTAGATGGAGACAAGGAGGCAAATGTGGTAAGTAACAAATCTGAAGAGGATGCTTTGCTTCTGTCTTTAGAGAGTGTTGATGATTCATGGGTTTTAGATTCTGGTGCTTCATTTCATGCTACACCTCATAGAGGTTATTTCATTGATTATGTCCAAGGGGATTTTGGGCTTGTTTATTTGGGGGATAATGAACCCTGTCAGATTGTTGGAAAGGGAAAAATTAAGATTAAGTTGCAGAATGGGAATCATTAGCTACTACATGAGGTAAGAAATGTTCCAAAACTAAGTAGGAATTTAATTTCACTAGGGAAACTCGGTGATGAGGGTTGTGTAGTTACTTTTAATGATAAAGATTGGAAGGTTTCAAAAGGTTCCCTTGTAGTAGTAAAAGGTGTAAAAGTAAGCACCTTATATCTTTGTATAGGTCATATTGTTCCTACTACTTTGATTGTTTCAGAGAAAAATGAATGTTCAGGAATAATTGCTGCAGTTGAGCAGGGAGAACAAATAGCTGTTGTAGATTCTGATACAACGCTGTGGCACAATAGACTTAGGCACATGAGTGAGAAAGGTATGAAAGTACTTCATTCAAAGAAAGTTTTACCAGGTCTGAAATGTGTGAATATGGATTTCTGTGAAAGTTGTGTGTATGGAAAAAAAAAGAGAGTGAGTTTTGTAAAGATTAGGAAGGAAAACAAAAAGGAGAAATTAGAGCTTGTGCATACAAATGTATGGGGAATAGCTCAGGTATCTTCCCTTGGTGGCTCTAATTATTATGTTACATTTATTGATGATGCAACTAGAAAAGTATGGGTTTATTTCCTTAGATAGAAATCTGATGTATTTCAAACTTTTAAGAAATGGAAATGCTTGGTTGAAAATGAGACTGGTAAGAAATTAAAATGTCTCAGATCTAATAATAGTGGTGAGTATTGTAGTCATGAATTTGAAGATTATTGCTCCACTAATGGCATTCATAGGAAAAAAATTGTTCCAAGGACTCCACAGGAAAATGGAGTGGTTGAACACATGAACATGACTATAATGGGGTGCGCAAGGAGCATGAGGTTGCATGCTGGGTTGCCCTTACACATGTGGGTAGAGGCTGTTAATACTGCAGTATATTTGATTAATAGAGGTCCCTCTACTCCTTTGGGCTGTGGTATTCCAGAGGAAGCATGGACTGGTAAGAAGGTGAGTTATTGTTTTCTCAAGATCTTCGGTAGTGACGTTTTTCCTCATATAGACTCTGAAAATAGAACCAAGCTAGAAGCTAAATCAAAGAAATGTGTCTTTGTTTGATATGGCATTAATGAATTTGGTTATAGGCTTTGGGATTTTGAAAATGTTAAAATTGTTAGAAGTCGGGATGTCATATTCAATGAGAAAGTGTTGTACAAAAATATGTTGCAGCAACATGAGAAGAAAGAAGATGATTATGTAGTGTTGGATGATACTCGAAAAGCTCATGTTCCAACCATTCCTCATGATGTGCAACAACTGAAACAAAAAATACCACACACACCAGTGAATGTTAGATGGTCAACAAGGAAAATTAGACCTCCACAAAGGTTTTCTCCTTCTTTATATTCTATTTTACTTACTGATGCTGTTGAACCTAAAAGTTATGATGAAGTTGTGTAGGTGGATACTAAGATTCAGTGGGAGTCTGCAATGAAAGATGAAATGGACTCTTTGCAGTAAAATAAGACATGGGATTTGTGCAAGTTGCCTACAGGTAAAAAGGCTTTACAGAATAAGTGGGTTTACAGGTTGAAAGAAGAGGAAGGAGGTAAGAAAAGATTTAAGGCCATGTTAGTTGTAAAAGGATTTGCATAGAAAAAGGGAATTGATTTTGATGAGATATTTTCTCCTGTTGTTAAAATGACTTCTATTTGTACTATTTTAAGTCTTGTGGCTATTGAAGATTTTCATTTAGAGCAGATGGATGATAAAACAACCTTTCTTCATGGTGATTTGGATGAAGAAATATATATGGCTCAGCCATAGGGTTTTGAGGTCAAAGGTAAGGAGAACTTAGTGTGCAAATTGAAGAAAAGTTTATATGGCTTGAAGCAAGCACCTTGGCAATGGTATCTTAAATTTGATAGCTTTATGCATGAGCATGGATATAACAGGTGTCATTCAGATTACTATGTTTATTTTAAGAGGTTGGATGATGATAGCTACATTATTCTATGTTTATATGTTGATGATATGCTTGTAGCTTGGTCTAACATGGATCATATTAAGGGGCTGAAATGCCAGTTAGCACATGCATTTGCTATGAAGGATTTGGGGGCAGAACAACAAATCCTTGGTATGAAGATTTGCAGAGATAGGAAGAATAGAACATTGACACTATCTCAAGCTGTTTATGTTGAGAAGGTGTTGCAACATTTCTCTATGGAGAATGCTAAAATTGTCAACACACCTTTACCCAGTCATTTGAAATTGACTAAGGAAATGTGTCCCAAGACACAAGAAGATGAGGATAAGATGTCCAAGGTACCCTATGCTTCAGCTGTAGAAAGCTTGATGTATGCTATGGTATGCACTAGGCCAGATATTACACATGCAGTGGGAGTCATTAGCAGGTATATGAGTCATCCAAGATTTGAGCATTGGAATGCTGTCAAGTGGATTCTCAGATATTTGAGAGAAACATCCAATAAGTGTTTACACTTTGGGGGTTCTACTACTAATTTACAGGGCTATGTTGACTCAGATTTGGCTGGGGATATTGATACCAGGCGGAGTACTACAGGTTATGTCTTTGTTATTGGTGGGGGAGCCGTGAGCTAGGTTTCTAAGTTATAGAAGATTAATGCTCTATCCAATATAGAGGCAAAGTATGTTGCTGCTACAGAGGCAGCCAAGGAGATGATATGCCTTCAGTTTTTCTTGAAAGAATTGGGACATCCTCAAAAGGATAATTATTTGTTCACAGATAGTCATAGTGCCATTCATCTTGCTTAAAATTCAGCTCTGCATTCTAAGACCAAACACATACAGTTGTGGTACCATTTCATTCGGTCAGTTTTGGAGGATGGACAGTTAAAGGTGGAGAAGATACATACCAATGACAATCTAGTAGATATGTTGACAAAGGTTGTAACAAGGGAGAAGCTGAACTCCTCTTCAGCTTCCGTTGGTCTTTTAGACTGAACATGAATAAAAGAATAGTAGAGTCTAGGGTGGTTTGATCCAGTAGGAGCCCCATGTGGTAGTGGTATTGCTACAGGATCAGTCTCCAAGTGGGAGATTGTTAGATTGTGGTGACTGATCAAGAAAGTACTGTACATACTTCATAAATAGTGGGGTTCAGGGCATCACTCAAAATTTTTTTTTGGGCCATGGATGACATGGTAGCCGACATATTATGGCTAACATATTGCTAACATGTTATAACCCTAAAGTGGTTTAATAATTGTATAAAAGGGCTTAGAGTTGGGTATTTTTCATTATGTTGTGATGCAAAATTGGTTCTTGCAGTGGTATTGAGCTGTAAGGGATTACGGATTGTAATCAGTTTGTAATCACTAGATTGTAATAAGATCGAACTTGTTATTTGGTGGATGTAGCCTAGGGATTGGGTGAACCACGTTAAATCTTGGTGCCTTCTGTTCATTTTTGTGTGATCTATTATTTTTGTTATTGGTTATATTTGCATGTAGTTTTTTATTTCTGTCTGTGGTTTATCCTAACAGTTAGTACGTTTGGACAATGCGGTTATATTAATCTCCACTATGCCACCTTTGATCAACACATCATGATAGATGTAAGAAAGCCCAATCACATATGTGAAGATTAAAGGAAATTATATAAAGCTTGAAGTAGTCGATATGTCTTGTAGCTTTAATGCCCATGTCATTGTTATCAACTAAGCATATGTCACCTCTAATCAACATGCTTGATGCACTTGATGACTATATATTTAAAACTTTGATTTATAATTTGATTATCATGCAATTATATATATTGTGTCGTATTTTAAAATCAGCTATTTTTTAATATCTAATATTTAATATCTAATTATGTTAAATTTATATCTTTATAAAGTGTTGCAAATATATCATTGTTTATAATAGATTATGATATTTGACTTAAATAATATTATTATTCTTAATTATTATTATTATATAATATGTTATTTTAATATTCATATATCCTATTAATTTGGGCTCATGACATAACTTCATAGATTGAATCTTTAAATAAAATTCTTGAAGGATTTTCTTCCATTTCCCTTGTCTTTCACCAAGTTCATTTTGCATCAACAATGTCTTAACTATTGGATCATGCACAATCACATATATCTTGCTCATTAGTATATAATGATGGAACTTCTTTGCCACCTTGACTAGAAGAAAAGACTATTTAATGAGGTTGGAATGGTTTAACTCAGCATTCTTCAAAGGGGAACTCATGAAAGTGATAGTTCTTTCATCTTCCTTTTCTTTCTTCTGTGTGAGAATCCCTACACATGAATGCTCTAAAGAAAAAGAGTATATTTTTAAAGGTAGTCCATAGTCTAGACTTACCAATACTGGGGTGATGGAAATGACCACTTTTATATCCTCAAATTATTTCTTAACCTCTAGAATCCATTCTATCTTAGCTCCTTTTTTGAGTAAATCATTAAGGGGACACACTATCTCCACAAACCCGTGACTTATGATATTTTGCACAAAATTTATCTTCCCAAATAAGGACTTCAATTCTTTTAAACTATGAGGAGGTGATAACTAAACAATAGCCTTGACTCTATTAGGATAGATCAAGATTTTGGCTTCAGAGATGATATGTCCTAGGAGCTTCCCTTTGGTAACCCCGAATGAACATTTCTTGAGATTGAGGGATATGTTATATCTACAACATCTATTGAACACCTATTTTAGATTAATGTTATGAGTGCTTTAGTATTTTGAGAAGATAGTTAGATCATCCATGTAAATGACTATACACTTATTTATCAATTCCTTAAAAGATTTGTCCATGGCTCATTGAAATGTAGCTCCTGCATTAATTAGTTAGAAAAGGCATTCTCATGTAGGTAAAAGTTCCCCATTTTGTTGTGAATTTTGTCTTTAGTCTATCTTCTTCATTGACCATGATTTGATTATATCCTAAATATCCATCTAAGAAAGACATCATCTTTGAACCATTAATAATCTGCAAAACTTCAATGAGTGAAGGCTAAGGGTAATTGTCTTTATGAGATGCAAGGTTTAGGTTACAAAAATCCACACAAAGATGAATTTATCCAATATTTTTCCATGCAAGAACTAAATTAGCCACCCATGTAGAATGATGAATGGGGAAGATGATCTTGGTATCAAGCAACATCTAAACTTTCCTCATTATTAGTGGTCCAATAACAGGATTAACAGGCCTTTGTGTTTGTCAAAAAGACTTTGCATCAGGTTTTAATGGAATGTCATGCGTAATAATCTAAGGATCATACATTTTTAGCTCCTTATAACTCCAAGAAATGACATCCTTATACTTTGTGAGTAACTTGAGCATATCCTCCCTTTCTTGTGCATTATACACCTTTCTAATCCTTACCATTCTAGGATCTTCATCTATACTCAAATTGTACAAATCACATTCTTCAATCCCTTTTTCATGGATCATTGTTCTATCGAGTATTAATTTTTCATGATAAAAAATGCATTCCAACTCAATCATTCCCTTAGGAATAGTGTTAGTTTTCAAATTCAAGATCTCATCTTCATCATCGAGTTCATCATCTTCATCTTTATTGTCAGGGGTATCATCAATTTCTTACCCTTTTAAGTGGCCATTTCACATGATAAATTTAAGTATATGTTGGTCATCATAAAAAACATGGAAGCCTGTAATGTTATCAAGGATAGATGGAATAGTAACTAATTCGACTAAAAACCATTTCAATTTTGTTCTCTCAACAGGTTGTAATGCGCTAGCTGAAATGGAAAGGGCATTTGCTACCATGTTTTTCTTCCTCGAAATAGATTTTACATCTAGAGCTTCAAAATCATCCATTAAATCCCATACTCTCTTCCTTTATCTGAGTAACCTCTTATTATTGCAAGAATATACTTAATTAACTTGTCTTATAATCAAGTGAGAATCTCCCTTGACTATGAGAGCTATGATTCATATCTCTAATGCAAAAATGAGTCCTTAGACCAATGCATCATACTCTGCCACATTATTAGTACATTTAAACTATAATCAATATGCTATGTAGAAAGACTTTCCTGTCAGGTTGATCAAATCAATGCCTACATTGGCTCCCAATTTACATTTGGAACTGTCGAAACAAAACGTCTCGATCGGGTCCTCTTTGGGTTTCCTAACATTATGTTTATTCATCCTTAGCTTTTTTTTAACTTGGGCCGAAAATGATTGTTTCTTGGGGACCCACTATAATCTTTTGTAGGCTACACTTGATGATTCTCTATTTTTGTTCCTTGGCATAGGAAGTGCATGTATTTCTTGTTTATCCTAGATTCCCCAATAAATTCTATGATTTCATCTATTTTGGGTTTAGGATGGATGACTACTGACGTCCATCCTTGACCTTTCATGTATCATCTTCTTCTTTGAGCTTCTTTGAACTTTGATAATCTCAAGTGGAGGGGAAGAAAAACCTCCACCACCTAAAAAGGTATTAGTATATGACACGTATAGGTCTTCAATTTCCTCTTCAACCTTTTCCATAGATATGGATATGTTTATAGGATTTTGATTCTCTGCAAGTTCATCTTTTTGATTGTTACTATTCTCTAGTCTCATCATCTATTTCAATACTTGAGTGATGGCCTCTCAGCAAGATGAACAATAAAACTATTAATGATTAACTTTATGCAATCAAAAATATTCTAGGAGAAGGAGGATACTATGGCTAGCTTCTTCTCCTAGGCATTGTAAGTTAGCCATCATGTTGTCTATGAAGTGTGTTTCAATCTTGTCCTTTTAGACTAAAGTCCTAGATTTTGCATCTTGATCATCTAATATTATCATTGAAGTGGTATCAAAAGCCATCACTTTTTAGGAGCCCAAAGTCATTTGGAGGAATGCTACCTCACTGGGAGCATTGTATTATGTAATTATTGTTATTAACTTTGGCTCTGCATCTATCTTAATTTGATTGTTCAACCCTTTCTATAGTAATCACAACTGAGTAAAATCTATAGAAAACCATCCTCTTAGGCATTTGGTCCATTCTCTACTTAGTAGTAGCTTATATGTCTTCAAGATATCCACCACATGTATATCAATGATGTCTTGAATTTGGGGATCTACCATCAACTATATTTGAACATCTTTCAACACACCAATGACTTTCACCTTTGTTTTATCCAATTGTACCACTGTTTAGTTGAAGGGTTTAGGATTTACTCCTAACCCTTTTTCTATCTATAGTATCATAAAATTACAAGAGGCTCTTGAATCATTTAGGTAATTATGAAGATTGTTCCCATATATCCTAATGCTGAGCAGAAACAAGGGCACCTCAGCCTTGTATTTAAACATAGTTGGCATTGCCTCCAAAGCATTGACTTGTTGAGATACTATCTTTTGAGGAGTAGTATTCATATTATGGGGTACCTTTGTATGATCAAGAGTCTTCATCAGTGCTTCTCATTGATGGGGATAGTTTTGTAGCATGTCAATCATGGACATGTTGGCCTTTGTATGTTTCAAATCTTCCACCACATTATACGTTTTAGTAGACCAAGCTAGGTTTTTCAAGATTGTTAGCACATTTCCTTGATTTTGATTTTGTCATCCTCCATAGGATGGCCTAGTTGGTATTGGATTATTAGTCACTCTCAAATTGAGAGGAGTTGGTGTAATCCTGGTGGAATTCCATCTGTCATAGGTTCTTTCTGACTTCATAAATTGTACATATTTCAATTGTCATTGTAGAAAGCTTCTCTTCTGGCTGAATGTCATGTTCCTGGCTAAATGGGAAAGAGAATTCTTCATTGGCTGGTTGCTCCACTTGTGGGTTATGTGTAGAATCATAAGATTCTAGTAGCATAGCATTAAATTGTATAGGAGGCACGTTGTCATTAACTGGTGAACTCTAAGTCATGTCTTGATTTCCAATGTAGTACAAACCATCATTATTAGATAAGTTTTAACCATCATCATAATGAGTGATACTATTATATTGAACATTATTATTGTTGTCATCTATAGGAATGCTCCCATTATTCAGACAAGTTTTCCATTGTCTATTCTATCTTTTGAAGCCATTGTTATGATCAGGAGGATTGAAATTGTTTCCTCCATTTTTGTTCCCAGTGGAATTCCTATTGTAATTTTAATTGTAATTTTTGTTGTTGTAAGGACTAGCATTATTTCTTTGAAAGTTATTATTGTCCTCGCAACAATCTTAAGTGAGTTAGCTCATTATTCATTTGTGACATGGTCTTCTTCATTTAACCAAACTCAGAGGCAAAACTATTGTCTTCCTCAGTGGGAGTTGCTACCTTTTGCTAAAAGAAAGCAACTTTTGGAGATTCATATCCTGGATATGTTAAAGTGGTATTTCATGGAGCAGGTGTTTATTGTAATGAGACTAGATTCATAGGTAAGAATTGGGAAGGCATTGTTGGTGCTCTAATAGGATATGTTGGCATTGTAGTAATAGCTTGAGTAGGAAGCATCAATCCTCCTCCATTAGGATTGACTTTCTCAATGAAGGTAATTGCTTCTACAAAGGCTTTGTCCAGTGTGTCAATATCTATTGTTGAAAGTCTTCTCTAAAAAATAGCAGTAAGATGGTCCATAAAATTCAAATAAATCTAAATAGTAGCTTCAATAGGTATAGTATATGGCATTTCCAACTTGTGGTATGCCATGTGAAAGAAATGGTTGAAGCACAAAACTATCTCAGCTAGGTCCTTTTTGAATTGATATGAATTGTTGATGTATCATGACTAGATTGATGAGAGTTTTGAATTGTTCCAAGAACAATTTTTTGAAACTAGCCTAATATCCAATACATCCAGGTGGTAAATTTAAAATACCAATTAAAGGCAACTTACCCCAAAGAGTAAGGGAATAAATGGAGAGCCACATTATCATTAGCAATTTTCTTTCGATTGCAAATTTCCTTAAATACCTTTATGTGATCTTCAGTTGTTCATGTCCCTCCATAGATGAACCTTGGGAAAAACATCTCAAGAATCTTAGGAAGATCATTGAGTACATCTATTAAGTTAATTGGTGAGTCTAAAACATTTTTTAAAAAGGCCAATGGTAGATTTGGGGGCATAATGGGTGGTTGTTGTGGAGGTGGAATAGAAGAAGATGATGAAATATTGAATGAAAATGGTAGAATTTGGGGGATTCCTTTGCCACTATGAGGTTTATGGAAATGGCTAAGCTCAAGGAACTTGTGTACACTTAGAAAAGATCTTGAAGCTTGCTAAAATGGGGATGATGGATTAGAATCCTCATGTTTGTATCAATTTTAGAAAAAGTACACCTTTGTAGAAGAACATTTTCTCACAAACAAGGCATACCTCTAAATTTGGTGCACTTGGCACACCTATGCACCTAGCACACCTACGCATTAATGCACCTCAAAATCTCAAAAAATTTAGAAAATTTTTTGAACTTCTATAGAAGCACAAAATTTTGAAGTTTGCAGATTTTTTCTTCTATTCTAAAAGTCAAGAGGCTCTCATTCTAGTGCCACTTCTATTGAGTTGTTATTTTGCACGATGCTTAACAATAGGAATTCTTTTGAACTCCTCTATTGAAAGCTAATACAAGGAGCAACTCCAACATTTTGGGTGATCTTATGACCTACTAGAACCCACTTAGTTGAAGATAAATGTGAATGTTCAAGAGGAGGCCTTTCTTGGTTCTAAAATAATTTGGATAAGATGTATGATCTGCTTGCTACTTCAAAAGAATAGCCACACGAAATGGAGTATATTTTTGTATTTTCTATTTTAGGATGAATATAATTAAACAATGCAACAATATGAATTCCTAATTTAACAAAGGGGTTAGTAAAGCAAATAAGAGAGATAAGATGAAAAGAAGTTAAGCAAATACGATGGAAGTAAATCCTAACAAATATAAACTATGAAAACAACATGTCTATGAGTTAAGCTTTCAAAAAGATTGGTGGGTAACCAATGAAAAGAGGAGTAGTCCTTCCTTAATTCTATTCATGCAATCATCGATCATACTTCAATAAACTATAAGATGTTTCATGTTTCACCAAATTGCAAGATCACAAAGAGTGTGCTCATGCAAGACAAAAAGCTATGCAGGAACAATATGGTGATCTCTTCTCAAAATAAGTATGTTAGTGGAATTTCTAAACACATAGAAAACACCAGAATTAAAAGATCACACAATTAGAAATAATATAATAAAATTTTGGCTCAATTAAATTCCATGAAAGCACAATCCAAAAAATATAACACATTTCAGCAAGCTTCACTACACTCCAAATGTGAGCACCAAAAGCATATATTATTGCAAGATAACAATGTCCCTAATTACATATTACAATCCTGAATTTATAAGAAATATTCTCCTCAATTGGTGTTGAGAGTGAGACATATCTTTATGCTATCATATGCTTCTAAACTAATAAAACAAATCTATTTATGTATAACCTATCTATTTAACTAGTGCTAAGTAGGACTCTACCCATTTTTAATCATTAATTGGATGCATGAACCTTTACATGTCATAAAACAAATAAAACATGAGAAAAT
The DNA here is from genome assembly GCA_028749045.1 of Cupressus sempervirens. Lineage (NCBI taxonomy): Eukaryota > Viridiplantae > Streptophyta > Pinopsida > Cupressales > Cupressaceae > Cupressus > Cupressus sempervirens. The sequence goes on from CM053791.1 coordinate 666,065,915, forward strand.
AAGAAAGAAAATTCCTTTAGTTGATGTAGGAGTGACTTGAAGTGGCAAAAATAGAAGCTCTATCTTCACTAGGCATCCATAGGAGCTAAACTATCGTTAGAATGCATTTCCAATGTATAGAAAGCTCTAATTTTAGAACTAGTAGTTAACTGTTGGCATACCTTTGAGCTCTTCAAAATCTTCCATGACACTACTAAAGAAGCATGTGTATGCACCTAGCACATATAGTATAGTAGCGCACCTCAGAAGCAAGCTCCAAAATTGCAAAATTTCACTAAGTGTCAAAATTGAAATTTTTGCATCTAGGTTTTGTTGTCATTTATACCAGAGCTATGTCTGGATATTTACCATTGAATTTCTCAATTATCTCAGCAACTTGAGCCACATTGGGAAAATCTAAGGTGTTATATTTATCTTTTACTTTTTGCCTATAGTTACCCACTTCTATATGAGTTTTTGCAAAATGTTTGAGTTTTACATCAAGCTCTAATAAAGCTTCTTCTATTATGAATGCCTACCTCATATCTTCATCATTAGAGGCTTCTTTAAAAGTCTTTTGAAATTTCTCAACTACTACCTCTACTGGTACTAGCTTCTCTCATGTATCATCTTCAAAAATGTCCAGAAATGCATCACTATAATGTATCTTAGCACCAAAAATGTGCTCTTTGGCTTGGTCCTTGAGCCTATGAAACTTTGCATGTAATGTCTCCATTACTTTATTGACATCTGCAATCTTCTCTATCCAATCATCTATTTTATCTAATTCCTTAGTTTTATATACATCCATTAGCATTTGATACCTTTGTCCTTTAATAGACTACAATGCTTGCAAGTCTTTTCCTCAAGTATGTACCTCATCCATTAGACAAAAATCTTGATTGAAAATAGCTCCTAGCCTATCCCCATTATCCTTCATGATCTATAATAGCTTCAAATTTCCTTGTATAATCATTACACATTTCTCCTCAAAACTTTCCCTCCATTGTTGACAAGCTCTCAAAAATAGATTCATTTGGGTTGTACCCCTATCTCTTCTCTCAATCATTGTATTCAAAGTCTCCTCCAAATGCTTAGGGTCCAACGGACCAAAAACTTAGCTTAGATATTCCTTTAGGATTTAATTTTTCCTCTAAACTATTATTAGTTCTACACCATCCCACTCCAAGTTCCTGAATACCTCCTTCATTCTAGTTGTAACCATTAGTTTTGTAGTATCCAAGGTAGGCTTTCCAAGAAATGCCTCCCTAATCTGATAATCTCATGGAGTCAATTCTTCAATATTCAAATGTATAGGATAGATAGCCACATGAGAAAAAATTCCTGGTTTTGATCACTCATAATAAAGGCTAATGCATATGCATCTTTTGGAGGTGAATTAGACTTCCTTAGGACTTCAATAAATTCCATTCTATCTCCCTCTTTTGTGGTGATTTGTTGTTTCTTATTTCTTATCACTTCTTTTCTTAGCCACCTTGGGATGCTTTCTAATGGAGATTTTCTTTTTGAGGATGAAGGAGTTTATTCTAGAATGCCCTTTCCCTTATCTCCCCTTTCTGGAGTCTTTTCCTTCAGTGAGATATCAGAACTAGGAGTCTTTATATCTGTGGAGCCCATAGTTCTCACCTTCTTGTCTTGGGAAGTTTGCTATGGTTTTTCACTTATCTATCATTCTTCTAACACTTCCTTGGTTGATACTTATTTTGTCCCTCCCTCCTATCCCATTTGGACTTTCTTTTCTTCGCTATTTTGAGGAAGGGGAGTAGCTGATCCCTTATCAAGAAAAAATGTGACTTGCATTTGGGATGGTGGCGCTACCTCAGGCCCTTGTGATTCTGGTGCCATTTGACTCCACTCCTCCTATTGAGGTTGAATGGTTGTAATATCCCTAATCTTATCTCCTACCAAATTGGTACCTATCAATGCCTTCTACATCCTACTCATCTATCCATTGTTTCATCTCATCTTTTGATGTGTTAGTTTGAATGGGTTGCTCAGGAATAGATGGAGGTGTGATGGTAGAGCTTCTTCTCCTTTCTAACTTTGTATCTCTTGCTAGATGATTCCTCTAGTTAAAAGGTAATTTATCCTCTTCATTTTCAACATACTCTTCTTCTATTTCTTTAGGGATTGGCTCTAGAACTTATGGGAAAAGAATCACTTTCTTGATCTTTCTTCTTTTAGGCATGGAGGGGGAGGACTCCTCTACTTTTTGAGGTGGAGAAACCTCTCGTACTTTAGTTTCTACTTCCTCTTGGCCTTGTTCAACTAGTGGAACTTGGGGATCTCCTTGAGCTTGTGAAGCTTCTACATTTTCTAATCCTTCCACATTTTCTTCTCCAATCTGTGTGGGTGCTTGAATTTCTTCCTCTTCAGGTTTGGCTCATTGAGGAGAATTCATCTTCCTTTTTCCCTTACCTTTAGCCTTTTGATCTTGATAATATCCAACTATTCTATCAAGTTGGTGCACCATTTCTTGTCTTACTAGTGATTGGGCTGTGAATGTAGGCACTGCAACCTTTTCTCCTCTACCATTAGCTAGATGTGATTGAGCATGGAAGATCATTGTCTTAGGAATTGGATCAATTTTGAAAGGTCTCTTGATCCAATAATTTTTCAACTTGATGACATACCTTGCCTTATGATTAATTTTTGAGTTCTCTTCTTTGTCAATCTCAACATTCATAATAGGTCATTCACCAATCTTATCCCTATTGAACAATGGATCAAGAAACTCCTTAGTGTCTTGTTGAACTATCTTTAACAAAACCTTTATCTTCAAGGGCTTCTCTACTAGATACAAAGTCGTCCTACAATAATCCCTTATGTGGACATCATAGTCATTTGTCACATTCATCCAGTGATCTTCAATGACATCTTCATGCAAAAATGTTTTACTAGCTAAATGTTGTACTCTCCCAATGTTGTCAAAATATGGCTAAGGATAATTATATTCATCCAAGGGATACTAATCCCATTCACACTCAGAAGAAGGAATATCTTGACTTCAATCCACCTGGAAAGGTCCTATAGTCATAGGCCACATCCAACATGTTTTGTGCTACTTTCTAACTCTATCATATGTAGACAAGAGTCATCGAGAGATTTCTAGGAGAATAATTCTATCACTAAGATACCTAGGGATCTTCTTAGGGTTGATATTTGTACCCACTACCCTCAAATAGGTAAATGTCTAGAACTAGATATAGTAAGCTCCAACTAGTGATATTTGTAAAGTTGCCTCCTCTTATATTCTCTTCACATAATCCCCTTCTATGAACCAAATTATTGCAATAATGAAAGCATGGTTTATAATTCTATATTCTATTCTTTTCTCTAAAAGCCTCTTCTTTACCAAGTATGATGTCATCTAAAATTTCTTGTTGTTCTTTGCTGCCACCAGCTACACACCCAAATTCTCACTAAGATTAGAAGGCTAATCAAGTGGCATTTTTACTTTCTTTATTGTCTCAATAAAATGCACCATGAAAATATTCAAGTGTTTCGCTACCAACAAACCCATAATTTTACTCAAGAATATGATTGAATATCCAATCTCTTCCTTCATGTATCCTCTTGTCATGTCTTCTTTGCTATCCTTCTTTCCTATAGGAGTCTTCTCTATAAGGTATAAATATTGGATGATCTCAGAAGCCTCATCAGTATGTTCCCTATACCATCTCTTTGCTTGTTCATAGGTTCATCTAATGAATTGATCTACCCTTGGGAGATGGAAAATTGTTTCACTGTTCTTGGGTTGAAGATCAAGAATGATCTCCCCAATAATTCTCTTGAATACCCTTTATTTAGGAAAAAAATGCTATTCAAGTGTCATTACTAGTTCTAAGGACTATATTGACATCGTGTGTCATTGCACTGACAAGCCATGATTGGATCAATGTGAAAACCATCTGAGATCTTTCTGTCAGTTTATTGCAAAAATTTTAGTAACTTTCACAAATTTATGTGAGCTAATTCTATGTCTTGGATCTCTAAGTTCTCATCCTAAAACCATGATTTTGTAGGAATGTCCAAAAACTTGATTACTACTAGTTTTAGTACCATCTTTTCAATAATGGAGGATGATGAAGATGCTATTGTATCTTTATAAAAGCACATCCATTAGCTTAGAATTAAAGAAATATTGATTAATTAAGACCCTATACTAACTTGCACAAAAACGTTATAAAGTAGATGACTCAAAAAAAACCTAAAACCTACTTTATGCCCTAAAATGGAAAAAAATTGGCACACCTGGTGCACCTAATTGGTGTGCCTAGTGTGCCCATTTTTAAAAGATATCTTCAATATAATGAGGTGTTCATTAGTGCACCTCCTAGGTTATGCTGATGTGCACCTCATTTGGGACTTATGCAATTTATTATGTTTCTTTTTAAGTTGCACAATAGCACACCTCATGAGGTGCGCTACTATACACCTTAAGAAAAGGTTTTTGATTAGCTTTTTTTTATAAAGGTTTTAATTATTTCATTTTTGAAGTTTTTTAGTGTCTGTGAAGTAAATAAAGTGTGCACTACTACACCTCATGAGGTGTTTTTTTGTGCACCTTATTTTGTGCATTTTAACTTTGTTTATGTGTTTTGCAAGTGAGGGAGAATTATGGAGGTGCACCTCACTTGGTGCGGAGCTACAATTCTACAAGCATCGAGATGATGAATGAAGTAAGTATGGAGAAGAAGGGGGATGGGTGGTTATGTAGACCCTAGTATCCTCGGTATTGCATAGTTGCACATCATTGATGCGTGATGCCCCCTCTTTAAGCAATTTGTCACACTAGTGCACCTAGGGCAGTTTGCTAGTGTGCCCCTTTTATTTTGCAAACTATATTATCTAATATTTTTGATTTTCAACCACTAGGTTTTCTAGCCAAGACCTAGATGCAAACTAAGAAACTATATAAAACCTCAAAAAGGACTCAGACTGTGAACTAGGGTTTTGAGAAACTAAAAAATAAAGTAGGGAGGTTCCCATTTGTGGATGAAATGGGGCGTGCCTTGTGGAACCAAAAGTTCCTTTCCCTTCAAAATTAACCATTTCTAGTTGTAGTTGGAGTGTAGTTTGATTAAATTGTCCTTGTCATCCAATTTTATCAATTTTTTATATCTAAAGAGATCCACGCCACTCAACCTTATCCCAAAGTAATTAAAGCTCGTAGTGAGAGACTCACAAAAGAAAATCCTCACGTAATCTTGCTAAAATTTAACTTTATGAAATAAAATCCATTGGCCTTCTTACCCATGTCAATTCATAAATGTGCGCCACCTTTTGCAATAATTCATATGTTTTTATGAGAATTATACTCACATTCCATCATGACTTGAGTTGATGATGGAGTTTGGGTGACATCCTCCCATTTGATTATTCCATGACATTATGGCCAAACTTTTCCAACTCATCTACCACTCCACTTTTGTCATGGTAAATGTCATCTACATGGATCTCTTGATAGTTGCCATCAACTTGCATATGTCCTCTATTATCATTTTGATCTTCCAACTTCTCTAGTCCTCTCCTTCAACTACTTTAATAATCATCATTGAATCACCCTTAATTATCAATTTATTAATTCCTCTAGCTCTCACAATTCTCATTCCCCATAGAAGAGCTAGGGCTTCCACTTTTTTGTTTGAACCCCCTCCGTAGTTCCTAGTATAATCAACCACCAACTCCCCCATACTATTATAGAAGACACCCAGGCTACAGTCCTTACAACCATGGCCGACCCATCAAAATTAATTTTTATACATGTTTTAGGAGGGGGATGCCACATCGTTATGTGCCTAACCATAGCTTTGGAGTTATCAAACTATTCCTCAATTGGGCTTAAGTTCCAGGCAAATGCTCACTTCATATCAAGTCTTCCTTGGGGGTTCAGGGGGACAAGTACGGGAGGGGGGGGATGTGGAGTGGGCTTCCATCTTTAGACCCCACTACATTCCTTTAAGAGTCTAGTAACCTACTAGACCACTACGAAACTTGTAGTGGTTTTGTCCCTAAATATTTTGTTACTTTGCTCCTTCTAGGTTTTCCACAAGACATATGAGGGGATTATTCTGAATAGGGTTTTGAGATATGAGTGATTTGACAACCTATCCCAATGAAAAAATTCATGTAAGTTCACATTACCACACTGCTAGACCTCCCTTAATGCAAGGAGAGCCTCCAAACATCTGACATAAAAAGGTAGGGGATGAGAAGGTGTGCAATAGATTCCACTTCTTTGTAACATAAAACACAATAGTTAGATAGCTAACACCTCTCCTTTAAAGATTATTAATTGTGAGGATATTTATTTGTAAGGCCATCCACCAAATAAAATTTATCTTTGGCAGGAACCATGGGTGTCAGACCTTCCTCTAATCCCCCTGGGCCACATCCCTCCTTAGAAAAAAAAGTTAGGCTGATTTCATTGTGAAGTCACCAGCGGGGGTAAGTCTCCAAACCAAAGAGTCATCAATGAAGGTGGAAGGAATTTGATAATAGTGTTGTTGTGTGAATGGATTTTAAATTTTTTTTTTCATTTTTTATTAAAAGTAGATTCTCACTTTTCCATTATAAGTTTTTCATTAACAAATAATTAAAAAGGTTGAGTGGGAAGCTCAAGATGAAGAATAATGTTGTTGACTTACTCCAATTCTATTGATATTCACATACTTAATTGTAATTTATAATTAAGTTGAACATGTATTATATTTATTGTTAATTCATACATGCATAATCAATGTTAGCTCTTAGTGGTTTAATTGAAGCCTATTTATTAATTTTTCCATTTTGCATAATAAATGAATAGCATGTAGTAGATTGCATGAGAATGAATTCAAAGGACAACTACTTGTACAAGTAGTCAAGTAAGTTCACTCTCCAGCAAATGATTCATAGACTTAAGGAGGATTTTTAGGAAATTAGAACAAATAAAATTTTCACATGTAATTTAATTAACTAGAGTGTATGTGATAAAAAAATTTAGGCTCTCTTCTAGAAGAGTTTTTGTTTCTCCGTAGTTGTTATTATGGCATCTTTGATTAATTACCAAAATTTTGTGGTGGAAGGGATAATTCCATTGTTAATCATTAGATAAACAAATAAGCTTTTCCAATGCAACCAGGATGTGTGGAGAGAGGGCAACAAGGTTTTTCCTCAATGTAAAACCAAATACAATAGACTTAAAGTTAACCATGTATCAAGTAATTGTTGGCCACAAAGATGCAAACGAAAAATGAAGACACAGCTACAATAGAGGAGATAAAGCTCTAAAAGTGACTTCCTCTATTAATGCATCAACTTAGGTAATTGATTACAAATCTATATAAAGTAAGCCACAAATTAATTAAGTTTATTTGGTCAAGCTATTTAATGGTTTCGTTTATACATATTGGAGTATTTGTAATTGTTACTTGATTTGAGATTATGTGTAGAGGACCTTATATTCCAAACAAAATGCTTATTCATCTATTCTCGGTGTAATCATAATATTGTTGTGAAAAAGTCCAATCTTTGAACCCAATGGACATGCCTTGGAAATGAATCACATTGACCAACTCCCACTCTAATCATTAATATGTTCAAAAAACTCAATGCATAACCTTGCAAATAGTGAATACTTGTCTAACAGAAAAACAAAATTTAGTGTTTATGAATATTATTATATAATGTAGTCTAACTTATATCACAAATGCCTAGTAGTTTTCTTACTATTGTTATACTATGTAAAAAAATTATCCTTTTGCTAAAATGGATTATGGTCCATCTTAATGAAATTAATTTAAATAAATTAAATAGTCTTCAATAGAACCACTTAACATAATATTATCACAATATTATAATATTTCTACTACATTGTAACTTTGTTTCTTGATTTAGAAGTCATTGTGCTCATAATAGGACAAAGAGGACATGCTTTTTCTCTGAAGATAAATGTATATTTAAAAACTTATCCTTGAGGAAACTTGGATTGCACCATTTTTCTTCAAAAAGAAAAAATCCCTTTACCAAACTTGGAATTCAGCTTTGTTATTCAAATAGAAAACATCTCTTTCTAGCTCCCAAACTACATGTTTTTTTCTCCATTTAAGTCATAATGCTCAGACATGTATATTATAGATGATAGAACAATTCATCATCAAAATTGTATATTTAGTTTTCCTATTTGGGTGGCAATGTTTAGTACTATTTACTTTTGGATGGTAGATCTATGCCCATTAAAATTGTATACTAGAACAATTTGTCAAAATTATTCATTTTCATTGCAATGGAGAAAACATATATGAAATTATTTTTTTGAAAAATGTCCTTGCATAATTATAGCTTTTCAAATTTTCAAAATCATTAATAATTTGAACATGTTGGTGTTTTATCATTTACTAGATTACAATAATATGTAGAGTGACTTGATAGTATTCTTTTGAGTTTCATTTTGTTTAGAACTTAATTGATCTTGGTATTATTAAATGTCAATAATAATAATTTAATTCTAAATATTAATCAACAATATAAACAAGGTCTAAAATTCATCATGATTATGAATGCAAGTGTTCTTTCTTCTATATTTTTTAAGTAGATTATGTATTTACAAATCAGTGTGTACATAATTCATTATCCCTTCTACACATGCCATGAACACAAAAAGATGTATTCCCAATATGTTTCTCACTATAAATGTTACATGTTAGTCCAATTCAAAATATAGGATTAAGTCGCCAACTTCTCTATGGGCCCATTTGGCAATCGGAATACAAGCGGAATAGGCATATGTAAATTCTTAAAATTTTGAATTCTTTGTTTGGATGCACCAAATTAGAATTGGTATACGAAGTAAAATAGGAATACGTATTCCAATTTAGGCCCAAAAAGAGATTTTGTAATTCCACCCAAATAGGTGTTATTGGAATACGTATTCCTATTCTAGTCTTATTTATTTTAGAAAACATAAATTTTGGGGTCTGTTAATTCCCCATCAAATATTGGTTGAATCAAATAGAGAAAAGGAATACATAGCCCCAATTTTTATTCCAAAATAAGTACTCCAAAATAGCTATTTCGATTCCTGTAGCCAAATGAGCCCTATTAGTCTTTCCTCGAGCCAAAACCAGGCCTACCCATACATTGATGGGAACTAAGCTACACTAGAACTTTCAACTTTTCATATACCATAAACTGCTATTTTTATGTTCATTAATTTTGAGTTTTTTAAACACTAATGATATTTGAAATTTATCATCCTCTAAATGAATTTTCTTTATAAAATATGTAGGCTAGTTTATTTATTGATGAACTTGAACTACATTTAGAGTCATTTGCTATATTCAATGTAAAAGTTTTAATCTAGTTAAATATTTTTCTAAATAATTCTTTCAATCATTGGAATTAGTTTCAAAAAAGCTTTTCAATGGAAAGAAATATATATGTTATGTTATTAATCAGTGTTATATAAAAAATTTGAATGGAAAGAAATATATATGTTATATTATTAATCAGTGTTATAAATTTTGAGACTAAATATATTTCGTTGTTAAATATGATGATAATATATATTGAAATAGCTCTTTCAATTTTATTAATAAATAAATTTTCAAAAACAAAACATATACAATACAATAAGAAATTGATGTGGATTATAATTTTGACATTTGTTGTTTTAACATTATGATGTTAGAGGTTTAACTAGAATATTAGGAAAATGATTCATCTAAAAAGAAAGGAACTGTGGAATATTTTGCAAAGGTTTATTAGAATATTTGAACTCTATTGTACTTAAAGACAAAATCTTGAAAAAGAAAATATGGTAATATATTTTTGTACATGACATTTGATGAGATTTGAAGACATTGTTACATTATTTTTCTTATATCTAATTTTATTTTTAAGTAGATGTTTAAGTCAATAATTGTGCTTGTCATTCACACACACATGCCGCACGCGCGCGGGCGCGTGCGCACACACACACACACACATTTATTCATATATTTTTTAATTCTTTGAAAAAAATTATCTAATAGTTCACATACCTTGTTTGTACATATTATTTTTAATAGATGAAATTTCCTATAAGTGTTTTGTCAAATAGTTTATTTACTATATTACCACATCTTATAAAAGTGTTTATGTGCCAATGCATCCCATTTTTGTACCATATACTTCTATGCATTATATATTATCTATCATTTTATGTGCCAATTAGTTTTGATTGAATTATTTTTTAGACTTATATTTATTGGTCAATACCTTTAGAATAACTAGAAAAGAGTTGATGCACTAGAAACATATCAAGACAATATAGTTATTAAATTTTACTATGTTTATAAGACTTTTGCTAGTAAAAAATTTCTTTACAAATAGTAATTTTTTTCTTTTTGAAATTTATTTTCATATTTAGTCATTAAACCAAATGGATATTAATTAACTTAATATCAAAATACTTTTGGTTATGATATTATATTTCAAATATAAATTATCATTCTTCTTAAAAGTTTCTTGTAATTATTAAGGTGATGACTTTTTAAATGTAGAATAGAGAAGAAAGGTGGGAGCGACAAGTTTGAATTAACAAAAAGTGTCAAGAAGATTTCATTCACTTGCAAAAGAGGTTGATATCAAATTCCATTTTGAAATTAATAATCCAAAACTTCATAAAGTAATGTTGGTACACAGATTTGTCAATATAAAAATGGTCCAATGGAGTGTATGTAGCAAACTGTTCACAACAGTTGGATAGCCCCTTGATATGCAACATTCCTCTATGTTTAGAGGGACAACTCCCTCGTATGATATAATTTTGAAGTTTTTCAAAAGAAAAGAAATTAAACTTTAAAAGATTAATAGAAAGCCATTGATGATGAATGCACCAAATGACTTCAAAGCTTTCTTGGACAACAATCAAGATCTATGCTTGAGAATTATCACTAGCACAATATTGATCCAAATATTCATAAAAATGTGCACAATACCATGAAAATTCTCACTACAAAGAGAATCAATATTTCTAACAATTTAGATTTGAAAGAAGAGAACTCAAATTGCACGTTCCTTCATTTTCTTGCACTTAGAATTTGAGAGGAATTTTTTATTACAAAAAATAAAATTGTACACACTTTCCAAATATTATCTTCTGATCAAAATTTTAGCATAGTGTTTCCTTTTTCTAAAGTCTAAAAAGTCCCCTTTACAAAGCTGAAATAATCCCTTTTATAGGCATCAAGGTTAATAACTACTTCCCAAATATGTGATTTGAGTGAGGTTGATTAACCTCTACAATATTATCCAAGTATGATTTAAAACTTAGATCTTACATCTTTTGAGAGGAAGATTGAATAATCAATCCTTATAGATCTCCTTTTGATATTTGAATGATTTATTCAAGTTACATCACTTTATTAATGAGCACATATCCCTCTTTTCATGAAGAGATTAAGAGTATGACGAATGCATGAGTGCACCAAATACTAACTTTATGTTCATGATCTCTCTAATTGTGCTTCTATGTACCAATTGTGTTTTTCTTTCATGATAACATCTATTGAAAGGTTCACCCTTGTATAGACACAAGTATCAAAATCCCCATCTGTTTTGCAATTATCACATATCGTGTGAGAGTATCTCATAGCATTTCATTGAAACAATTAGCTTCCAGGTCTATAATTTCATTCTTGCCTCCACAAATATTTGATAAAATTTGATGAACTTTATGTTTCATGGAATTACTAAATCCCCAAGAGATGGCATTCTATTGAATGATTCCAATGCATTGACTTCAGCTACCTGTGCATGTAAGAAATGTACCCCTCCTCTGTATTTTTGATGTAATTATGAAATGGTGGACATATTCTCATAACCCATCATTATCTTTGGCATATATGTATCCTCCTTGAGACATTATTTCAGATATATGAGACACTTTTTTAATATGGAGGAAATACTTAATTTGTGGAGTCTGAGATTACATCTCATTACATTGTATCTTCTACTCAAACATTAACATCTATTTGTCACTAACTTAGTTTCTCGAATGGAATGAAATGTGATACCATCACAGATACTATTTAACATAAAAAATATATCCTCATCACTTCCCACAAAGCTTTCAATGACTAGGGCTTTTCATAGTGAAAGAGCATCTTTCTATGAAGCTATTAAATGATGCAAAAATCTTAAAAACTTTGAAATTGTAGTGTCCTTCTGGGAGTAGAAGGAACATTCTTCATATGCCATCAAGTTCCTTAGAAATAATTTTGTGGTATCCTTTATTATTATTTGAGGAAAAGAAAGCACACTAGTTCCAAATCTTTTCTATAAAAATCCAAATCTATGACATTGCAATTTGATACCAGCCTTTTCTAATAATTCAGCATGAGGGTTATCATGTCCATCACTAGGAAAATGTGTCAACGAAGGACAAATAGAAAAATCAAAGCTCTTAAGACTAGGTACAGTCAAATTCAAGGAACAACCTTGATCAATAAGAATGTTGGATTGAGGATTGGGATATGTTAACAAATCTCTAATCACCATTTTATGGAGACTCTATAGATGGTTTCCCAAAGGTTTACTATTCTTATGCATCTCCAATTTCGTTTTAGTGTCATCATGCCATGAGTACTCAAAGGGAAATCCATGAAATACATTATGCTTGCTTAGCATAATAGCTAACTACTTTTTGGCATCTTTGGGAGTTCCACATTCTAATTGGACTATTCTTAGAAGAACAACTAGAGGAATCTAGTTTTCCCACTTTATAATATCATCTAAAATAGCAATGTATGTCAAGTTCTCTTCATTTTTCTATTGGAAAATAGGGCCAAAACAATCTCTTTGAAATAATTCTAAAATAGAGCAAGCATCCTTTGATAACATCAAAGATAGTTCATTTTCATCAATCCATATAGGTAACTCATAACATTGCCTGATTTCACTCTCTAGTTTTTTTTAATCTCTCCCACCAATGCCTCTTCATCTATCTAAAGCCTTGTTAACATTCTCTCAAGAGATTTCAATTTATGCTGACCTAGTCGAGGACCCTTGTTATGGAGAGGGACAAATGACACAAAAGTAGGAACATAAGATTTTAGTTTACTGGTCATTGAATGGTAAGGCACCCTATAAATGCACACATTCTCTAACACTCCACAAAATGGATATGGAGAACACTTACCCTTCATTATGCAAGAAATCCATAATTGAGATGTTTGATCTTCAATGAGTTCTCGAGCCATTTGTTCCCAAAGAATGGGGTACACATTCCTCATTCTTCATTTATGACATGTATACATGTTGAAATTTTAAATGCAAATAGATGTTTTCCCCTGGAGCTAAATGCCCACCTACCACCCTAACGGCTTACAATAGTAAAAAATGATGAATGCAAGTAGGTGAGATTTTCAAATCTGGAAAAGAGAGGGAAAATATTTTTTTGCCAAGACACAAAAGGAATGAATCAGTCTCATTCAATTAGTTGAAGAGTTATAGAGTAGAGAAGTGCAAGAATATAGTGTAAAGAAGAAAATTGATCCACAGATCTAGTCATTGGAGCTTAGAAGATAGAAGGAAGTTTGTTCTCATGTCTACAGTTGCACATGTTTCCTCTTGTAATTTTGTAAGTTCTTTGTTTATTGGATTTGTCCTATGAAGTAGTGATTGCTCCAAGCATTGTTGTATGCAACCATTAGAGCTATAGGTTTAAAAGTTAAAGTTTTAGGTTTTACTAATTTGAAGATTTTAGGATTTTCTAGTTGAAGCTAAATGCTTCTAGATTTTGTAATAGTTTTATCATATTTGAATAAAAAGAAAGAAAGAAAGTAGACGTACTAAAATCTATTGTTCTTGTTCTATTTATTGCATTTGAGAAGTTCATTATTGAAATCTTCACACTTTGACTCCCTTGTTTTAATGGTGGAAAAATCTAGCTTGTAAGTTTAGTTTATAGCCCACTCAGTTTGGTCTTTACCAAGTCCTTTTTGTTTTCCTTCACCAAGTTCTCTCTGCAATTATTACCAACCTCACTCTACATGCTATTATGTTGAGAACCACTTTGTAGTCACTACTAAGCTCACTCAGCATCCATTATTGTTGAGCACACTTGGCATCCACTATGCTGAGCTACCCTTGTGCCAAGTTCACTTGGCTTCCTCTTGTGCCGAGCTAACTCAGCATCCACTCTTGTCACTCGGCATCCACGGGTGCCGAGCAAAACTGTCACTCAACACCTTCATTTTCTAAGAAATTTTTTTAGGTCTGTGACTTTATTTATTTTACATGGTATCAGATCTTTGAGGCCTCACATCCATAATGAGTTAGGGAATTCATTTTTCTGAGATATTTGACATGGCAAGAGATACAGGAAAGATATGGTAGCAACGACCATCCTTTAATGGACAAAATTATTATACATGGGCAAAGAAGATGAAAACCATAATGGTTGCAAATGATTTATAAGAGTTTGTGATAAATGTGATAGACCCAGCTTAGTATGTTGCTCTCAGAAATCCACAAAAGACTTAGTTGAAAGAGTCAAGGAGATAGGATGCTAAGGCATTAAGTCTAATTGAGGTATTGATGATAGAGATAGTTTTTCCCAACATTGGACCAAAAAATTATGCAAAGGAAGAATGGGATATCCATGAGATGAACTTCAAGGGGACTACTAAGGTTAGAGTAGTGAAGCTACAGATGATTAGAAGTGAGTTTGAAAACCTTCGGATTAGGGATAATGAACCTATTGTAGAGTTTAGCTCACAAATCTCCACTTTGATAAACTAGCTCAAATCAAATGGAGAAGACCATGATGAGTAGAGAATTGTGGAAAAGATATTGAGGAGTTTTCCTTAGAAATATGACAATCTTGTGATGACCATAGAGGAAGCAAAGGACCTCACTACATTGAACATGGGTGAGTTGATGGGAACTCTTCAAACCCATGAACATCGGATAAAAAAAATCAGCTACAACTTCCTAAGAGCAGTCTTTCAAAGCTCAAGAGAATTCAAGAGGTAGGGGGACAGGTAGAAATGGCTCTGGTAGAGGCTCAAGAAGTATAGGTCATGGAAGGAATGGTCAAAGGAATGCTGGTGCAGAAAACTTAGGAAGAGAAAGCAACCAAGAGGGAGCAAGCACCTCTCATAAAAACTCTAGAGGAGGTAAGAAGAATTACAACTCCAATAAGAGTAATGTTGAATGCTACTACTATCATAAGTATGGTCACTATACAATTGAATGCTAGAAGAAACAAGGTGATCAGTCAAAGAAAAATGCTAATGTGGCTAGTGTGAACATGGGAAATGAAAACAACCCCACAACCTTCATCATGTGTAACATTGGTGAAGAAGGAAGCCTTGAGGTATGGTACTTGGATAGTGGTTATAGCAACGACATGAGTGGTAATAAAAGTTTATTTTCTTTCATTGATAAGACCTTTAAGTTTGAAATTAAAATGGGAAATAATGCAACCATTCCTATAGTGGGCAAAGGATCTATTATGGTCTGCACCAAGCAATGTGAGAAGAAGGAGATACAGAATATGTATTTTTCCCCTAGTATGAAGCACAACTTGATGAGTGTTGGACAACTCATTCAAAATGGATATAAAGTGCTAATGGAAACTAACAAGTGTGTCATTCATGAGAAGGATGGGAGTAATAGATTACTTGAAGCAGTCCAAATGACAAAGAATCAAATGTTCCCATTGAGGATAGAGACATGTTTTTCTTCTCAAGTCAGTGCTATAGCTCCCAAGCATGCATGTATATTAGTATATCAAAAATTGGCTTTTAGGAGTGTGATTAAAGCCACCTCCAAGCTTTGGCATCTTAGGTATGGACATCTTGGCTTTTCTGGTTTAAATTTGTTGTCCAAGAAAAGAATGGTAGATTGTTTGCCAAGCATTGTAGATTCATATGACAAGTGTGAGGCTTGCATATTGGGTAAGAAACATAGGTTTTCCTTTAATTCTAGAAATTTTAGAAGGGCTAGGGAAACATTAGAATTGGTACATTCTAATTTGGTAGGCTCTATGCAAATTACTTCTATTGGGTGAGTACTTATTTTATGACATTCATAGATGAATTCAGTCATAGGACAAGGGTGTATTTTTTGAAGAATAAATCTGAAGCATTTGATAAATTTGTTGAATTTAAAGCCTTGGCTAAAAAAGAATGTGGACACTATGTTAAGGTCCTTAGATTAGATAGAGGAGGGGATTATACCTCCAATATGTTTTAAATTTTTGTAGGAAAAATGGCATCAAGAAAGAGCTTATAGCCAGTTATACTTTTCAGCAAACTAGAGTGGCCGAGAGAAAGAATAGGACCATTATTGAAATGGAAAGAAGCATGATGAAAGAAAAAGGACTTCCAACTGAATATTGGGGAGAAGCTATAGCAATATTAGTATATTTGATCAACAGATGTCCTACAAAATTAGTTGATGACAAGATACCTCTTGAGGCTTGGTCAAGGAATAGATTAATAGTTGAGCACTTGAGAGTGTTTAGATGTGTAGCATATGCACATGTACCTAAAGAAAAAAAGAAAAAGTTGGATGACAAAGGTGTGAAGTGCATCTTCACAGGGTATAGCTCAGAATCAAAGGATTATAGTTTGTATGATCCAGTTAACAAGAAGATCATCATGTCAAGAGATGTGGAGTTTCTTGAAAATCAGTCATGGGATGACTTGGTAGATGAACCCTCAAGTACTTCAAGTAAAGTTCCTACTATTGAAGAGGAAGAAGATAACATTGGTGATTAGCAATAACATGGAGCAAAAAAACAATGGAAATAGAGAAGTAGCCCTCAACATGCCTACCAATAGCTCCAAGCACTTCAAGATAGCCCCAGGCTAGTATACAAAATAGTAGCAGTAGCAATACTAAAAATTTAGATCCCACTCTCGCCTCACTATTGCCAAGAAAGACTAAGAGCTTAAGAGAAATATGCCAAGAAGAAAGGTATGATGAAGATTATGATGAGAGTGTAAATTTTGCATTATTTTTTCATAGTGATCCAATTTATTTTGAGGAAGTTGTGAATGAAGAGAAATTGTGTAATGCCATGGATGAGGAAATAGATGCTATTGAAAGGAATGAGACATGGTAGTTAACTACTTTGCCTCCCAAGAGACAAGTAATTAGAGTGAAATGGCTATAGAAGACCAAGTGCAATGCTGAAGAAAAAATAGATAGGCATAAGGCACATTTAGTGGTCAAGGGATACAAGCAATAGTAGGGCAAAGATTATGATGAGACATATGCCCTAGTTGCAAGAATAGAAATTGTATGTCTTGTCATAGCAATTGTAGCCCAACACAAATGGAAGTTATATCAAATGGATGTGAAGTCTGCCATCTTGAGTGGTGTATTGAAGGAAGAAGTTTATGTGGAGCAACCATCTAGTTATGAAGTTATAGGTTAAGAACATGAATTTTATAGATTGAAGAGAGCTCTTTATGGGATTAAGAAAGCTCCAAGGGCATGGCATAGTAGGATTGACTCATATTTGATGAGCAATGGCTTTAGCAAAAATGATGGTGAGCCCACACTTTACATCAAGGCAGCAAATGGTAATGTGTTGATTGTTGTCTTGTATGTAGATGATTTAATATTCACTGGAAATGATGATTTCCTAATTCATGAGTTTAAAGAGTCTATGCAAAATGAATTTGAAATGATAGACCTAGGTCTCTTGAAGTACTTTCTAGGCATAGAAGTAAAAAAAATACATAATGGCATCTTCATCTCTCAAGAAAAATATGTAAGGCAGATCTTGGAGAGATTCAAAATGCAGAATAGTAAGGTAGCCCCAACACCAAAAATAGTAGGTCTGAAGTTGAGCGAGGAAAATTGTAGTAAAAGTGTGAGTCCAACACTATATAAGAGTATAGTTGGAAGTTTTATGTATTTGACTACAACTCGGCCAAATATAATGCATGCAGTAAGTTTGATTTCTAGATTTATGGAAACACCAAAGGATTCTCATTGACAAGCGAGAAAGAAGATCCTAAGGTATGTGAATGGTACCAAGGGATTTGGGATTTTGTATACTATAGAAAATGATTTCAAGTTGGTTGGTTATATAGATAGTGATTGGGCTAGAAATTTAGATGATAGGAAGAGCACTTCGAATACATGTTTCATATGGGATTGGGTGCAATTTCATCGGAATCCAAGAAGCAACCTATTGTTGCTCAATCTATAGCAAAGGTTGAATATATAGTAGCAAATGTAGCAGCATGTCAAGCTATTTGGTTGAGGAGGATCTTGACAAAATTTGAATGAAAGGCAAGAGGATGGAACCGCAATTTATTGTGATAACATCTCATCAATTGGATTGTCTATGAATCTTATCTTCCATGGGAGAAGCAAGTATATAGAGATTAGATATCACTTCATCAGAGAGTTGGTGGAGAATGGAGATATCAAAATGGAATTTTGCAAGTCTAAGCAGTAGCTAGCAAACATTTTTACTAAGCCTTTAGGCATTGAAATTTTTGTACACCTAAGAGAGTGTCTTGGTGTAGTTGATTTGGATCAGAAGTGATCCTTGTTTGTTTGGCTCAGGACAAAGGGGGACTATTGAAATATAAAATGTAGATAGACATTTTCCCCTAGAGTGAAATTCCCACCTACCACCCTAATAGCCTGCAATAGTCAAAAAAAAAGAATGTGGGTAGGTAAGTTTTTAAAATTTGAAAAAGAGGGCAAAATATTTTTTAGGCAAGAGACAAAAGGAATGAATTAGTCTCATTCAATCTGTTGAAGAGTTATAGAGTAGAGAAGTGCAAGAATATAGAGTAAAGAAGGAAATCGATTAGCAGATCCAGTCATCAGAGTTCAGAAGATAGAAGGAAGTTTGTTCTCATGTCTACAATTTCACATGTTTCCTCTTGTAATTTTGTGAGTTCTTTCTTTATTGGATTTTTTTTGTGAAGCAGTGATTGCTCCATATGCATTGTTGTATGTAGCCATTAGAGTTGTAAGTTTAAAGCTAAAGTTTTAGGTTTTACCAGTTTGAAGATTTTAGGATTTTTTGGTTGAAGATGAATGCTGCCAAATTTTATAATAGTTTTATCATATTTGAATAGAAAGCAAGAAAGCAAGCAAGCATACTAAAATCTATTGTTCTTCTTCTATTTATTACATTTGAAAAGTTCATTGTTGAAATATTCACACTTTAGCTTTCGATTTACAGCCCACTTGGTTTGGTCTTTACCAAGTCCTTTTTGTTTGCTTTCACCAAGTTTTCTCTGCAGTTATTACCGATCTTAGTTGACATCCTCTTCTACTAAGCACCACTTTGTAGTGGCTATTGAGCTCACTTGGCATCCATTATTGTCAAGCTCACTCAGCATCCACTATGTTTAGTTGCCCTTGTGCTGAGTTCACACGGCTTCCTCTTGTGCCAAGCTAACTCAACACCCACTCTTGTCACTCGACATCCATTGGTGCCAAGTAAAATTGTCACTTAGCAACTTCATGTGCTGAGAAATTTTTCTCAAGTTTATGATTTTATTTTTTCACAACACAATCAGCATTAAGAAATCCTGCTAACCTTTAGAAACACAAAATCTCCTCTATGAATAGCTTCTTCTCTCTAAAAATTACATCTCCATTTGTGCTCTTCAGATTCTACAGGAACATCTCTGGCTATTATCAACTGGTCTATGACTATGGCTATAACTCCACCATTCTGGATGTCGTGAGTAGAAAATAAATAAAAGTTGGTCACAATAACACATAGATCTCCTCTATGTGGGTTGGAAAGAAATAGAATTTGGTCAAACAATCCACGTGCCTTGTCTATGACTTTTGCATTGCATACACATTTTGTCTTTTCCATTCAATTATCGTGTCTTGTCCATGTTTGAGCTGATCAATAAACATTCTGTCAAATAGTTAACATGCATGTTTATTGTTGTGTCCACCACCATTATGAATACTCTAGGCTAGAAGAGAATAGAAGCTTGGTTAAATAAATTATACGCCTTGTCTATGATTGGATTGGTCAATAAAACATTCTATCAACGTGTGATGACATGCTTTGTCTTCAACACAGGTAGAGACCTACAAATTTCATTATTTCATTGCTTGCATACTTTGGTATGCATGATAAATGAGATGCTCATTTACGTAGAAATATCTCCTTGCTCCCATATACATGAGTTTTCATTATCACTAATCATGAGTCATTCACATACACAATCCTTCACTAGGTTAATAATTTTCTTGGAAACACATATTTTAAGCCTCTAACTGTAACCTTTTTGGATGAGAAGTTAAGGTTAATGGTTCGGAATATGTGTTTTGAAAATTTATCTTAACCTTTTTTTGATGGAGAGGTTAAGATTATAATATGAAACAAGTGATTTGGAGCCTGAACCTTAACCTTTGAGACAAGAAGTTAAGGTTAATGATCGGGAAGGAAATATGTGTTTTTAGCCTTGAACCTTAACCTTTGTGGATGAGAGGTTAAGGTTAATGGCTTAGTATACTTGTTTTTCAAACTTATCCTAACATTTTAGGATGAGAGGTTAAGGTTAATGGTTCAAAATATGTGTTTTGAAAATTTATCTTAACCTCTTTTAGGATGAAAGGTTAAGATTTCAAAGTGAAACATGTGTTTTGGACCCCAAACCTTAACCTTTTTAAAGATTAATGGTTAATGATCAAGTGGAAAACACATATTTTTGTTCCTTCCATTAACCTACTACAACTTTTGACTTAGAAACTAGATTTCAAAAATTTGAAGTATTGGACGAAGATGGAGATAAAATAGGTGCATCAAGATCATAAAATCATTAAAAATAAAATTGATAGTTGGCACTTTCAAAGCTTGAAGTTTGATACATTCGAACTGGTTTTTGACTCAAAATAAAGATGGATTTTTTTGAAATTTGGTAGATACAAGAACCATGGAAACAAGTAATAATAAAAATGTTCATTTTGAATTGATCATTGGTGCCTTCAAGGAAGAAATTTGTTTGGTGCTCATGCATGAACAATATGTGATTGTCTATGAATATAAAATATTGAAGTCAAATATGAAAGATTATGCTCCACGTGACCAAAAAATAATAGAAATTATGTAAGTTCTTCAACTTTTGATTTTCAATTTCACCCTTTATTTGTTTTCATAAGAATGAGATTTCACAAAGTTTCTATTAAAGATAACTATAATGAATGGGAAATATAAATAGATCAAGTTTTGTGTTGTTCCCCACAGTGGTATTTATTATTGAAATTAAGGGGAGGATTGTGATACATAATTTTGTGCACATATACTAGATGAAGAAAAAATTAAAATAAATAGAAGATTCTAGTGGGAATCTACATAAGAGATATATTTTGAAATTGGGATAGGATATGGATAAAAGTGGCTCAAATATATTGAAAAAAATTATAAATGACAAGTTAGCCTAGGTTCTAAATTTGTCTCCAGATCACTATATAATGAAGGAATCCCATTATATATGTAAGGTATGAGAAATATTATAATATATGGAAGGTTAAAGCATCAAATCTTTATCTAATTAAATTTGTAGCATTGTCAACATTTGTAATGAGCTCTTCTCAATGATATATAGAAACTACTCTAACATTTTTATGTCTTATTATTTTTTAATTTTATTGAATTCTCCAAGGAGATGTCCTAGCAAATAACCACACAATAAAATATAAACAATAACTCATAGATTTTGATCCAGAATAACACCAATTCTCATAATAGAATAAATTCATAATCTAATAGATAATTCCAAGAAGATTCTAAACTTGTGCTCATAAGCCACCAAGAAACCTTCTTGTTCCCCCAGCTACAACTACTAGCTCTACTAACAAACTCACTCTCTTACCTACTCCTTTCTTCCTCCATGAAAACTGAATAATGACTCTTATACTAAACCAAGCCACAAGTCAGCCTACAATAATAGACACTAAAGAAAAACTCACATTAAATACACCTTTAAGTCACAAAATGGCTTGACTACAAACATTAAATACATTAAATAATTAAATACTTAGGATAGTCCCCAAGTTTACAAAGCATAGATAACCCATATGACAGCATAATAGTACATACACATAGAAATAGGTTCACGTTGGCACCAAATATCCAAATCAAAGAGTGCACACACCAATTCCCATGGGTTGTACCTCACAAATACAATCTCCAAAGTCTATGAGTAAATGAGGAACACATGATCAACAATTAGCATAATAGCACTAACTCCAAGATGATAACTCCAAACTCTATGTGCACTTAGGAAAAGATTTTCCAATATGTTACAAAAATGTCCCCAATCATTCAAATTATATTTCTATAAATCCAAGCCTAAAGCCCTTGCATACATGATTGTTGACTTCCCTAGGATGCTCCTACATCAGACACCCTTGGTGCAAAGAAAACATTTTCTTAATAGTTGGAAGAACATATTTCAAGTTTCACTAGATAAACCCCAAATTTTTTCTTCACATACATTCCCTCCACTACACCAACTTGTACACTATTTCCTTTGTCCCACTTCTGTAACTTTATTTCTTCCACTATCATTAACATGCAACAAATCTTCTTTCCACATTGATATGTAATTCTTTCAGAATCTTTCAATTCAACTCATCTACAAAAACTCAAGTTCCTTCCACCAAGTTCTACATTCTTCAAAGGGATTTCAGAATTCTTCCTACCACTCTTCTCAATAGTAAACACATTCTAAACACAATCATGTACAACCCTGCAATCATATTGCCAAGGTCTGCCAAGTAATATGTGACAAATACTCATCTCCACAATATTACACAAAACTTTGTAAATATACTCTCCAATATGAAAATTAACAAGACATTTCTACCTCACTTCCAAATTATGTTCATCTTATAACCAACCAATCCTATAAGGACAAGGATGTCTCATTCTCTTCAAACCAAGTTTCTAAACCATCTCTTCAACAACTAGGTTATCATTACTACCACCGTCCACAATCATATTGTAGATTGTACCTCTAGACTTACAATTAGACTTGAACAAATTCCTCCTTTAAGAAGGTTGCAAAGTCCTCTTTCCAAGCAACACTCTTTAAATCAAAAAATTCTCCTCATCCTACTCAGCTTCATTCTTCAAGTCTTCAACATCTTGCACCACAACATTTGTTTTGTCACCAACCTTATGACATTCAAAATATTTTTGTTCTTCTTCACAACATTTGTAAAAAGTACCTTTAAATGCATCTCTTTCTATTCTCCTTCTATGTTCAAAAAAGTTTTCATGCATTCTGAACAATTTATTTATAGTTCTCAAAATATTCCTTTTTTTCTTTCCCTTAGAAATTACCTTGATTTCTACCCTTCAACTTATCTTCTTCCCTTAGAGCATACTAATAAGCATCCACAAGAGAAGTAATATTTAACATACCAATCCCATCTTGAATACTTAATCTCAAGCCATTAATATATCTATCCACCTTTTCTTTATAAAGTTCTCTATGTCCGTATTGAATGATCAATTTAATAAATTCCTTAGTATAATGTTTCACAAATAAATCATTGAGCTTCAAATTTTGCAATTGCTAAAATACCTCAAATTCATAATTGGCAAGGATGAACTTAGCCTCCAACTTTATCATCATCATCCTCCATCTAGTGATCTCCATTTCACATTTCTCTTCTTATCCCTTTGCAATTCTTTCTACCATAAAGTAGCATGTCCTTTTAGCTTAGTTTATGCCAACCTCACTCTAAGAAGATCATCAATATCCTTTAACTCAAACTAGTCTTCCACTTCATCAATCCAATCAATCTAGTCTTTAGGATTCAAAATACCTGTGAAATCATAATGTCCATCTTGTGCTTCATCTTTAGTTGAGATCCAAATCTACCTGACTGACTAGCCCTAACTTCCATAAGTCTCTCCATGCTATCACTTTTGTCTTTGCCACTAGATCCAACAACTTCAAATTCTTTAGGAGCTTCCCCATAACCATCTTTAGTACCCACATTCCTAGGAACATCAACAATATCTCTCATTATCTCATTCATCATCATCTCTAACTCAAATCTAAAATTTGATCTAAACTTCTCTAAAATCTATGTCTCCACAACATCATAACAATCATCAATTGCCCTAGGGCCCAATCTTCTTAGAGGCATCTTTTAAGATCTTCACAAACTCAAAGCAAGAAATCCACAAGATCAGCTAGAAGTTACCTTCTAGTGCAAGGAAAGGAAAGAGAATCCCAAAAGGAGATGTCCTAGCCTCCAAAAAATAGCTACACATTAGATTATAAATACTAACTTAGAAATTTAGATCCAAAATAATGCAACTTCTCATAATAGAATAATAACATTTATATCAAACATATCCAGTTGTAAGGCCTTATGGGTTATGACCAAATACATAAGAAATTACAATAGTAATTTTACAAGACCTAGCAAGATCCAAATCCTAGCTAGCCCAAATTGATAATCTAATAGAGAACTCCAAGAACAATCTAAGCTTCTACTTGCAGGACACCAAGAAACCTTCTTATTTCCCAAGCCATAGCTACTAGCTTGCTAACAAACTTTCCTCTCTTAGACACTCCTTGTTTCCTCCATGTCATTAAAAAAACACTCATATTAAATACACCTTTAAGCCATAATTTTGCTTGACTACAAACATTAAACATGAAATAATTAAATACTCAGGATAGGCCCCAAGTTTACAAAGCATAGATATCTAATATGACAACATAAGAGTACTCACACTTAGACATAGGTACTCTTAGACATAGGTCCACATGCCAACCATCCAAATCCAAGACTACACATGTCAATTCTAATATATTATAGCTCATAATTACTATTATGAAGGTGTTAACCCCATAGAATTGTTGGGGAAAACTTTACACCATTAATCAGAGCTAATAATATTGGTTGCTATACTCCTTTAGCCATGCTTTTAATTATTTTTCATAGCCAAAGGTGATCAAAGTTTACCATTTCACTGGCAAGGGCTTCACTATTTTTCATGCGAGAGAAGGTGAGAGTATCAAAGGAAAAGTGTTGGAATCAACATTTTGCATCCTTAGAGAATTAGAGAATATCTTTATAAAACTAATGCTCAAGATAGTAATATAAGTTACACTATTATATTCTTAACTTATTGATCTATAATCAAGTGATAGTGGCATTTATAAGTTAATATAATGTAGCCAAAAGAATTGCTAAGTGTTGGGCATAAATTATTGTCATCGTATCAATATTGACTTATTAATAATAACTAATATTAAGTGTATCAACATGTTACAAGAGAGTTAGAGAATTAGACAATAGATGTACCATTTCATAGTTTTAAAATTGAAAGAGATATACAAAGAATACCTTTAATGGTCTAGGAGGAGGATTGGTACATTTTTTAATCAATTCTTTATTAAATTTTAAGAATACAAATTAATTGTAGCATTAAATACATTAGGGGTACTACAAATTTTGATATTCACACTCAATAACTAACTTAATCATTGATTTCTTAGTGTATAGGCATATTAAGAATATAATAGTTAATAGATTGTTGTCCATTAATCATAAACAAAATTCAATCAAGATATTTTTGAATGTGTAAGAAAAATTCTCCTAACATAACAGTACCACATAAATTTTTAAATTAAATTATAATCAACTTCGAACCTTTGAAAAAAAATTCTTAATTTAAAAATCATCTAAATCTAATTTGTTAATATTCCTGGGACTATACATATTTCCATAAATCATATGAAAAATGTAACAACAATTTGTTTCCAATTTGAATAATGTAAGTTAATAATTATTTGCCTCACAATCTTAAACTTGTTTCTCACCTTGAAAGAGCACCTTAAATAATTTATTGTATATTTTTTAAGGAACAAGCATTGCCCACACGAAATTTAGGAATTA
This sequence comes from Cupressus sempervirens, assembly GCA_028749045.1. Lineage (NCBI taxonomy): Eukaryota > Viridiplantae > Streptophyta > Pinopsida > Cupressales > Cupressaceae > Cupressus > Cupressus sempervirens. The sequence continues at coordinate 666,091,820 of CM053791.1, forward strand.
CCACTTCATTGTCAGACGTCATGTGCAAAATGCCAAATAATTCTGTTATATTTGGATAGTTCATATCAGATGGAAATCATATTTCCATTGCTGTCACCATATTTTTGTTCTCTATCATCACCACAAAAGTGTTAAAAGTGAACAATTCATATCGGTTCATACTCATCGAAATTTAAAAAGAACCCAAAGATCTTTAGTGATTGTAAGGTTTGTGGAAAGTATTGAGTAATCTATACATCAGGAAACTAAACCACATACCTCATCACCCTTATAATTCCCAATGGCTGTGTATGTCCCATACTATAGTTTCTTAGAGAAGTTCAACAAAATGTTGAGGAAAGCAATTAGAAAAATAAGGCATACAAAATAAAGGAATATATAGAACTTATTTATTCTATATTCTTTGAAATTTCTTCTTGTTAGAAGAGGAGTTAAAGTCTCATAAAATAGAAAATATAAAAGAAAAATATTTTTCTTCTTAAAAGAGGTGTTAACCTTTTAGAAAATAATAAATATGAGAAAAAAGATACCAACATGACACTTTTAATAATGATGCTCTTAGAAAAGTCATACCATGCTTTAAACACAGAGTGTGCATGTTGGATTGGCATATACCAAATACAACATAACACCAATAATTGGTGACACTGCACAGAAAAGATACAAATGTGACCCTTTTAATAATGATTTCTCAGAAAAGCCATATCATGATTTAAACACACAGTGTGCATGTTGGATTGGCATATGCCGAATACAACATAACACCAGTAAATACCGACATTGCATAGTATATTCCTGTCATAACCCGGAGACTAGAAAACAAATGCAATCTTCGTGAAGTGTCGTGCTCCTCAGCAATACAATCTATTATTTGCATGAAGCATTGCACCTTTACACGGTAGTTGCTCGTGAGGCAGTTTTTGTACTCTAATTCAGGTTTTCATATCATTTTCATATCATTTGCAGGCTACTGTCCCAAATGGAAACCAATAGACTAATGTTAAACTCACTACTTCACCACAATTAAAACCTGCAACAATGTTCTAATATGTCAGCAAGAAGTCAATAAACCCAACCAAACAGTGTATATGCCTTACATGGCCCCATTTTCTTTGAGTGGTACAATAAAAAAATTAATGAGATCAACCGGACACAATTAACAAAATGCACTCAAAAATTAATTCTTGCCTGGGTATGGAAATGTAATTAGCATGACTAAAGCTCTTCTAAAACCTTATGAAAAGGAACACCATGGTCACATAATATTTTTGGCAGAAGCATTGTTGTTTTCCGTATAACAAACTAAAAGCTACATCTTTTCCTTCTTGCATGGCCATCCCTGCACCATAAACATGTTCCACAACTACATTTTCCAAATCATTAGTTACATATCTTGGATGGCATACCATGTCTTGGATGCACCACAATGGTGATACTTAATGCTACTATAAAAAGAGAATAGTTATAAAAAAAATCAAAAAAGGTATAATTTTAAAATTCACAATAGTGCATGTCATGTTAAATATGGAGACCCTAAAAGAATACAATTCAGTACAGATTTTATATTAGACTAACCTGTATAAGTACTTATCTTCAACATGCCACGGAAATATGCTAAAGAGAATTCCAATGTAGAGCATTGGGTCAGTCACCCCTGCAACATCTAGAATGGAATTTGAGATGGTTAAAAAGCTACAAATAACATGTACAAATAAGTTCAAATAATCATTGTTCCAAGTTCAAGGTTCACAATGGGCTTATCGCTCTGTTGGCCTCCATGGACACACGATCACCATGAGATATTTTTATTATTGAGGCTAACTCATGGAGACTCCACTAACTCGCACAGACAGGAAGTTTGGAGTTTGGTTCAAAATTTCTACACAACGATGCTCATGATTAAAATAAGAATAGGTTGGAATTCCCGGTACATTTTTTTGATCAATAAATGTTGCTTGCCAATAGCTCAATTCTCAAACGATAACTATCGCTGCTCAATTCTCAAACGATGACTATCGCTGCTCCTTGTGTTGTATTGGTAGAGGATCAGGAGTCTTCAATTTCGTGTCACAATACATCTAGTTGCTATCATTTACCCTATGCTCTCGGCATCCCATGAACCTGATAAAATTTGTGCCCATTCTCTTCATTGATTGGGGACCTCTAAGTTCAACTCCCAAACACTCCAACCGCACATGCGGGTCATCCAATTTTGATTTCTCTGGCATCTAAACATGATCTCCTATTATTTATCACGTGGCATACACATACGCGTCTATCATCTGCTCAAGTAGCTTATAGCTTGTGTGCTCAGTGCCTTGCATTGATGGACATGTCTCAGGCCATAATGAGCTTGAATCTAAACTATGAATTATGAACTTAAAAACTTGCACTATTTGACACCGTTTGACACTGGTTGTACTCTCCATCGCCTTCAAACCTGACCTTTGAATCACCAATTCTGCATTTTGAACTTTTAGATTTTGAGTTTGAACTACATTTTGTGTAAGGAAATTCAGGTGCGGAAACAGCTTCCTACACTAATCCCTTAAGAAAAGTATTATGCAAATTTCTATTAAATCTTTAGCATTTCATATTCAATATTATGTACACAATAATATTACAGTCAACCATGAATACAGAAAATAGATAGAGAAAGAAAATACATAAACACAAAGATATGACGCTGGAGAAAAACCTTTCAGTAAAACAACCCCACCCCTCCAAAACTTGCAAAATGTATTATCTTCAACACAAAGGTTATAACACACTTGCAGTGCAAGTTGTTTCAGGACATGGAAGACTAATTCAGTAGCAACCAACAATACACTTTTCACTCCCTCCTATCTACAACCCTAAAAACATGTATATCATGTGCTTTCCTTTTTAGGGAAACCTCCAAAGAACAACTTGTTGAATTGTGAAGGCCAACAGACACATGTTTTTTTCCCTCCATATTATTTTGTCTCTTCAGCTAATCATTTGTGATCTATAAATGCTGATGGCCTGTATTGTAAAAATTTATTGATTTTCTCATTAATATAATTCCTCTACTCTCAGTGTGGACGTAGCCATGATTTGTAGTGAACCACGATAAACTCTGTGTTTATGCATTTTTGATGTTCTGTATTTTCTTTCACATTCTTGGTATATTTACAATTGGTATTAGAGCTGTAATCGATTTTGGTGACCAAATTTCGAAGTCATGGAGGAAACAAGAGTGCAAAAATTCTCAAGGAAGAATTTTAGCTTGTGGAAGGTATAGATGCGATCACTTTTGGTCAAGCATGATCTTGCAATAGCAATTGAAGGTAAAGCAAAGAAGCCTACCACCATGTCAAATGAAGATTGGACTAAAACTGATGAGAAGGCAATGGCAGATATTTTTCTTTCTCTATCTCCGAATGTATTGTTCAATGTGAACAATGAAACATCAACAAAGGACGTGTGGAACAAACTTCATAGTATGTATCAAATGGCATCTACTACAAACAAATTTTTTATCATGAAGAAGCTTTACAAATTGAAGATGAAGGAAGGAACAACGATGTCGAATCACATAAATGAGTTGAATACTCTTTTATGTCAAGCACACTCCATTGGTATGCCTCAAGATGACGAAAATAAGGCAGTCATCTTATTATGTTTCTTACCGAATAGTTGGATGGTGTGGTAATAGCAATTAGCACTTTCGTAACCGGCAAAAACAAGTTGGTTTATGATGAGGTGGCTTCTACATTGCTTAGTGAAGATATGAGGAGAACTAATAAATAGTCTTCATCCGGCAATGTGCTAACAATGGTTAGTATGGAAAATAGAGGAAGAACTCAACATAGAGGCAGAAATAATAACAATCGAAGGTTATAATCAGCTAGAAGGCTGCAGTCCTGAGGTAGACAAAATAGTTGGTTTTGTGGAAAGACTGGTCATGTTAAAAAGGACTGCAGAAAGTATAAATGAACTCAAGAAAATGTTTTGGATAGCGGAGCAAACATCATTCATGATCCTGGTGATGGTATTTTGGTTCTTGCGACAAGTGACAAAACTTTGAATTCATGGCTAATTGACTCCGGGGCTTCATTTCATGCATCTTCTTCCAACTAAGTCTTCACAAACTACAAGGAAGGTAAATTTGGGAATGTTTTTTTGGGTGATAACAAGCCTTGTGAAATCGTAGGAAAATGTGATATTTTGTTATCAATTAAAGTAGGTGCTCAATTATTGCTTCAAGATGTTAGGCATGTTCCCAAATTAAAAAGAAATTTGATTTTTGTCAGTCAATTATATGCTCAAGGTTTTCTTACACTCCTCATGGACACAAGGAAAATTACCAAGGGTTCCATGGTTATTGCCAAAGGGAATAAAGTTGGCAATTTATATGTTGTAGAAACTAATGATGAGGTGGGAGCTGCGATGACTGTTGCAGACAACGATGCCGCACTTTGGCATCAAAGATTAGGCCACATGAGCAAGAAGGTGTTAGAGGTTATGTTTAATAAAGAGCAACTTTCGGGTCTCCAATCAGCTGATTTAGAATTTTGCAAACATTGTCTTCATCGAAAACAAAAGCATGTCAATTTTTTGAATCATGGTCATGACAAGAAGATGACACCATTGCAATTGGTGCACTTGGATGTCTTTGGTCCAATAGAGATAACCTCTCATGGAGGCGCAAATTTCTTTGTTTCCTTTCTTGATGATTGTACTAGAAGGTTTGGGTTTATATGATGTCTAGAAAGTCTGAAGTTTTCTCCAAATTAAAAATTTGTAAAGCTCTTGTTGAAAATCAGAGTGGGCACAAAATTAAATGTTTAAAATTAGATAATGGAGGTGAATTTTGTTCCTTGGAGTTTGATAATTTTTGTGCAGATCATGGTATTTAACTGGTGAAAGTTGTCCCATTCACCCCTCAATAAAATGGGGTTGTGGAAAGATTAAATCGAACTATACTTGAGAAAGTTCAATGTATGCAATCTAATGCTGGTTTAGGCAAAGAATTTTGGGTGGAAGCCTAAAATACAGTAGTATACTTGATTAATCGAAGTCCTTCATCTCGTTTGGAATTTGGAATTTCGGAGGAGGAATGGCTGGGCAGAAAGATTTCCTATTCACATCTTTGAGTGTACGGGTGTCAAGCATTTGTTCATGTTCCTAAGGAAAAAAGGACAAGCTGGATTCAAAATCACAAGAATGTATCTTCTTGGGTTATGGTGAAGATTAGTACAGATTTCGATTATGGGATCCTATTGCAAAGAAGATTGTAAGGAGTCGAGATGTGGTATTTAATGAGACAAAGTTTTTGGCACTTCAATCAGCATCATAGGAAAGAATAGTTGAAGATTTTATTCCTATGCCTTTATTTAATGAGAATAATTCTTCATTAAATTCACAATCTCAGTCTTAGCCTGTAATTTCAACTCCTACCTCTATTTTAACTTCATTTCCTAGTGTTAGAAGTGATTCAGAGTCTTCTTCTCATACTCTGCCATCACCACAACAGATAGAGCATCTTCATCAGCTTGATAGAGGAAATGTTTTAAATAAAGATTTCACCCAAACTTCTGCAGACTCCACACAAGTCAATCACAGTCTCCTTCCTAAATTAGGGCCGCTTTGTATCTCTGCTCCCTTATGTAACATGGACTGTGATGGATGTAACATGGACTATGATGGATATAAAAATTGCAATGAACAAACTTGCCACTCACTCTGCTCTGCACGACAAGTTGATGCTTCTGCTCACAGTGTTACAGAGGCATCTTCTCACATATGTGGAGCCATTTATACCTCTGGTGCCTCCACTCAAGTAGCAGAGCCTTTTGAATATTGAGTCCATCAACGTATGGATTCTACTAGTCGGCCCTTGTCATACAAGCTCGATGAATCGCACCATATTGGGAATTCTAACTCTCACATCAGTCTAGAAGAGGTTGAGAGACACGGGGTTCATAATTTCGATAATCATTCATGCAGGTTGTTGAATAGTCTTAACAAGAAACCAGTCACCAATGAAATTGGAGTCACTAGTCTTGATGAGTCTCATGGCATTGATGAGTCTCACGATATTGAATAGAATGTTTGCAGGTTTGGGGACTTTAATGGTCATTGTTATGATGCGCAGGGTGCAGGAAAGGTTTTTGGAAATTGGCATAGTCCACAGTAAACAGAGCACGACATGTTTGAATTTACTCCATCTCCCACTCACCTAAGCTGCGTGCACAAACATGACCATCATGGTAATAATAGTCACTGCCAGCTAGCTATAGCTCCTCCACTCATCTTAGGTTCCTATCCATATGATAGTCTTCACCAATCTATGACAGAGCACCAAACAGTCACAAAGCATGAGGGAAGGTATAGGGATTCTTGTCTACACCACCAGACAATGACAAATAAATATTGTTTTAAGAATCCCATGGATTTGGGTGTTCATGGAGAAAAAGACTTTGATTTTCCTCAGCCCATTCGAACATCTTCAAAGGGCAGTGAATATGAATTAATAAGAAATAATTCTCAGAATGCCCAACAAAATCTAGACTTAAGGTGATCTACAAGGAAGAGGAGGATGCCTACAAAATATTCAGATTATGAGCCCCTTTATTTCGAGGAGGCATACCCTGAGATATTAATCTTTGATCAAGTAGAGTTGGCTAATTTTCAAGATGCCTGTAAAAGTACTGATAAAAATCAGTGGATGATTGCAATGGAAGAAGAGATGAACTCTCTTAAAACAAATAAAACATGGGACTTAGTTCCACTTCCACCCAACTGAAAAGCTCTAAAAAATCGTTGGGTATATAAGGTGAAAGAAGAAGATAGCGGAAGAAAGAGGTACCATGCTCAACTAGTTGTGAAAGGATCTGCTAAGAAAAAGGGCTTAGATTTTGAAGAGATTTTCTCACCTATTGTTCGAATGACTACAATCTGGGCAGTTTTTGGATTGGTAGCCATTTGGGATCTTGAGCTCGAACAGCTTGATGTTAAGACAACTTTTCTACATGGAGATATCAATGAAGAATTGTATATGGAACAACTTGAAGGCTTTGTTCACAAAGGTGAAGAACATCTCTATTGTTGGCTAAAGCAGAGCTTGTATGGGCTCAAGCAAGCTCCAAGACAATGGTACATTAAGTTTGATCGGTTCATGGCTGAACATAACTTCACCCGATGTGAATCTAATCCCTACATCTACTATAAAAGACTTCCTAGTGGTGAGTTTGTTATTCTTTTACTTTATGTTGATGATATGCTAGTTGCTGGTACTTCTCCTCAAATAATCAGCAAGCTAAAGAAAGAGTTGGCTTCTTAGTTTGCCATGAAAGATTTAGGGGCAGCCAAAAAGATTCTTGGGATGATTATCACTAGAGACAGACAAAAAAAGGTGTTGATTTTATCACAAAAATCATATATTGACAAAGTTGTAGAGCGGTTTGGAATGGCTGAAGCTAAACACATTCCTATTCCTCTTGCTCCTCATTTTCGCCTAAGTTCTAAATTGTGTCCCAAAACACAAGATGAAAAGGATTTTATGAATAATGTTCCATATAAATCAGCGATTGGTAGCTTAATGTACACTATGGTTTCTACACGTCCTGACATTGCTCATGCGGTGGGAGTAGTTAGTAAATACATTAGGAGAAACCTCATTGGGAAGCAGTGAAATGGATATTGCGGTATCTCAAGGGTACTTCTGATTATGCATTATGTTTTGGTAGAAATCATGCTCAGCTGCAAGGATTCAGTGACCCAGATCTTGCCAGAGATCGAGAAAAGTGTTGGTCTACTACTGGTTATGCTTTCACATTTGCCAAGGCTATCATTAGTTGGGCCTGAAGACTGCAACATTGTGTTGCACTTTCTTCTGCTAAAGCCGAATACTTGGCTCTTTCCAAAGGGGCTAGAGAGATGATTTGGTTGCAATGCTTATTCAGCGATTTACATTGGCAACAAGATGATTATGTTTTATTTTTAGATAGTCAGAGTGCAATTTTTATGGTTCACAATCATTCCTCTCATTGATGCTCCAAACATATTGACAAGCATGCTCACTATGTTTGTTATATGGTAGCAGAAGGAAAACTAAAGGTTGCCAAAATTGATACCAAGATCAATCTGGCAGACATGTTGATGAAGGTTGTTGCCAAGGAGAAGTTTGAATGTGCTAGGACTTCTCTTGGCATTGTTAAAAAGAAGTAAGTCAGCATGTTGAGCAGGGGAATAAATGATCAGCTAGTGTATCTATTGTCTTCAGGTGGGAGATTGTTGAATTGTGAAGGCCAACAGACACATGTTTTTTCCCTCCATATTATTTTGTCTCTTTAGCTGATCATTTGTGATCTATAAATGCTGATGGCATGTATTGTAAACATTTATTGGTTTTCTCATTAATATAATTCCTCTACTCTCAGTGTGGACGTAGCCACGATTTGTGGTGAACTACGATAAACTTTGTGTTTATGCATTTTTGTTGTTCTGTATTTTCTTTTATATTCTTGGTATATTTACAAAACTATATTGGGGTTTTACCATTCTCTGGAAAAGTAGGAACCCAAAAAAATTTAGGTCAATGCATCAAACCTCACACACTAGATGGAGACTCGAGTGTACAATACTCGATGATTAATTGCCACATGTCTTACCATTTTCACCCATCATCAAATCTTCCAAAGATAGCTCTTACACATCATAAGAATCCATCATAACCATTTTAGTCATGATCTCCTTACACACAATTCAAAATGCTAACACATTCAAGTAGAGTGACACATCAAACATGCCAACTAAACATGTACACACACACTTAATTAAATGATTTGCAAAAGTACATTTATAAAACAAATAATAATAATAGGAATTATCCAAGGTTGAGACACCTTATTCCTAACATTCTCCCATTTGTTGAACACCTTGTAAGAGCAATAGGAACATAACGGGAACTAATTGCTATAGGTCAAAAGGGCATAGACTCCAAACACTATCTGAACTTCTTTATGCCCACTAGTTTTTTCAATGCATTTACAACATTCTTTATAGTATCTACCTTCTCCAAATTTATCTTTTCATCTTCCACCATATCTCTCACAAAGTGAAACTGCACATTAATGTTCTTTGTTCTGGCATGGAAAGTTGGATTTTTTGCAAGGAAAATAGCACTCTAACTGTCGCAACAAATAGTAATACTTCCTACATCAACACCAATATTAGAATACAATCTTCTAAGCCAAATGGATTCCTTACAAGCATGAGTAGCATCCATGTACTCAACTTTTGTAGTGGGCAAAGCAACCATAGGTTGTCGCTTACTCATCTAACTGATGCAACCACCAAACTTAGTGGATCTCCTACTATCAATATCACCTACCCAATCTGAATCCATGAATACAAATTTAATGCAGAGCTCTAGAAGACTTACCATGATAACAAATGGAGTAATCTGATGCACCCTTTAAATATTTGAATACTCTCTTAACTGCATCCCAATGTACCTGTCAAGGATTAGCCATAAATTGACTCAGAAATCCCACTTCTTGGGCAATGTATGGTCTAGTATAGACCATAGCATACATAAGACTACCAATTGCACTAGCATAAGGTACTCTACTCATGTCCTCCACCTCACTAGGAGATTTTGAACAATCATCTACAAATAATTTTGTTCCCATAAAAATAAGAACACACAATGGTCTACAATCTACCATGCTAAACTTGTCCAACACAGACTTCACATACTTACTCTAACTCAACCATTTTTTTCTGATAGACTTATCTCTAATGATTTAAATACCCAACATATACCTTTCTACCCCAAGATCTTTCATCTCAAACTATGCCAACAACTGAGATTTAAAATTAAAAATCATACACTTACCCTTCCCAAACAATAAAATATCATCAACATATAATACAACAATAAGAAGGTGATCATTTTCAACTCTAAAGTAAACATAATGATTTGATTTTGATCTTACAAATCTAATTGACAACACAAAGGCATCAAACTTAAGTTACCACATCCTAGGAGATTGTTTCAAACCATATAGATACTTCTTTAATCTACAAACCAAAGATTCTTTACCTTTAACAATTTAGTGTTTAGGTTGTGACATATAAATCTCTTCCTCTAAATCACCATGAAGGAAAGTTGTCCTCACATCCATTTGTTCTATCTCTAATCATATGATGCAGTAAGAGATGAAAAAAATCTAATGGATGTCAAATTTGCAACAAGAGAGAATATTTCACCATAATCTATTCCCTCTACCTATGAATACCCCTTCTCAACCAATCTAGCTTTGTACATTTCAACACTATCATCTACATAGAATTTCTCCTTGAACACCCATTTGCTACCAACAAGTTTTTTTCCTTTAGACAAAGGTACAAGGTCCCAAATTTTGTTCTTTTTCAATGAATCCATCTCATCATCCATGGCCTTAATCCAAGAACCTGCATCTTCCATATCCAAAGCCTCTTTCACAAATCTAGGCTCATCGGTATTAGTAATCAAAGTGAAGGGACAAGAAGAATCTAACATAGAATAATGAAACCTTTCTAGCTATTTTCTTACTCTTGTGGATCTCTTCAAGGGCTAAGGTTGAGGTTTTTCTTCCTCTTCTTCTGAACTACCAAAGCTACTAGAGCTCTCCTCATCATTTACCCCAACATGGTCTTTCTGCTCAGTCTTCTAAGGGGTAGGAGGCAACTGAACAATATCTTCATTCTTTTCTTTTTCATCTGGTTATAGCACAACAGGAGAAAATGTTAGCTCTCTAAAAACAAAAAAATTCTATACAGCTTACTAGTCATAGGATCCCAAAGCTTGTATTCTTTCCCACCAACACTATATCTAATGAAAATACATTGGACAACTTTGTTTTCCAACATATATCTTTTTTCCTTTGGAACATGTGCATAAGCTTCACAACCAAAAACATGAAGATGTCTAATTGAAGGCTTCTTACCAAACCACACCTCCATGGGTTTCTTACCAACAAGGGCTAATGTAGGAGATCTTTTAACCAAATAGAAAGCAGTGGCCACATCTTCAGCCTAAAACCTCTGTTCAAGACTAGCTCCACTAAGCATACTCCTAGCCTTCTCCATGAGTGTACTATTCATTCTTTCTACAACTTCATTCAACTATGGGGTATAAGGAGTTGTCTTATGCCTCTTGATACCGCATTCTTTACAGAACTATTCGAACTCTATTGAGCAAAACTTCCCACCATTGTCAGTTCTCACATAGTTAATCTTCTTACTAGTTTGATTCTCTACAAGGGCTTTAAATTCCATGAGTTGACTAAAGACTTGTGTCTTACTTTTCAAGAAATAAATCCATGACCTTCTACTATAATCATCTATGAAAGATACAAAAATATAGAATTGGAGATTAAAGAAAATTTAGTGGATAAAATACATCAAAATGAATAAGATCCAAAACATCACAAGATTTGTGAGAAATAGAATAAAATTGAACACAATTTTTTTTACCATAGATACAATGTTTGTAGAAGTCAAACTCAAGATTACAATCATTTAACCTCTCAATGAGGTTCTTGTATTTTGGGATTCTGAGACCCTTCTCACCAATGTGGCTAAATCTCATATACCACAACATTGTCTTTTTTGTAGGAAGCTTTTCTTCAAATGTGTTTGCACCTTTAGGTACACATGTTCCTTTCCATTGAAACCAATAACCACAGTCTTCTTTACTACTCAATCAGATGGTGGGGATGAAGTGATAGATGCTCTCTTCTTTGAAATAGAAGAACTATTGCACTGAGAAATGCATGCATCAAGTGGAAACAAAGAACCTCTCCTAGTACCCTTAGCAAGCACTATAGCATCTTACATCCATCTTTACAAAAAATAACTTGCACACCTACATCATTCGACATACTTACAGATAATAGGTTTTGTGCCAAACTAGGGATGTGCATTACCTTGCTGATCCCCTTTACTCATCCATCAAGGAATCTGATAGTGACCTGTCCTTGTTCAAATATCTTTAGGGGAGAATCATCACCCAAGTACACCATTCAACCATAAAAATCTTCATACTCTTAGAACTAGCTTCAATGAGAGGTCATGTGGAAAGAAGCACCCAAGTCTATCAATCCCACATCATTAGATGCATGCACTACCAAGGTTGCAATGAAAGCATCGCAATCTCCTTGAGATTTTTCTAAAATATGAATCTAAGGCCTTCTTCTTCTTCTTTGGCTCTTTGCAACCTTTACAAAAGTGCTTAGTCTTATCATAGTTCTAGCATTTTTCCTTGGAATTTCTAGGAGTCTTTGATTTTCCACGAGATTTGGATCTACCATTCCCTTTGTCATTGGATCTACCGCAAATAGCAAGAGCATCCTTAGACGAATCTGAAGGCTTTCTCTATGTCTCCTCAGATAACAAAAAAGACACCACATCATCCATTCTAAAAGTTACTAAAGTACTTCCAAGACCCATCACAAGATGGTCCCATGAGTCTGGCAAGGAACATAACAGGGTCATACATCGATCCTCCACCTCTATCTTGACACCAGATGATGTCAACTATGCAATTAGTAAATTAAAAGCATTTAGATGATCTATAACAGTTCCTCCTTCCTCCATTGTTAGAGAATACAACTTCTTCCTCAAGAACAGCTTATTCAGAATACATTTGGCCAGATACACAAACCCAAGCCGTGTCCACAAACTATTTGTGGTCTTCATATCAAGAACATTTAGGAGAACTGAATCAGCTAGATAGAGTCTAATGAGACCCTTAATTTTCCAATCCTTGACATCCCAATCTACTTGAGATATTGTTGTGGGTCTCACATTAAGTGAAGCCGCCTCCCATAGATCATGATCCTCAAGCAAGTCTTCCATCTTCAGTTTCCACAACTCAAAATTACTGCAATTAAATTTCTCCACCTCCATTATTTTGTATGATGAACTAGCCATCTCAATCTACAAATAAGATTCAGAATGCTCTGCACAAAACTCCCACTTAACTTGACATTAGCTCAAAAAACCTACCCAACAACTAGGATCAAAAGTTGATCAAGCTCTGATACCACTTGTAAGGAAACTCAGGTGTGAAAATAGCTTTGTATACTAATCCCTTAAGGAAATTATTGTGCAAATTTCTATTAAATATTTACAATTTCAGATTTGATATTATGTAAATAATAATATTGTAGTCAACCATGAATACAAAAAATAGATAGAGAAAGAAAATACATAAACACAAAGATATGTCGATGGGGAAAAATCTTTTGGTAAAACAACCCCACCCCTCTAAAACCTACACAATGTATTATTTTAACACAAAGGTTACAACACACTTGTATAGTGCAAGTTCTTTCAGGATAGGAAAGACTGATTTAGTAGCAACCAACAATACATTTTTCACTCCCTTCTATCTACAACCTGAAAAACACTTATATCATGCACTTTCCTTTTTAGGGAAACTTCCAAAGAACAACCATATTAGGGTTTTACCATTCTTTAGAAACATAGGAACCCAAAAAAAAAATTGGGCTGATGCCCTGAACATCACGCACTAGATGCAGACTTGAGTGTATAGTACTCGATGATCAATTGCCACATGTCTTACCATCTTCACCCATGATCAAATCTTCCAAAGATAGCTCTTATGTGTCATAGGAATCCATCATAACTATTTCATTCATAATATCCTTGCACACAATTCAAGATGTTGACACATGCAAGTGGAGTGACATGTCAAACATGCCAACTAGAGATGTACACTCACACTTAATTACATTATTTGCAAAAATTACATTTACAAAAAAAATAATAAGAATAGGAATCATCCAAGGTTGAGACACCTTATTCCTAACATTTTTCAAATACACATTCAAACCAATGAATTTGAAACTTGAACTCCTAAGCATTGAATTTGTGCTCTTGAACCTAAACTGGCAAACTTGAATCATAAATTTGAACCTTTGGACATTGAACTTTGAACTTTGAGGTTCAAAGTTAAAGTTCAACATAATCTTGGGATGCTTCCTATTTCACAAAATAAGCTTTAAAAAGGAATTATAAGTAGTATAAATGAAAGAGAAACTAAAACAATTTAGTAATCTTTTCTATGAGACTGATTTTGAAAGTTTAAAACTTGGGTGCTCAAAGGATGCTTACAACTTTCTCTAAGTGGGGATGTGGGTTGTGTGGGACATGACAAATCCAAAAGTTCTCAAATAGGAGATTAGTGCTTAGTCATTGGTGAAACAAAGTCATTGGATAAGAAATAATGAGGAGGCAATTTTAGAGAGGGGGAAGAGTGAGGAAAAACCAAAACACCTAGTAAGGTAAAACTAAAAACCAACAAAGAGCCAAATAAACAAGACAACATCCAATGCTAACTACACACCATAAAAACTCATAGAGCTGAAAGTTATTTACAAAAATATATAGGCGAGAAGACATCACCATACAACTAGAAAAAAGAGAGACTTATACAAAACTATTTATTTGCTAGGAGAAGAAAGAGCCTCTCTGGAACAATGGGAGGCATCCAAATGAGTCAACTTGGTACAACCTCCATGTGAAAAACTCTTTACTGTTGCAAAATAGGCTAAATGTGTGCAAGAGCCTTATGAACCAATATCCATATATAAACAACCATAGTTCATCATAAACTTCTTCCTTTGCTTGAGTTTCTAGCATAGAATCCTCAAGACCATATCCAATTCGTGACTAAAAAAATAATTAGGCTCAAATACCTTCATAAAGAAGGTCATATCATCCATATCATTAGCATTTTCAAGGGTCCTAAATTTGAAGAATTTTTAGAGTTTAGAGTTTTTTAAAAATAAATATATACTTACTCCATCATAGGTTCAACATTGACTAGACTATTTTAGTCGTATATTTCTATAACTACCTCCGAAAATACTTTGTCCAAGATAAACACACTTGATACATTCATACCTGTCATGACCAAGAGTCACCATCACCCATGCTTGGGACCCCATTTTTTTAAAACTAAGACTTCACCATGGATTCATCCTCATTTGGCAGAGTTCAAGTCAACCATCTGTAGGGAATCATGAAATCCAAAATCCGTACTACTATGAAAATGCAATTTGCGCATACCTTGGAGTGTTTTTTATGTGATGGTGTGGAATATTTTGTAAAGGAAAAAATGGGTGGAATATTTTGTAAAGGACAAAATCCTTTTTCTGGCAAAAATGCTGCTCCTCAAAAATTTTGGAGCACACATTTGGTGGGTTGTGGAATGTCTCCTGTGGATGATTAATCCATAACTGCATTAAAATTGTGACCTGCATCTCTCAAGCGAACAATATTTGGATGATGCAGTTGGCACAATATATTTATCTCACCCATTGAATAGTTCTAATTTCACTTGTTCTTTCACAACATGCATATTGTAGAATACCTTTCCAAATTACATAGGAAGCTCTTGAAACATTCCTAGAAAAACAGACATGTTTGGCACATTGAACCTCTTCAAAGGGTTGCTTACCTGTTAAAATCTCATAACAAGTCATGCCAAAGCTATAGAAATCTACGTTGTAGGTATACTCCTTTAGAGGCTCTGCTTCTAATTACAAACCTTGTTGGGGATACTCAAGGACTTTAGGTTCCCTCTAGTGAGAAGTTCCTTCAGCCCAATCTGAACAATGAAAACTATGTAGTCTCAAACTTGAATGTCCAAAATCACAAAGCTTGACTCATCCATACCCTTGATATCTGAATTCTGGTACTGTTGATGGCTGTATGAGGATGTTTGCTGCTTTAAGATTCATGTGCATGAATTTTTGGCTATTAAGATACTCCATTCCCCGTGATATTTGAAGCATAATGTCCACTGCAACTAGAAGCAAAAAAGACGACTTTTTACTTCCCAATCTCTCTTTAAGAATTCTATCCAAGCCCACAAGATCCCTCTCCTATTGATTTTTGGCTAATAATCAAATGTTTGATATTTATCTACATCCATGAAGATACATAACCACCTGCAATTGAAAGTTCATTTCGAATGGATGCTTGCAACTTTGCTGCAATGAGTTTAGAAATGCCCGGCTTTTTGTCCTCTTCAACATTCATATTGAGGCTTGTTCCCTAACCCAACCATTGGTGAGCATCTGAAACTTGATGCGAGCTAAAAATCAGCCCTCTTTTATCTTGGTACTCATCATGAACTCGATTTAAGTTGGACATCTTTGCACAGAAATCACCCAAGTTTTCAAAAATTGTGAAAATTGGAAAATGTGAAAAATTGTTAAAACATGGAAAGTATGAAAATCCAAGACATCCCAAAAATTCTAAAAGAACAAAAAGGAATTTTGAAATCCAAAATCTTGTGAAAATTCAAAATTCTTGAGGATGGAGATCCAAAATCTCACTAAAAATCCCAAAAGTATGAAAAGTATGAAAACTTGAAATATTGGGAAATTTGAGAAAAATCCTAAATTTGAAGAGAAAATCGATTGAAAAAAAAGCGCAAGAGAATAGAAAATTCTTCATGAATGGAAAAGTCGGATTTAGGGAAAAAGCAAAAAACCATTTTCTTTCAAAGATATTTTTTGGATTTGCATGGAAAATTAAATATAAATTTTATTGATATTTAATATGGTTGTATAAATAATAATCCAAAAAATAAAAATTGGAGAAAAGTTGGAAATAAATTTGATTTTTTTCCATTAAAACATGGAAATTAATTAAATATTGATTTTAATTGATATTTAATTAATAAAAAAATTTTAAAAATCAAAATAGGATAAAGGAATACTTAGTTTCATCTTGAAGCTACAAGCATCAATAATGGCAACTTTTTGAAACAAACAGTAAAAACCGACAAAGTGGCACAAAAGATGGAAACCTTGACAGCTAAGTAAACCAACTACCTAATTTTAACCTATAGCTTTAAAGATATCTTTTTTGAGGGATGATTTATATAAGAAACCATCTCATTCATTCCTTCTCACATAGGAATTTGAAGAGAAAATTGAGAATAAGAGTGAAATTTAAAGAGTTTGAAAAGAAGAATTTTTGGGAAATTTCTGAAATCATTGAGAAGTTTTCTAAAAATTTTTGATAGAGGATTTTGGATCTTATAAGAAGGAAACCTTTTTTCAGTGAGTTGTGGAAATAGGAGGTTTCTCATGGAAATATTGAAAAGTGAATCTCGAGCAGAGTATGGAAATTTCGGTCAAAATCTAAAATCTTTGTGTTATGGACAAGTTGTATCTATTTTTTATACTTTCTTTGCATAGTCTTACATGTGGACATTTTCTATTTTGTAAAATAGGAAAATGGCAGAACCTAGGGGAATAGGAGAAACATGTGGATAATTGATAAAGAATGAAAGGAGGGGATTCTATCCTGAATCTAAAATTCTGTCAAAATGGGCAAAAATCAGAGATACAAGCCTCAGTAGTCTCAATTTGAAATATTTTAATTGGAGGATGCTTGGATACAATGACCATCACCCAACACACCTAGCCACAAGAATTGTGAGAAGTGGAATTGTTGCTACGGCTAGTTTCCTTCCTTCTTTTTAGCATCTAGTGTTAAGTGTGGAATGTACCAACCACTATAGTCCTAGGGATAGAACCATTAGGGATTATCAATGAAATATTCTAGTAGATTTTTCTCTGGTAACCATTTCTAAAACATTTGGAGTTTCTTCTCACCCAAGAATGGTCACAAAAACACAAGAGCAAGCATTAAGAATCTACACCTCTGGAGTCCACTTTTTTGATGAAATAATCAACAAAAGATGGTTGAAAAAGAATAGATCACATCATTTGATGATTCCTAAGGAAATAGTATGGTTCAACTTGCAAAGGGAATATAGTGACATGATCATGATGTTCGGTCGCATATTTGGCATGCCTCATTCTTATAGATTTGAATCTTGGATGTGGTATTTTGTTCATAAGTGATAATTTGAATGAATAGTTGATGAATCAAGAGCATACAAGGAAATTTTACATGAGCTCATATGTCATCTACAAGCTATCATAGAGAATGAATTATGATGGACTATGATGCAAAGGACCAATTGGAAGCGAAATCCAACACCTCAAAGTCCATGAATGCTACCCATAGTTGCATTTATATTCAAAAGAAGATTACGTGAGGGTTAATGATATATTTTCCATGCACATAGTAAGAACACTACAAAAGGGGCTACATATAAGATTATCAGTGGGTGCGATGAAGTTGGTCAAAGAATATGTCACTTGGTTCATTTAGTTCCCCACCTTTTCATACATCCAAGTTTAAAGATTCTCCATGGAGCCATACAAACTTCCTAGGTACCCAATGGACAAGATGGTCTTGTTAGAGCTTACTTGACAACTTACGTTCTATGAAAAGATTTAGAAAGGGAAGAAGAAGTTGGAATTACAGTTCCCAATTTCCATAGGCAATGGGAAAATAGAGGTATGCCCATGTCTAAAGGCTACAAAGGGATCATTAGATGAGCTCCACTTCTTCCATCTTCCGCTTTATCCAAATAGGAATTATTTTGATCCTTACAATAAGATCTCATTAGTAGGAGGATCAAAGTATCAACATAAGGTTGATCTTGAAGACTTTTGGGCAAATGCAACAGATGAGAATGAGATTAGAAACAAGATGCATTCAAGGTTACGGTTGGATATTATCAGAACATGCAACATATTCATGGTTCTTGATAAAATGGAGGAGGACCCAAACATGATGTGAAAGGAATTCAATCTAAAAATGATAGCTCAACCATATGATTGGAAGAGGAAAGGAGTTACAGATCTAGAAGCTCTTTTAAAGCTAGTCTTAGATTTTAAAAAATAGTGTATTGAGTGTAAGCTTGAAAAATTAGCAACACCAACTAATGGATTCACATATGGGTTGCTCGGTCATAGACTACTTAGTGATGAAGGATAAGGACAAATATATGAGGGGACTATTGAGGAAAGAGAAACTCCATTTGAGGATGTAGGAACCAAGAAAGGGCAGGAGGTACCTCGAGAAAAGCATCCTAGGATTGAGGAAGTCATCTAGGAACCTCAAACTAAGAAGCAAAAATGTGGAAATTCTCCCTCTTCTCCGAGTTGCACTCTAAGTGTTCAAGAGATAGAAAAATTTGAAAGGTAGGATATAGGGACAAGTATAAGGAGATTTGAGTTAGAAGAAAATTTGGATAGGCTAATTCATGATAGACTAAGTGTAAATTCCTATGAAAATCCCATACAAGAAAGAGGGAGAGATCAAGATATCACTATAGAATAAAGTCTCACTTCAACCTTAGAAAAAGAATGATTAATGATGGAGATGGTCCACTAGGGCAAGAAACTCCAGCAGTAGCAATACATCTTCCGAATTTTGAAACCATAGTTCCTGAGATTATAGTGGATAGTCCAGGAGGTGAAGAGGAGATTGACATTCGAGCAGTCCAAAGGAAAGAGCGATTGGTGATTCCAAGAGACCACAGTATCCCAATTGTAGAATGGTTGAAGAAATGAATTCAATTGTGTCAACAAAGGGAGGTTGATCGAGCAATTGAATTATAGGAAATTTTTGACTGATCAAACTGATTAGAAGAACAAGGGAAAGAAAGAAGATATACTAAGTTCATCAAAGGAGACTCAGGAACTAGAATCTTGTAGATTGTGACTCCCGTGGTTGACAAAGGCAAAAATCAAATTGCTCCAGATGAATATCATGTTACAGAAATAAATCTTGGTCAGGGCTCCCAAGAGAAAATTTGAGAAGAATGTGATGATTCTACACAAGCTTTGAAGGATAGGTTGAAGAAAATGGAAGAAGGGTAGGAAAAATAGAAAAGAAAAATTAGGGCTTTATGTCAGTACATCTATAACTTGCCTCATCTAGTAAGAGAGGAAGGTCCATCATTTTTCCATCCAACAGGTGTTTCCATTGAAGTGGTATCTGATATTAATAGAATCAAGCAGATTTCTCAAGGTGCAAAGGTTTGGCTCGAAGGAATTCAGGATGTAGCCTTCAAACATGTAGAAGAATTAATGCAAGTGCACAATAGGGCATTGGTTGCACTCTCTAGGATCCAGTGTATAAAGGAATCATGGGTGGATGAACATATTTACCAAGAAGAGGTGATTGCCAATGTTCAGAATCTGATAGAGACCCTAAAGAAAGAATTGATCGATCATCAAGTTATCAGGGAGTGGCATGTCTATGATTTTATTCAATGGTATAGTGTAGTGATCATAGCTAAGGAAATGTTTGAGAGATTCACCAAGGAATCCACTCGATGGAAGAAGATTGTTGACATCAAGAAAGGAATATCAAATGTAGTTGCATCCTTGTTATCGTTGAGATTGGTGGAAGAAGAAATGACAATTGATAATCTAAAAGTCAAGTTGGAGGAATTCTTTCAACTAAATGTTATGAAAGAGATGATTTTGAGAACTTCTCCATCTTCTTGAATACAATGCATAGTACTAAGGACTTACTACCAGATTTGGATGAAATCTTGGGAAAGCTAGAAAGAGCAATTGTAGTTCTAGAAGCAAGAATCTACACCAAGCATTAGTACATAGGAGTTGGAAACAATGTTAGATTAATTTCACTCCTTCAGGTAAGGAAATCAAGGATAGATGCATTTAATGCATAGTGGGCATTCTTAGGGCTCATTTGTTACACCCAACTCCTTCCTAAATGAGCATACATAGTGGGTATTTATTACCCAATACAAAAGTGGATTCCTTGCTACATTAATGTAGATTCCTTTCCTTTTCCCTAACCCTAATTAGTGCTAATGTGGTACGACCTTGGCCATCGGTTATTGTGATCATCCAAGCCACCTATTGTAATCGAGGACCTATATAAAGGCCTCATTTCTCATTTGTAAAGGGAGATTTTTAGGATATTGTTCCTATGAGCTATTGAGATAATAAAGTTTTCATTGCAGCTTGGTGAATACTTGATGTTTCTTAGTGCTTGCTTGTTCTCTTAAATTTCTTCAATTAGATTAAGTTTAGCCTAGTTAAGGTGTGGTGATTACAATGAAGAATATGATGGTCTATTGATGAATTCCTTTGGTTGATACTTTTGACATTTTAATGATTCTAACTCATCGTGCAAAGATAGTCTAAACCCCCCTTTCATGCATATGCTTAACTTCTATCATTTGTGTACATTGTTCTTTATGATGGTGTATGTGGTGATATGAAAATCTTTGGCATAACCCTTGAAGATTTCACCAATTCACATGTAGTTGTAGTATAACTTGGGGAAGTAGAATTTAGTAAATTAAGGAATTTGTCAACTAGAGTACTATTTGTCATTATTACTACCCTTAGGATTAGAATAGAATTCCTAAACCCCATCTTATTAAATTTTTGCATATTTTAAGAAAAATCCAAAAAATACTTCATTGCAATACCTTACTTAAGATAGCTCCCACATCCAGTATGGCTTGAAACGAATCTGAATAAACACATAAGGCCCTTTTTGATTATTACCAAATCAAATCAACCAACAATCTTATCCACAATCAAGACGTGGCATTAAAGGAACCTTGAAGTCATTGTATGATCTTCTAGAAATCTTAGCATACACGAGACTTCATTCAAGAGAGGATAAGATATTTCAGTATTTTGTTCTACTATTTGGTGTGTCATAAAACACACATCAACAAAAATTGGCACTAGAAGGAGGGCCTTGACTAAAAGATTTTATAGCAGTTTCACATACTAGAGAACATTGATTCATTCTCACCTAAGATACATTGAAGATCCTTGAGATTCACCCCTGGAGCGCATGAACTACAAGAGTTGAGTTTTGATCCAAAGCCTAGGAAAGGAAATAAAGAATCATCTACAAGTCAAAATTCACCAAGTGTAGTCAATCTCACAAGGATATTCCAAACTCCACCACCTCAACATCAAGCCAAGGAGGAGTTCCACCAAGAGCTACACAAATTCATTAGTTATTTGTACAAATACCTATACAAGTTATTTCACCTGTGATTGTCCAACAACAAGTTTCGGCAATGGCCCAACAATGGCATCCATAGAGTGCATCACCCCTTGCAACGTTTGCTACATACAACAATATGCCAAAGAATCCTAAACACTTTTGTTCTAAATACTTTGTGAATGATGTGAACCACACTATTGATGAGCACATTAAGATTTTTGAGGATGTCCTCTAGAATAGAAATGTGCAAGATGAGGATGTTGCATGTAGACTATTCCCTTATTCATTAGGTGAGGAATCATTTTACTAGTATATCAACCTACCTTCAAATTCAATATAGAATTGGAAATAATTGAAGGATGCATTTCTTGGGAAGTTTAAATTGCCTATCACCTCTGCAAAATTGTATAGATAGTTTATTGAGGTAAGGAGACAAGAATGTGAACCAATTGGTGCTTTCAATAATTGATTTCAAAAGGCTTATTCAAGATTGTGTGATCCATATCGCATAGGAGATGATGCAGCATGACCTATCTACTATGAAGCCCTAGATTATTTCACATCTATGTTTGTTCAAAAAACTCATCCGACTCCTACAAGTTTGAATCAAGCATATGCTGAGGCAGAGAAAGTTAGTTGACAATTACCTACAACCATGAATGGAGCACCCAACTATTTTGGAAATGAAAATACATTAAATCAAGGAGCTTTGAATTATGCTCCAACTATAAATCTAGTTCCTACCCCTCTGAACCATTTGGTGTTGCATCCTACGGCACCTATGTCACAGGTAATGCCCATGCAACCAATCTATCTCCAGAAAATGAAAAATTCTATAAGGACCCAAGAGGAAAATAATGAGATGAGAGATTTGATTGAACAAGTGAAAAATTTGTCCATTGTGGTCACTTACCTTAGAAATTAGAATAATCAGTTACCAAATGTACAGAGGAATTATCAGTCATATCAAGGTAGCAACCGAGGTTATCAAGGGAATCCCCCTCCACATCACAATAGTAATCAAGGACACAATAAAGGATTCAATGATGGTAATCAAGGATATCATAATAATAACCAAGGTCATCAAAGAAGATCATGGAACACTAATCCAAAAAATGGGGGCATACCATCACCAACCCTCCATCTAAGAATCGCTTAGCTGATAAATTTTTCTAAGCAAAAGTTGCACTATATGGATGGTGTAGATTACATGAGACTAGTCAACATTATGAATTATAGTGTCACAAATTTCAAAGAACAACATATATTTTTAAGGGAGAAGTGAGGAACACTGCTGCATCTAAGAATCCTCCTCCTATGAGATATGAGATAGTGCTCGCACCAAGATATAACCAAGCATTGGTTTTTGATGATTTTAAGTTTCCTTGTCTTGATTCTTAGGATTACATGCCAATACAAGATAATCAAAAATTCCCACCAGCTTCAATAAATGGTCCCGTAGAGATGCCACGTTATAAAGTTCCACAAAAAAATCAACCTCCACTAGTATCCCCAAATGAATCACTACATAAGGATGGATTTTTGTTCCTTCCTCTAGACAATAGTTTCTTGGTGGAAGGGACAAGTGAAGTGAAAGCTTTTCAACAAAAATATTACAAAATCTGGGAGCATACGGCTTCAACCAGAAAAAATCTAAAATAACCCTAAATTGTCTAGACTAATAAAACTTTAAACTTTAAACTTATAGCTCTAATGGATGCATACAATAATGCCTGGAGCAATCACTACTTTACAAGTTGAATCGATAAAAACTTATATAATAAAAAAAGAGGAAACATGTGCAACTGTAGACTAACTTCCTTTTGTCTTCTAAACCTCTATCTTGATCTACTGATCGATTTCCTTTTCTCTCTATGCTCTACTCTGCAACTCTTCCACTTCTCCAAATGATCAAATGAATAAGATTTATTCCTTTTGTCTCCTTGCCAAAAATGTTTTCCCTCTCTTTTAAAATTTTAACTCACCTACTAGCATTTAATTTTTTACTGTTGTACAAGCTATCAAGGTGGTAGGTGAGTGTTTAGCTTAAGGGGCAACCGTTTACGTATGAGATATTTCAACATTTATCACGTAGTGTACATATATGCATTTATGCATTTATCATCTGCATAAGTGGCTTATGGCTCATGTGCTCAGTGCCTTACATTGATGGAAAATTTTCAAGTTCATAATGAGCTTGAATTTGAACTATGAATCATGAACTTAAAAACTTGCACTATTTGACATTGTTTTACTGAATTGAATCACCGAACATGGCCTTCGAATCTTATTTTTGAATCACCAAAACTTGAACCTTGAAGTTAAACTCCTAAACTTTCAATTTGTGCTCTTGAACCTAAACTTGAAATGTGAACTGGTGAACTTAAACCATACATTTGAACCTTTAGACTTTAAACTTTGAACTTTGAGGTTCAAAGTTCAAGTTCAACATAATCTTGGAACACTGCCCCTCTCACACATTAAGCTTTACCCAGGAATTGGTAATAGAAAAAACTAATGAGAAACTCAAAAAATTTAGGAATCTTTTCTACCAAACTAATTTCAAAAGTTTAAAACTTGGGTGTTGAAAGCATGTTTAATGCTTTCTCTAAGTGACAATGTGGGCTATGTGGGACATGGAGAATCTTAAAAGTCACTGGAAGGAGACCAATTCTTAGCCATTGGTGAAATAGTCTTGTGATAAGAAATATTGAGGAGCCACATGTGGAGAGGGGGAAGAGTGAGGCAACATCAAAACTCCTATCAAGCTAAAACTAAACAATAGTAAAGAACCAACTAAACTAGACCAAATAAAAATCTAACTATGCACCACAAAAACTTAGAGAGCTGAAATTTATTTACAAATATATATAGGTGTGAAGATCTCACCATAGAACAACAAAATCTAACTATGTACCACAAAAACTCAGAGAGCTAAAATTTATTTACAAATATGTGTGTGTGCGTATGTGTGTGTGCGTGCACGCGCGCGCACATGTGTGTGTGTGTGTGTGTGTGTGTGTGTGTGTGTGTGTGTGTGTGTGTGTGTGTGTGTGTGTGTGTGTGTGTGTGTGTGTGTGTCATAGAACTAGAAATGAGAGAGACTTAAAAAGAATTATTTATTGCCTAGGACAAGAAAAAGCTTCTCTAGAATAATGGACAGCATCCAAATGAGTCAACTTGGTGCAACCTCCATGTGGAAAACTCTAAACATGACCTTCGACCTTGACTTTGGAATCACCAAATCAACATCATGAACCTTCATACCTAATTTTTGAATCACCAAATCTATATTGTGAACTTGTAAATTTTGAGAATGAACTGCATTTTTCCCATACACTTTCAAACTGATGAATTTGAAGTTTGAAATTGAACTCCTAAAAATTTAGTTTGTGCTCTTGAACCTAAACTTGAAACTTGAACCATGCATTTGAACCTTTGGACTTTGAACTTTGAAGTTGGAGGTTCAAAGTTCAAGTTCAACATAATCTTCGGATACTACCTCTTTCACACATTAAGCTTTACCCAGGAATTGTTATTAGTAAAAACCAATGAGAAACTAAAACAATTTAGGAATCTTTTCTACAAGACTAATTTTGAAAGATTAAAACTCATGCTTGCTTAAGTAAGAATGTGGTTTGTGAGGGACATAAAGAATCCAAAAAGTCATTGGTAGGAGACCAGTGCTTAGCCATTGGTGAAATAGAGTCATGTGATAAGAAATAATGAGAACCCACTTGTAGAGAGGGGGAAGAATGAGGTAACACTAAAACACCTATCAAGCTAAAA
This sequence comes from Cupressus sempervirens, assembly GCA_028749045.1. Classification (NCBI taxonomy): domain Eukaryota; kingdom Viridiplantae; phylum Streptophyta; class Pinopsida; order Cupressales; family Cupressaceae; genus Cupressus; species Cupressus sempervirens. The sequence goes on from CM053791.1 coordinate 666,117,536, forward strand.
CTAAACAATAGTAAAGAACCAACTAAATGAGACCAACAACCAGATCTAACTATGCACCACAAAAACTCAGAGAGTTGAAATTTAGTTACAAATATATATAAATGAGAAGATCTCACCATAGAACTAGAAGCAAGAGACATTTACATAGAACTATTTATTTGCTGGGAGAAGAAAAAGCCTCTCCAGAATAATGGGCAACATCCACATTAGTCAACTTGGTCCAACCTCCATGTGGAAAACTCTTTATTTGGCAAACCAGGATAAATGTGTGCATGAACCTTATGAAAAATTATTCAGGTATAACCATTATTTAGATATAAACAACCACAACTCGTCATAGACTTCTTCTTTCATTTTAGTTTCCAAGATAGAATTCTTGAGACCATCTCCAAATGGTAAATAAAAAAATTTAGACACAAACACCTTCATAAAGAATGTCATATCATCAATATCAATAGAATCTATAGGAGTCACACATTTGAAAGAATTTTTAGAGTTTAGAGTTTCTTTAAATAAACACATACTTTGTCCATCATAGGCTCAACATTGACTAGACTATTTTCATCATATTTTTCTATAGCTACCTCTGAAAATACTTGATCCAAGAAAAACTCACCTTATAGACCCATACCTGCATCTTTCCTTCCATGATATTCTTGCTTGATTGTTCATAGAAACTTTTCAAAAATCTCCTCTTTGTTTAATGAATCATCACCAGAGTGAGTTGATGATGATTGTGGATGTTTAGCATTCTTTCCATCATAAAATGGTACATACATCTCAGGGTTTTCTTTTACTTTCAAACTTGTATGATCCAATAACTCTTATTATGACACAACATATTTTCATTTTCAGAACAAGGACTTCCATGGAAAGGTTGGGTTTTGAAATAGCTTGATTTGATAAATCATAGTCATTCACTTGCCAAGCAAAATGGAAAGCATCATTTTCAAATTGCACAAGTGGCTGAAAGTATTTACTTTTGAATTTTCTAGGAAATGGATACCTTCTCGCATCTTTTTTTAAGGAAAACATAATGGGAATAGAAAGGATCTCTTCACTTACACTATCCTTCCTTCTTGATGTCTCACCTTCATGAAACTGCACCATCCTTTGTTGATAGAGAAAGAGAGCTCCTTTGTAATCTGACTTGTGCAAGGAAAGATGTTCTCCTAGATTCCTGACGATGCTTGAGACTGCACTACTTGTGATGATTCACCATTATCTTTCTCCTTGCTTCCTTCCAAATTTTCGTCTCCAAGCTAATTTTAAGAAATATGGGGCTCTTTGCTAGAACATAATTTTTCTTTTCCCTAGTAAAAAGCTTTATTAGGACAATGTGAAACAAATTCATCTTAAAAATTGAAGGATTATAGAATAGGACAATCACATTTTATTATAGAATAGGACTATCGCATTCTTTTAGGAATAAAGAATCATTAACTTTGAAACTACATATTTAGATTGTGTACAAGTTTGAGAATCTTTGTCTTCTATACTTTTGCGATAAAATGGTCTTTTAAATCTTGAAAATTGAAACTCTCAAAGTCTAGGGAGAAAGTAGAATCAAGTTTATCATTTTATCTTGGACTTACAAGATTTATGACACCTTTATTACTTGACTCACCCGTGTTTTCTCTTCATGAGGCTCTGAGGTTTTGTGATTAACTTAATTCTCACTCATAACAAGGTAGTTATATGAGAGGGAAGAGATTGCAATTACTAAAGCCTCTTCATCACCAATGTCTAGTTCTTCTTGGAATTGTTGGACTTTTATTTTGTGTTCTCCGAGGTCATTAAATTTATGAAACTTGTGACAAAAAATTCTCCACAACAGAGAAGAAGTTTGGTCATCTTCAAAGCTAAGGTTTTTTTTCATAGAATGTGAAATACTTTTTTATAATGCTCATAGAAACCTTGCAACACCTTGTCATTCATCTAGATGATCTCCAAGATGGTAGGGTTAGGTCTCATCTTCCTCATGACCTTTCTAATCCACATAGTCATTACACACAATTAACAGTCTCTTGCACACAAAACCAAAATAAAAATTGGAGGAACCAAACATAAGGCACTAAATCTGTGCTTGTAAATCCCTATTGGAGTTGGCAAAAATGTATTGGTAAACAGGCCAAAAATTTGTTGGTAAATAGATTTGTCTTTCAAAAGGAAATATAATGTATGACTCAAAAACCTTCCAATGGAAGAAAAAATTCATCAATAGTAGAATAATTATCATTGATTGATAAATCCCCTATAAATTGAGAGGTAAAGACTAATGAGTAACTTAAACGATTCAAGAATCTTTTCTATAGGACTGATTTTGAAAGTTTAAAACTTGAATGCTAAAAGTATGCTAAAATATCCATAAACCAATACTTTCATAAAGACCAGAATTAAACTAAGCAGTGAGAAGCAATAATACTTCTCAGATCAAACCTATATAGAGTGTTATAATCCTTGTTAACATTATTATATTTGTTAACATTGGTATATTTTTAGAGGTGGCAAGTTCATAGCTTTCTTGTTTGAAAAGAGATTTGATCAATCTACCATAGTTGGTATAGGACAATTCATCAAAGATACCAGGTCTTATAGATGGTACACACACACAAGGGCACTGGCAAGAACCTCCAATGAATTCTAGTAGGATCTTGTGATCTTATAGACCATATTTCCTTAAAGCTTATAGAAGCATTAGTGACGAACATTTTCTAACGTATTTAGGATAGAAATCTTGTTTCGTTTGAGTACTTAAACTTAAAAAATTAAATAAAGAAATAAAATCATTAAATATATTTATTAGCATTTTGAGAATGCTAATAAAATTTCAAAGAGAATCAACATGAAACCCTAAAAATAGCTTTTTCTTTTACTTTTATTTGGAAGATCTTATAACTAGTATTTTCAAGTTTTGTTGGTGCCAACTTTTACTTACCCCTCATCGGAGTGGGTGACTTGAAGAAGAACACAAGTACTTGTTTATGACATGGTATGATGTTGTACATACCTAAAAAAGTTTCCAAATAGTTGGTGTAGTTTTTAAATTCAGAAAATGTTCTTTTCTAGGATTTCCTTATACACTTTCATAAATGAATAAGAGAGAATATGAAAAAAAATTAAAGGGTTACTCACAATAAGTTTTATTTCTCACTTTTTATTTATTTAGTTGAGACAAAATATCTATTAACAAACTTAAAATGCTATGATACACTCAAATCAATCACAATTTTAAGAATAATGTGTTGCAAAGTTTGAGAATGCTAATAAATCTTGAAAGAGAATCAACATGAAAACCTTTTGAAAGGGATAGAAAAATAAAATAAAAATACTTGGGAAAGTAAATAGGATCTTAAACAACAAATAATAGAAAACTGTGTCAAAAGAGAACAAATGAGTATCATTTTGGGACATCATTAAACACAAGAACTCTGGCATTTAGAGAGTCAGAACAAAGCATAACTATGCATATAATTTCACATCTAGTTAACATTGTGATCTGACTGAACTAATATAGCCTATTTTAAAGGATGAACATCTAAATATAAAATATATAAAAAAAATAGTTAATATTTTTGTGGATATCAGAATTGATGAATCTTTAGATGGTTACGCGTAATTTAAGTTGGAATGACAAAATATTCAAGAGCCAAATAGAATCATAAAGGCCAGATGACTTACCAGCTTTTTTAGATCTAAAATAAGTGACTGATTGATAGTTGTTTCAACTTTCTTTGATCAGACAGAAAATTTACAATCAATAAGAATTTCCCATCGACCTGATACAAGAACATTTGTATTTTAGGTTTTCAAGTTTATTTATTATTAAATCACCTTTAAATGTTTCCACCAATAGCATTTCATCACATGTTCTCTCTCATTTGAGGACTTTATGACTAAGATTATAAAGGTGACGTCTTCATATATGAAACCAAAGGAGGAAAAATGGGGAACACGATCATATTTGGAATATTGATGATTTAGATGTATACATTTACTAGATTGCATAAATTTTCCTAAAATGGAACACTAAGGTGAACACATTTTGTGTAAGTAGTAAATTCTGGAGTGCATCATTCAATTCCACAGGTCGTACTGTAATTTCCAATAATATCAATAAAATGCTCTATGATTATTCTGTAAGTGCTGGCATAGCAGCTGTGATAAATGGGATGCTTCTTCTAATCTTTTTGAGTTAAAGGTCATCTCAAGACTGTGGCCATCCAACTACTTCCTCTTTTCACACTTTTATATTTTTTGGATCTTAATATAGATGGGATTTGCTCGATCAAATCTGTCTAATAACCTTCTTTCTCCTCACTGTTCCCAAGTGAACGGTTTGTTATAGAAAATCTAATCTTCACATTCGACAATTCATGAAAGAGAGGAACAATTGGACAAAAGATGTTCTTTATATGAAAATAATGTCAAATTTGTTTGCCATCTTTTATGTGATAGGAGAGAGAGCATTCACATATTTTGCTACTTAGATATAGAGCTAAATATTAAACATTAATACAGAAACCTTGGTAAGAATTTACAATACAATAATAAAATGTGAACCTTTTATTTGAATTCAAATCCATTGGAACTTAAATAATAATAATTAATTATGACAAATAGTAATTAACAATGACTTTCACCTGTTATCCATAAAAAAAGCATCAACACAGAAATCATAAATAAAAAAATTCATAGCCCCACTTAAAAATACTACATCAGCATCCACAATCGTGTTTGTACCAGGCTGCTCAGTAGGTGTCAAAAGACAAAATGGAACCGCCACCAAGTTAGGGTTATCTATTTCAATTTGATCCAAATACAAAGCGTTACAAGAATGGTAATCGTTTCATCAATTTGCAGGCCAAAAGATCATGCCGATCCAAACTAGGACCAAAACTTTAGTTACCTGATTTCCCTTTTATTTTGCAATTCCTCTAGAGGCCATCTTCTATTTTTAGATTCATATGTAACGATGAATCCATCTTATTTATATAATCGATATGAATTTTCAATAATCGTAGACATATAGCTCTCCGATTCTAATCTTCACGTAATAAAGACTTTAACAAATTTTGACTCTTTATTAGGCGACCATCAAATAAGTTGCATGCCATACAAGAGCGAGGCTTCAAATCATTTTAGATCAATAGATCCATAATAAATCCATAAAAGCCAATCACAATGTATTCATTAAGACATGCAAATCATTGTGAGACTATCTTTAACTAAAAGAATTATAAGACTATCGTAGGATTGCATGTCAATACAAGCTAATCAAAAATTCCTACTAGCTTCAACAAATGGTCTCATAGAGATGCCACGTTATCAGGTTCCACCAGAAAATAACCTCCACTAGTATACCCAAATGAATCACTACATAAGGATGGATTTTTGTTCCCTCCTCTATACAATAGTGTCTTGGTGGAAGGGACAAGTGAAGTGAAATCTTTTCAACAAACATCTAGTAATACTCCAATAAAGACATATCAAAGGAATTATTGGAACCACGAGCCATTAACATTGTCAGTTCCTCCAAATAACTTTTCAACTCCTCTGCATCCCAATGCAAACAATAATCCTAAGCCTCTCAGAGACTCACCTGAGTATCGACAACTCACGAGATCTCACGGAGGTAGAGGCTAATCTTCCATGATCAATTCTTCCAAAAGTGAGAAGGGAAAGAATAATCTTTGATCCTCCATTCAACAAGGAGAACAAAAGCAATGTGAAAATTTAGAACAAAAATAGAAAGGAAGTCCTCCTAGAGAGGAATTGAAGAGATTGAGATCTTATGTATTAGAGGAATTCAAGAAAATTAAAGTGAGTCTTCCATTATATGAATTGATGAAAATTTCAAAAATTAGAGATACATTGTTCGGAAGTTTCAATGACACCCCATGAAGACTCTTTCTCAGAATCTATCACATCTTCCAAGAGGGGTATCTAATGTCCAACAATATAATTTTGCACAAAACACCAATGTTGCAGATGATGTATTGCCATATGCATCTAAAATTTCTTAGAATCCTTCAAGTTTCATTGAAATGGTACAAAACTCTTAGGATGATCAGAAGATTACATCAAATGGACAAATATCCCAAAAAAATCCACTACTAGAAATGATTAGATATAATTCTCTTGTAGTGGAAAGTTCTATGACAACACAAAATGGGAGAAATTTTGTACATAGCAATGAGACATTTTATTCAAAAGGGCAAAAGCCAGTAGTTTTTTATCAAGGGAAGGAGGAACCTGCACCTTTCCTAGTATCTGTTAGAATCTTTGGGAAAATGTTACATAATTTTTTAATTGACTCTGGTGCATCATGCAATGTAATGCCTTTAGACATATGTAAAATGTTGGGATTGATTCCACTTCAAACTAACAAGGAGGTTACATAATTGGATAAAATAGAGGTCCCAGTCGTGGGAGAGTTGAATAATATTCACATGCAATTAGCCTTTGATCCACGTGTTCAAAGTTGTATTGACATATCTGTTGTGGATATTCTTGAGGGATATGGCATGCTTCTCATTAGAGATTGGGCAAGGAAATTGAATGGTTATATTGCAATAGAATTTTCACACATGTGGCTTCCATGGAAGGGAATTCCAAATCAGATAAGGATAGAGAGCACTCTGAGGCTCTAATTGTTGATCACAGAGTATGGCAAACATTTGGGATCATATGTTCCCAAAACTAGAGAGGTTCTAATGTTGTGAGGTTGCAATCAGGGGGGATGTCCTAATGTGACTCCAACTTTCACTAAAGTACCTATTATGGATGATTTAGAACCATCACTGAATGAAGGAATGTTTGAGAATTTTAAGAATTTTTTCCTAAAAAGCATTAAGCAGGAAGTTGAATTAGGAAAAGACGCATCCATTCAAAATTTGTTGTTACCCAATTGATGTAGAATACATAATGCTTTTCATTTTGGGATATCATGCACCATGTGCAAAGAAGCAATTGCACAAGTATCCAAGATGGTTTCACAAGCAGGGATAGTAAAAATGTGGTCAAAGTGAACTCATCCTATATGAAAATTTTAGAATCATAGTAGGAAAGAATTCAGGAAGGTGAAATAGGACATGAAGAACATCATAAATAATCCAAGGGTTCAAAGGTAAAACCACCCATAGAATATGAAAATGATCAAATATGGACCCTATCCTTCAATGAATCCAAATCAAAGAAAGGCAGTGGAGCTGATGTTGAACTCATTAGCCCAATTAGAGAAACTTATTTGGCAGCACATAGGTTGTAATTCCCATGTACTAAAAATGTGGTTGAGCATGAATCATTGGTCATTGGACTGCTCATCGCTATCCAAAAGGGTGCCAAAATCCTACATGTACATGGAGATTCAGACATAATCATTGGATAGGTGTGAAAGAAATATACATTCCACGATAAAAGATTGGGTTGTTATTGCAATAGATTTTGGGACCTAATCGAAAGCTTTGATGGTTTCAATATTAAAAGGATAAGTTGAACAAGCAATCTAGTAGAAAACTCTTTAGCTCAATTTGCAAGTTCATTGGAACCATTAGCCATGGACCATGTGAAGAAATTCATAGTTGAGCTGACTTCAATGCCATCAGTTCCTAAAAATGTCATAAATTTTCAAGTGTTTGAAGATGATAAGCATATCATCAATTTTCTAACAAGCTCAAGGGTATTTGAAGCATAAGTCATAGATGAAGGAGAACAAGAACAAGCTCAATTTGAAATTCATGAGATTATGGATTTAAGGACAAATACCATTCCAAAAGGAATTATTGAACTAGAGAGAATTTTTGATGTGGATAGACTAAGTTCCCTCAAGTACCAAAGTACCAAAGGAGTGGAATGTTAAAAGGTAAACTTAGGAATGAGAGAAAATGTCAAGAATGTATTTATTGGGAAAGTTTGTACTCCCATGGAAAAGGAAGAAATATTGAAGCTTGTGAAAGAATTCCTTGATGTGATCACTTGGGGATATGAAGATCTAAAGACATATGATACATATCTCATCACACATACTATTCGATTAAAGCCAAATAGTAAGTCATTTAGACAAAGGCAAAGACCAATAAATCCATTGTTAGAACCACTAATACACCAAGAAGTGAAGAAGTTATTGTCGGCAAGAATTATATTCCCAGTTCGACACTCAATGTGGGTCACCAACCTTGTCCTTGTTAGAAAGAAGAATGGAGAGATAAGGTTGTGCATGGATTTCATAAATCTCAATAGAGCTTTAGAGAAGGATAATTATCTAGTGTCATCATTAGATGAAGTGATACAAATTGTTAACAGTTCTCAAATGATGTCATTTTTAGATGGTTATTCTAGATATACTTAGGTGATGGTAGAAGAACAAGATAGACTAAAAATTGTATTCACAACTAAATGGGGTACATTTTCTTATAGAAGAATGCCTTTTGGTTTGATCAATGCAGGAGCCACTTTTCAAAGGGCCATGGATTATGCTTTCAAAGACTTGGTCAAGAAGTCCATCATCATATACATGGCTGATATCACAATTTTCTCTCAGCATAGGGAAGATCACGTCAGTGATTTGAAGAGAATATTCCAAAGATGTAGAAGATATGGTATTTCCTTGAATCTAAAGAAATGCATGTTTGCTGTCACCGAGGGGAAATTGTTAGGACATGTAATATTAGAATGAGGAATCTCAATTGATCCTAAGCGCATTGAGGCAATATCAAAGATAGGATTTCCAGCTAGTCAGAAAGAATTAAAGTCATTCTTTGGGAAAATTAACTTTGTAAGGAAGTTCATAACTAGATTTGTAGAGATAGTAAGGCCATTAAATGACATGTTGAAGAAAGAAGCAAGGATAGATTGGACACCTATAGCAAGAAAGGCATTTAAAGAAATCAAGCAAGAAATCATGGATGCTCTTGTTTTGTTGAGTCCAGACTACACCAAGCCTTTTTATATATATATTCCTTTGCCTCAGAACATAACTGTGCAACAATCCTCACCCAGAAGGTAGATGATCAGGATGAACATCCTATTGTATTCATGAGTTCACCCTTGAAAGACACAGAATTCAGATACCCAAATGTTGAAAAACAAGCTTATGCTTTGGTAAAATCAATAAAGAAATTCCAACATTACATCCTAAGAAGCAAGGTTTATGCAATAGTTCTTGATGCAGTAGTGAAGTCTTTGCTAATGTAGAATGAGTTGGGAGAAAGAAGAGAAAAGTGGATGGTAATTATTCGAGAATGTCACATGGAGATACAACCACTAAAGTTGGTATGAGGAAAAGCTCTAGCTCAAAGCCTCTCTACAACCAGTCTTGGGTTAGTACAACAAGTAAATGTGTTAGAAGAATTATCCCCGAATGAATGGTATGATGATATTGTTCATTACTTGCTGAACCATAAGTCTCCATCACACTTGAATTCTATTCAAAAGGATTCATCAGAATGAAGACTCAAAATTTTATGCTTCAAGGATCTGTGCTATATACAAAGAACCATGATGGGGTTTATTTAAGATGTGTAGGAAAGGAAGAGGCTAGACACATCATTGAGCATTTTCATGGTAAATATGGAACCAGTCATGGAAGTGGTTTGGCTATGGCTCATCAAATATCAAGAGTAGGTTACTATTAGCCAACATTGTTTAAAGACACTTATGAACATGTGAAGACTTGTCACACATGTTAGATATCTGCAACACGTGAATGAAATCCCGTTGTGCCACTACAACCTATTATTGAAGTAAAACCATTCACAAAATGGGGATTAGATTTCATTGGTCCCATAAATCTACCATCTTTAGGACACCACCAATATATCCTAACTGCAATGGACTATTGCACTAGATTGACTAAGGCCTAATCACTAAAAAATTGCACAACAAAGGTCATTATCAAATTTCTTGAAGAAAATATCATTACTAGGTTTGAATGTCCCCATGCATTTGTATGTGATAATGGGCTAGCATTTAGATCCTTGAAATTCTCAAATTGGGCATTTGACTATGGGATCACATTGAAGTTTTCATCAAACTGCTATCTGCAAGGGAATGGATTGGTAGAATCAATAAACAAAATTCTATTGAGTGCAATAAAAAATTTATTAGACAATAATTCTACAGATTGGCATACACAGTTGAGATTCACACTGTGGGCAGATAAGATCAGAATAAAGAGTTCTTTGGGTACATCTCCATATTATTTGGTCTATGGACAAGATCCAATTTTTCATATCCAATTGAGGATTCCAACATTATAATTCATGCAAGATTTTATGGATGGAGAAGATAGAGTGCAGACACATTTGACTCAGTTGCTACACTTGGAGGAAAAGAGAGATGAAGCATTGGAAAAGTTTGCTAAACATCAAGGAGTTATCAAGAGATGGTTTGACAAAATGGTGAAGGTTAAAGAATTTTGAATTTCAGATCTCGTACTTCACTGGGACAAGGCACATGAAAAGAAAGATGGACATGACGAGTTTGACAATCTGTGGAAGGGTCCTTATCAAATTTTTGAAATTTTGGGAAATAATGCATTCAAGCTTAAGACTATAACAAAAAAGGAAGTACAATTTCCCATCAATGGGAAATTCCTCAAGCATTATTTCTACCCTTAGGTTTCCTTTGTGAAGCCTAACTTGTACATAGTTAGTTTAAGTTTTCCTTTATGGTGTTTTTTTTCTTTCCTTTTAGTTAGGTGGGGGTTTTGGTTTGTGTCCCCTCTCCTTTTCAGGAGTTTTGGCTTTGTGTAGTTTAAGTTTCTTTCCCTTGTTTTTGGGTTCTCATTTTCCCTGAGTTGTCTTCCTTAGGTGGTTTGGTTTTCCTTTTACTTTTCTTTTGGTTTTGGCTTCAGTTTTGGGTTTTGCTAGGTAGCTCGTAGTTATGAGAATCTCTTTTTGCAAGTAGAGTGGTGTAGTGATTCAGTTACTTCATTTGAAGATTTCACTTAGTTTTCTTTATTTCATTTCTTGGATAAATGTTATGAAGAGCATTAGAATCTTGGCCATCCTTCATATATTTTCATTGTGTTGGAAAACATACTTGACTTGGAATTTTAATCATACATTGTGTCTTGACACCTAAACTCTGAGGTTGCCATATATTTCACACTCTTAACTATTGCTCTAAGTCCATTTATGTTTCTTTGGGAAAAATCATGACTAGTGAAAATTTTAAAATCTTGCTTCAGTGCCACCGTAACTCCTAAACCCATGGTAAGCTTCATTGCTTACAAGCCAAAAGAAAAGAAAGAAATGAAATACCAACACAAAAGGAATATAAAAGAGAGAAAAAAGAAAGAAAGATGAAATAATAAGATTGGCTTTGGGGGTATGTGGAAATTTCCATAGGTTTTCGAAAGAATGATTCATCAAAAGTGGAACAATCTCTATTGGTTTTATAGCAACAACTCCGTTGGTGCTATGGATGCTTGACTAGTAGTAGAGCAATGTCTAGGATGCTTTTGAAGACAAGAGGAACCAATAACTTGTCATGATCAATCCAAGTATTTTTGAGTGGTCTTGTTGAGTTGGAATTAATACATTTGCACACACTTAGGTTGTCCCAGAGTAAATGTGTTTTGATCCAAAATATTATTATTTTCCCCTTTTGAGCTTGTTTTCCCTCTTATTGGTGACATAATATTGAGAAGCTAGAGATTTTGAGTTTGAATTCAGTTTTATCCTTGAAATGTTTATAACATTTCACCCATGGAGTTGCCAAATGTTATGACCAAGAATCACCATCGCCCATGCCTAGGACCCCCCATTTTTTTAAAACTAAGACTTCACCATGGATTCATCCTTGTTTGGTAGAGTGCAAGTCAACCATCTATAGGGAATGGTCAAATCTGAAATCCCTGACTACTGTGAAAATGTGCTTTCTGCATACCTTGGAGTGTTTTTATGTGATGGTGTGGAATATTTTGTGAAGGAAAAAATCCTTCGTATGGCAAAAACCCCACTTCCTAAAAATTTTGGATCACATTTGGGTGGGTCATGGAATGTCTCTTGTAGATGACTAATCCATAACTGCATTAAAATTGCAACTCGCACCTCTCGAGCGAACAATATTTGGATGATGTAGTCATCATAATATATTTATCTCACCCATTGAATAGTTCTAATTTCACTTGTTCTTTCATAGCAACATGTGTTCCATCTTAGCTAATACCTTTCCACATTATGCACGAAGCTCCTAAAACATTCCTAGAAAAATAGACATGTTTGGCACATTGAACATTTTCAAAGGTTTGCTTACTTGTTAGAATCTCATAACAAGTCATGTCAAAGCTATAGACATATGATTTGTACATATACTCCTTTAGAGGCTCTATTTCTAATTCCAAACCTTGTTGGGGATACTCAAGGACTTTAGCGCCCTCCAATGAGAAGTTTCTTTAGCCTAATCTGAACAACTAAAACTATGTAGTCTCAAACTTGAATGCCCAAAATCAAAAAGCTTGACTCATCCATACCCTTGATATCTGAATTATGGTAGTGTTGACAGTTGTATGAGGACATTTTATACTTTAAGATCCATGTGTATGACCTTTTGGCTATGAAGATACTCCATTCCCCATGATATTTGAAGCATAATGTCCATTACAACTGGAAGTGGCAAAGAGGGCTTCTTACTGTGAGAAATATTAATGTAAAAATTTAAATCTCAATATTCACAACCCTAACCCTAAAAACTTTTCTCTACACATAAATATTGCTTGGCACATGAAGGTGTCGAGTGCAAATTTTACTCGGCACTGATGGTGCCAAATGGCAGGTTGCTCGGCACAGGAAGGTGTTGAGTGCCAAATTTACTCAGCACTTGATGGTGTCGAGTGACAGGCAATAGGTTCTGAGTGAACTCAGCACAAAGAGGAGCTCGATAGCAAATGCTGAGTATGCTTGGCTCACAAAGGAAATGGTTGGCAACAATAGATGATGAGTGAGCATGGATCCAACTAAAGTTTATAACTTAAAAAATTCCAATGTGAATGCATTCACCATTAAAACCAAAGAGTCAAAGCTTTAAGCTTTCAAACAAGTTTCTCAAATGCAACATACAAGGGAAGATTAATAGATTCAAGTATTCTTTCTTGCTTGCTATTCAATCTTTCATTAAACTATTACAAAATCTGGGAGCATTCGGCTTCAACCAGAAAAACCCTAAAATGACCCTAAATTGATAATACTTCAAACTTCAATAAACTTTAAACCTACAACTCTAATGGCTACATACAATGGTGCCTGGAGCAATCACTGCTTCAAAAGGAAAAAACCAAGTAACAACAAACTCACAGAATGAACAAAGGAGACACGTGCAACTGTAGGCACAAACTTTCGTCCTCTTCTTTCTCTGCTCAAATCTGCAACTTCTCTCTGATCTTCTTGATCTACACTTGATAAAAATGAATGTAGAAACATTCCTTTTGTCTTCTAACCTAAAACATTTTTCCCTCTCATTTCCAAATTCAAAAAATCTCACCTACCATAATCATGTTTTCTATCTGTTCTGTTGGTCGCCAGGTGGTAGGTGGGCGTTAGGCTCAAGGGGCAAATATCAACGCTGCATTAAGTTTTCCAACACTCCCCCTTTGTCCTGAGCCAAAAAAATAAGGATCATAGCTGATCCACATCAACTACACCAAGACACTCTCTTAGGTGTACAAAAGATCCAATGACTAATGGCTTGGTGAAAATATCTACTAGCTGCTGCTCTGACTTGCAAAAATCCATCTTGATATCCCCATTCTCCACCAACTCTCTGATGAAGTGATATCTGATCTCTATATGCTTGCTTCTCCCATGGAAGACTGGATTCTTGGACAATGCAATTGATAAGATGTTGTCACAATAAATCATGGTTCCATCCTCTTGTCTTTCATTCAAATCTGTCAAGATCCTCCTTACCTGAATTGTTTGACATGCTGTTGCATTTGCTACAATGTATTCAGCCTCTGCTATAGATTGAGCAACAATAGGTTGCTTCTTGGATGCCCATAAAATTGCACCTGATCCCATATGAAACATGTATGCGGAAGTGCTCTTCCTATCATATATACTTCTAGCCCAATCACTATCTGTGTAACCAACCAACTTGAAATAATCATTTGCAGTATATAAAATTCCAAATCCCTTGGTACCTTTCACATGCCTTAGGATCCTCTTTTCCTATTGCCAATGGAAATCCTTTGGTATTTCCATAAATCTAGAAATTAGACTTACTGCATGCATTAGGTCTAGCCAAGTTGCAGTCAAATACATTAGACTTCCAACCATACTCTTGTATAGTGTTGGATCCACTCTCTTGCTAGAGTCTTCCTTACTCAACTTCAGACCTACTGTTGTTGGTGTGGGGGCTGCCTTACTATTCTGCATTTTAAATCTCTCCAAGATCTGCCCTGCATACTTTTCTTGAGAGATGAAGATGCCATCATGCATTTGTTTTACTTCTATGCCTAGAAAGTATTTCAAGAGACCTAGGTTTGTCATTTCAAATTCACTTTTCATGGCCTCTTTGAACTCACCAATTAGAGCCTTATCATTACCAGTAAAAATTAAATCATCTACATACAAGACAACAATCAATACATTACCATCTTTGGTCTTGATGTAAAGAGTGGGCTCACCATTGCTTTTGCTAAAGCCATTGCTCATCAAATATGAGTCAATCCTACTGTACCATACCTTTGGAGCTTGCTTGAGCCCATAAAGAGCTCTCTTCAACCTATATACTTTATTCTCTTCACCTGCAACTTCATAACCAGGTGGCTGCTCCAGATATACTTCTTCTTTCAATACACCATTAAGGAAGGTGGACTTCACATCCATTTGAAATATCTTCCACTTGTGTTGAGATGCAATTTCTATGACAACACACACGGTTTCAATTCTTGCAACAGGGGCATAGGTCTCATCATAGTCTCTTCCATACTACTATTTGTAGCCCTTGACTACTAGCCTTGCCTTATGCCTATCAATCTTTTTTTCAACATTGCATTTAGTCTTATAGACCCATTTCACTCCAATCACTTCCTTCTTTGGAGGCAATTCAGTTAGCTCCTATGTCTCATTCTTTTCTATGGCATCTATTTCCTCATCCATGGCATTACACCATTTATTCTCCTTAATAGCTTCGTCAAAATATATTGGATCACTATGAGAAAATAATGCAAAGTTAACACTCTCATCGTAATCTTCATACCTTTCATCTTGGTATATCTCCCTAAGACTCTTGGTCTTTCTTGGTAATAGGGAGGAGAGTGTGGGATTAGAATCTTCATTGCTGTTGCATTGCCGACTAGGTCGATCTTCACTAGTACTCGAAACTGACACTCGGTCATGCCTAGAGGAGCTCGGCAATGTCTAAACTTTCTTGCCTTTTCTTGTACTTACTCCTTCTTCTTGCTATTCATCAACATCCTCTTCACTCATAATTGGCACTTTACTTGATGTGCTCGGTGATTCATCAATTGAACCATACCAAGATTGATTTTCAAGAAATTCCATATCTCTTGAAGGCATCATCTTCTTGTTCAATGGGTCATACAATCTGTATGCCTCTAATTCTGGGTTGTACCCTGTGAAGATGCATTTCACACCTTTGTCTTCAAATTTCTGCCTTTGCTCTTTAGGCACATGTGCATATGCAACACATCCAAACACCCTTATGTGTTCAACTATCCATCTTCTTCATGACCATGCTTCCATTGGAATTCTATCACGGACTGCCTTTGTGGGACACCTATTAATTAGGTAAATTGCTGTTGCCATAGCCTCTCCCCAAAATTTAGTTGGGAGACCTTTCTCTTTCATCCTGCTCTTTGCCATTTCAACAATTGTCCTATTCTTTCTTTCAGCCACTCCATTTTGCTGTGGTGTATATCTGGCTATGAGCTCTTCCTTTATTCCATGTTTCCTGCAAAAATTTACAAAAGAATTGGAGGTATACTCCCCTCCTCTATCTGATCTTAGGACCTTGATAGAGTGTTCACATTCTCTTTTAGCCTGGGCTTTAAATTCTACAAATTTATCAAATGCTTCAGATTTATTCTTTAAAAAATACACCCATGTCCTATGACTGAAATCATCAATGAATGTCATGAAATAAGTACTTCCCCCAATGGAAGTAACTTGCATAGGACCGACTAGGTCAGTATGCACTAACTCTAATGGATATCTAGCTCTCCTAGAATTTTTAG
Organism: Cupressus sempervirens; assembly: GCA_028749045.1. NCBI lineage: Eukaryota > Viridiplantae > Streptophyta > Pinopsida > Cupressales > Cupressaceae > Cupressus > Cupressus sempervirens. The sequence continues at coordinate 666,133,737 of CM053791.1, forward strand.
AATTAAAGGGAAGCCTATGTTGCTTACCCAAAATACAAGCTTCACACTTGTCACAAGAATTTCCTATATGTGGCAAACCTTCTACCATTCTTTTATTTGACAATAAATTTAAACCAGCATAGCCAAGATGACCATACCTGAGGTGCCATAGCCATTAGGGGTCTTCAATCACACTTCTTAGAGCTGATTGTGTGTGAGGTGTGGCACAAACTTGAGATGAGAAACATGTCTCTATCCTCAACAAAAAAAAAATTTTCTTTGTCATTTGAACTGCTACAAGTAGGTTCTTGCTCCCATCTTTTTCATGAATGACACACATGTCATTCTCCATCAGCACTTTGTATCCATTTTGAATGAGCTGACCAATGCTCATCAAATTGTGCTTCATACCAGGGGCGAAATACGCATTTTGTATTTCCCTTTTCTCACCTTTCTTGGTGTGGACCATAATAGATCCTTTGCCCACAACTGGTAGGGTTCCATTGTTACCCATCTTAATTTCTGATTTGAAACTCTTGTCAATGAATGAAAACAAGGTTTCATTACCACTCATGTGGTTGCTACATCCACTGCCGAAGTACCAAACCTTAGGGCTTCCTTCTTTACCAACATTACACATGATGAAGGTAGCAACATTGGGTCCACTTCCCATATTCACATCAGCCACATTTGCTTGTCCTGATTGATCATTTTGCTTCTTCCAGCATTCATTTTCATAATGCCCATATTTATGACAGTAGTAGCATTCTACATTACTCTTATCTGAGTTTTAGTTTTTCTTACCTCTTCTTGAAGTATTTTGTGAGCTACTTGCTCCATCTGCTCTTCCTGAGCTTTCTACTACAACATTTCTTTGTCCTCCATTTCCTCAGCCTTTGCCTCTAGAGTTCTTGTTTGGGCCATTTCTTCCTCTCCCCCTTCCTCTTAGATTTGACTGAGCCTTGAATGCTTTCTCTTGGGAAGTAGAAGATGTAGATCTATTGATCCTATGCTCATGGGTTTGAAGAGAACCCATCAACTCATCCATTGTCAAAATAGTGAGGTCTTTTGCCTCTTCTATGGTCATGACCAAATGGTCATATTTATGAGGTAAACTCCTCAATATATTTTCCACTATCCTTTGCTCTTGATAGTCTTCTCCATTTGACTTCAGTTGGTTAATCACATTGGAGGTCCTTGAACTGAAGTCTGCAACTGATTCATTCTCCTTCATCTGAAGGTTCTCAAACTCCCTCCTGATGTTCTGTAGCTTTACAGTATGGACTTTATTAGTCCCCTTGAAGTTTGTCTCAAGGATATCCCATGCTTCCTTTGCATAATTTCCTGCTGCAATCTTTGGGAATACTATCTCTGTCATTGCTGCTTCAATAAGACTTAATGTCTTTGCATCTTTCCTCCTTGACTCTTTCAAATGAGTCTTTTGTGCATTTGTGAGAGTAGCATACTGAGTTGGATCAGTCACATCATTGAATCCATTGACAACAAACTCTCACAAATCATTTACAACCATAATGATCATTTACAACCATAATGGTTTTCATCTTCTTTGCAAATGTATCATAATTTTGTCCATTAAATGATGGTGGTTGCTGCCATATCTTTCTTGCATCTCCTACCATGTCAAATATCCCAAGAAAAAAAATGCCGTAACTCACTTTGGATGTGGGGCCTGAAAGCTCTAATACCATGTGAGAAATATTAATGTAAAAATTTAAATCTCAATACTCACAACCCTAACCCTAAAAAATTTTCTCTGCACATAAATATTGCTCGGCAAATGAAAGTGCCGAGTGCCAGTTTTACTCGACACTGATGGTGCTGAGTGGTAGGTTGCTCGACACTTGAAGAAAAGTGGTCGGCACAGGAAGGTGTCGAGTGCCAGATTTACTCAGCACTTGCTTGGTACTTGATGGTGTGGAGTGATAGGCAATAGGTGCCGAGTGAACTCGGCACAAAGAGGAGCTCGGTAGCAAATTTCGAGTATGCTCGGCTCACAAAGGAAATGGTTGGCAACAATAGATACCGAGTGAGCATGGCTCCAACTAAAGTTTATAACTTAGAAAATTCCAACATGAATGCATTCACCATTAAAACCAGAGAGTCAAAGCTTTAAGCTTTCAAACAAGTTTCTCAAATGCAACATACAAGGGAAGATCAATAGATTCAAGTATGCTTGCTTGCTTGCTATTCAATCTTTCATTAAACTATTACAAAATTTGGGAGCATTCGGCTTCAACCAAAAAAATCCTAAAATGACCCTAAATTGATAATACTTCAAACTTCAATAAACTTTAAACTTGCAACTCTAATGGCCGCATACAATGGTGTCTGGAGCAATCACTGCTTCAACAGGACAAAACCAAATAACAACAAACTCATAGAATGAATAGAGGAGACACATGCAACTGCAGGCACAAACTTTCTTCCTCTTCTTTCTCTGCTTAGCTCTACAACTTCTCTCTGATCTACTTGATCTGCACTTGATAAAAATGAATGTAGAAATATTCCTTTTGTCTCTAAACTAAAACATTTTTCCCTCTCATTTCCAAATTCAAAAAATCTCACCTACCGTAATCATGTTTTCTATCTGTTCTGTTGGTCGTCAGGTGGTAGGTGGGTGTTTGGCTCAAGGGGCAAACATCAATGCTGCATTAAGTTTTCCAATAGTTACTTCTCAATCTCTCTTTAAGAATTGTATCCAAACCCACTTGCTCCCTCTCCTATTGATTTTTGACCAACAATCAAATCTTTGATATCAATCTACAGCCATGAAGATACATAACTGCCTTTGACTATAGGTTCATTTCGAATGGATGCTTGCAACTTTGCTGCAATGAATTTAGAAATGCTCGCCTTTCTGTCCTCTTCAACATTCATATTGAGGCTTGTTCCTTAACCCAACTGTTGGTGACCATCTAAAACTTGTTGGGAGCTAAAAATCAGCCCTCTTTTATCTTGGTACTCATCATGAACTCGATTTAAGTTGGACATCTTTGCACAAAAATCACCCAGGTTTTCAAAAATTCAGAAAATTAAAAAATGTAAAAAATTGTTAAAACATGGAAGGTCTGAAAATCCAAGGCATCCTAAAAATTCCAAAAAGAAAAAAGAAGAAGTTTGAAATCCAAAATCTTATGAAAATTCAAAATTCTTGAGGATGGAGATCCAAAATCTCGTGAAAAATCTCAAAACTATAAAAATCCATGAAAAAAGTTAGATTAAGGTAAAAAGAAAAAAATGTTTTTCTTTCAAAGAGATTTTTTGGATTTACATGGATAATTAAATATTAGTTTTATTGATATTTAATTTGGTTGCTTAAATAAAAATCCAAAAAATAAATATTAGAGAAAAGTTGGAAAGAAATTTGATTTTTTTCTTTATAACATTTAAATTAATTAAATATTGATTTTAATTGATATTTAATTAATAAAAAAATTAAAAATCAAAATGGGATAAAGAAATACTTAGTTTCATCTTGAAGCTAAAAGCATCAATAATGGCAACTTTTTGAAACAAACAATAAAAAGTGACAAGTGGCTCAGCTTTAAAGATATCTTTTTTGAGGGATGATTTATATATCAAACCATCTCATTCATTCCTTCTCACATAGGAATTTGAAGAGAAAATTGAGAATAGGAGTGAAATTCAAAGAGTTCAAAAAGAAGATTTTTGGGAAAATTTTTGAAATTGTTGAATTTTCTAGAAATTTGTGACTGAAGATTTTGAATCTTATTAGAAAGGAACCTTTTTTCAATGAGTTGTGGAAATTGCAGGTTTCTCATGGAAATATTGAAAAGTGAATCTTGAGAAGAATATGGAAATTTTGGCCAAAATAAAAAATCTTTGTCTTATGGACAAGTTGTATCTATTTTTTATACTTTCTTTGCATAGTCTTATGTGTGGACATTTTCTATTTTGTAGGAAACGAGAATGGCAGGACCCAGGGGAACAGGAGAAACATGTGGACAATTGATAAAGAATGAAAGGAGGGGATTCTATCCTGAATCCAAAATTGTGTCAAAATGGGTAGAAATAAGAGATACAAGCCTTAGTGGTCTCAAGTTGAAAGATTTTAACTAGAGGATGCTTGGATACAATGACCATCACCCAACACACCTAGCCACAAGAATTGTGAGAAGTGGAATTGTTGCTATGCCTAGTTTTCCTCCTTCTTTTTAGCATCTAGAGTTAATTGTGGAATGTACCAAACACTACAGTCCTCGAGACAGAACCATCAGGGATCCTGAATGAAATATTCTAGCAAATTTTTCTCTCGCATCAATTTCTAAAATGTTTGGAATTCCTTGTCACCCAAGGATGGTCACAAAAACACAAGAGCAAGCATTGAGAATGTACACCTCTGGAGTCCATTTCTATGATGAAATAATCAACAAAAGATGGTTGAAAAGGAATAGATTGCATCATTCCAAGATTCCTAAGGAAATAGTATGCTTCAACTTGCAGAGGGAATATAGTGACATGATCATGAGGTTGAGTCGCATATTTAGTATGCCTTATTCTTATAGATTTGAATCTTGGATGTCGTATTTTGTTGAGCAGGTGATGGAGAAAGGCAACATAATAGATTGGGCTAGGCTCATAAGTGATAATTTGAATAAATAGTTTATGAACCTAGAGCATACAATGAAATTTTACATGAGCTCATATGTCATCTACATGCTAGCATAGAGAATGAATTATGATGAACTATGATGCAAAGGACCAATTGGAAGTGGAACCCGACATCTCGAAGTCCATGAATGCTACCTATAGTTGAATTTATATTCAAAAGATGATTACATGAGGGTTAATAATATGTTTTCCATGCACATAGTAAGAACACTACAAAAGAGGCTATATATAAGATTGTTAGTGAGTGCATTGAAGTTGGTCGAAGAGTATGGCACCTGGTTCATTCAGTTTCCCACCTTTTCATATATCTAAGTTCAAGGATTCTCCATGGAGCCATAAAAAATTCCTAGGTACCCAATGGACAAGATGGTCTTGTAAGAGATTACTCGAAAACTTACAGCCCTTGACAAGATTCAAAAAGGGAAGAAGAAGTTGGGATTACAGTTCCCAATTTCTATAGGAGAAGGGAAAACTGAGGTATGTCCATTTCTAAAGGCTAGAGAGAGATCATCAGATTAGCTCCACTTATTTCATCTTCCACTGTATCTGAAGAGGAATGATTTTGATCCTTACAACAAGATCTCATCAATAGGAGGATCAAAGTACCAACACAAGGTTCACCTTGAAGACTTTTTGGATAATGTGGTAGATGTGAATGACATTAGAATGAAGATGCATTCAAGGTTACTATTGAATATTATCAGAACATGCAACATATTTAGGGTTCTTGGTCAAATGGAAGAGGAGCCAAACGTGATGCGAAAGGGATTCAATCTAGAAATGATAGCTCAACCATATGATTTGAAGAGGAAAGAAGTTATAGGTCTAGAAGCTCTTTCAAAGCCAATCTTAGATTTTACAAAATGGTGGATTGAGCATAAGCTTGAAAAATTAGCTGCACTAGCTAATGGATTTACATATGGGTTGCTTGGTCATAGACCACTTAGGGATGAAAGATCAGGACAAATATTTGAGAGGACTATTAAGGAAAGAGGAACTCCATCTAAGGATGTAGGAACCAAGAAAGGGAAGGAGGTACCTCGAGAAAAGCATCCTAGGATTGAGGAAGTCATCCAAGAACCTCAAAATAAGAAGCAGAAACATGGAAATGCTCCCTCTTCTCTAAGTTGCACTCCAAGTGTTCAAGAGATAGAAACATTTGAATGGTAGGATATAGGGACAAGTATAAGAAGATTTGAGTGAGAAGAAAATTTGGATAGGCCAATTCATGAATGAATAAGTATAAATGCCTATGAATGGCCCATGCAAGACAGAGGGAGAGATCAAGATATCGCTATAGAGGAAAGTCTCACTACAATCTTAGAGCAAGAAATGATTAACGATGGGGATGGTCCACTAGTGGATGAAACTCTAGTAGTAATAATACATCTTCTAAATGTTGAAACCATAGTTCTTGAGGTTATAGTGGATAATCTAGGAGGTGAAGAGGAGATCGACATTCAAGTAGTCCAAAGGAAAGAGCAATTGGTGATACCGGGAGACCAAAGTATACCCATTCTAGAATGGTTGAAGCAATGAATTTAATTGCATCAACAAAGGGAGGTTAATCCATCAATTTAATTACAGGAAATTTTGGACTGATCAAACCAATCAAAAGAACAAGGGAAAGCAAGAAGATATACTAAGTTCATTAGAGTAGAATCAGGATCTAGAATCTTGCAGATTGCAACTCCCATGGTTGACAAAGGCAAAAATCAGATTGCTCTAGATGAATATCATGTTACAAAAATAAATCTTTGTCAGGCCTCCTGAGAGAAAATATTAGAAGAATTTGATGACTCTACATAGGCTTTGAAGGATAGGTTGAAGAAAGTGGAAGAAGGGTACCAAAAAAAAAGAGAAATTAGGGCCTTATGTTAGTACATCAATAACATGCCTCCTCTAGTAAGAGAAGAAGGTCCATCATTTGTCCCTCCAATAAGTTTTTCCATTGAAGTGGTAGGTGATATTAACAGAATCAAGTGGATTGCTCAAGGTGTAAAGGTTTGGCTCAAAGGAATTCAGGAGGTAGCCTTCAAACATGTAGAAGAAGTAGTGCAAGTTCCAAATAGGGCATTGGTTGCACTCTCAAGAATCCAATTCATGGAGGAATCATGGGTGGATGAACATATTTACCAAGAAGAGGTGATTGCAAACATTCAAAATATAATGGAGACCCCAAAACAAGAATTGATCGATGGCCAAGTTATCAGTGAAGGGGATGTCTATGATTTTATTTGATGGTACAGTGCAGTGATCATACCTAAGGAAATGTTTGAGAGCTTCACCAAGGAATCCACTTGATAGAAGAAGATTGTCGACAGCATCAAGAAAGGAATATCAAATGCAGTTACATCCCTTTTATTGCGAAGATTGGTGGAAGAAGAAATGACAACTGATAATCTAAAAGTCAAGTTGGAGGAATTCTTTCAACTAAATGTATATGAAAGAGATGATTTTGAGAACTTCTTCATCTTCTCAAATACAATGCACACTACTAAGGACTTACTACCAGATTGGGATGAAAGCTTGGGAAAGCTAGAAAGAGCAATTGCAGTTCTAGAATTCAAGCAAGAATCTACACTAAGCATCAGTATAGAGGAGTTGGAAATAGTGTTAGATCGATTTTGCTCCTTCAGGAAGGGAAATCAAGGATAGATGCATTTAATACATAGTGGGCATTCTTAGGGCTTATTTATTACACCTTACTCCTTCCTAAATGAGCATACATAGTGGGCATTTATTACCCACTATAGTAATGGATTCCTTGCTTCATTAATGTAGATTCCTTTCCTTTGCCCTAACCCTAATTAAGGCTGATGTGGCATGATCTTGGCCATCGATTATTCTGATCATCTAGGCTACCTATTATAATTAAGGACCTATAAAAGGCCTCATTTCTCATTTGAAAAGGGAGATTTTTTTGAGATTGTTGCTATGAGCTATTGAGATAATAAAATTTTCATTGGAGCTTGGTGAATACTTGATGTGTCTTAGTGCTTGCTTGTTCTCTTAAATTTCTTCAATTGGGTTAAGTTTAGCCTAGTTAAGGTGTGGTGATTATAGTAAAGAATATGATGGTGTACTAATGAATTTTTTTGGTTTATACCTTTGACATTTTAGTGATTCTAACTCATCATACAAAGTTAGCCTGAACCCCCCTTTCATGGATATGCTTAACTTCTATCATTTGTATACATTATTCTTTATGATGGTGTATGCAGTGATATGAAAATCTTTGGCATAACCCTTGAAGATTGCACCAATTCACGCGTAGTTGTAGTATAACTTGGGGAATCAAAATTCAGTAAATTGAGGAATTTGTCCACTAGGGTACTCATTGTCATTATCACTACCCTTAGGATTAGAATAGAATTCTTGAACCCTATCCTATTGAATTTCTACATATTTTGTGAAAATTCAAAAAAATACTTCATTGCAAAACCTTAAGATAACTCCCACATTCAGTGTGGCTTGAAACAAATATGAATAAACATGTAAGGCCCCTTGTGATCATTAGAAAATTACATCAACAACTGATCTTATCCAAGTCAAGACTTGGAATTAAAGGAACCTTGAAGTCATTGTATGATCTTCTAGCAATCTTAGCATACATGTGACTTTATTCAAGAGATGATAAGATATTTCAGTATTTTGTTCTACTGTTTGGTGTGTCATAAAGCACACATCAACAATACCTGAATCTTTCCTTCGATGATCTTTTTGCTTGATTATTGATAGAAACTATTCAACAATCTACTCTTCCTTTAAAGAATCATCACCTGAGCCAATTTATGGTGATTGAGGTTATTCAACATTCCCTCCATCATAAAGTCTCTCATACATCTTAGTTTTTTCTTCTACTTTCAAACTTGTAGGATCTTAAAAAATCTCACTAAGACACAACATATTTTCATTTTTAGTATAGACGTTTCCATGCAAGGGTTGGGTTTTGAAATAGCTTGATTTGGAAAACCAAAGTCATTCTCATGCCAAGTAAAATGGAAAACATCATTTTCAGATTGCACAAGTGGTTGAAATTATTTACTTTAGAATTTACTAGGAAAGGGATAACTTCCAACATCTTTAACTACACCATCCTTTGTTGATAAAAAAAAGAGAGCTCCTTTGTAATTTGAATTATGCAAGGAAAAGTTTTCTTCTGTCTGTGTGATGATGTTTGAGGCTGCACTACTTCTGATGATTCATCATTATCTTTCTCCTTGCTTGCTCCCCAATTTTATTCTCCAAGCTAATTTTTAGAAATAAGGGGCTATTTCCTAGAGCATGATTCTACTTGGCCTTCATCACAAGCTTTGGTGGGAGAATGTGAAACAAATTCATCTTGAAAATGGAAGTATTCTAGAATAGGACGATCACATTCTTTTGGGCATAAATAATCATTAACTTCATTTGGAAAACCAAAAATCTCATATTTAGGTTGTATACAAGTTTGAGAATCTTTGTATCTACACTTGTTATGGAGGAATGGTCTATTAAACCTTCAAAATTGAAACTCTCCAAGTCTGAGGAGAAAGTAGAATCAAGCATAGGATTTTCTGTCAAACTTACAAGATTTATGACACCTTGATTACTTGGACTCACCCATGCTTTCTCTTCATGAGGCTCTAAGGTTTCTTTCTAAACTTATTGCTCACTCATAACAAGGTAGTTATATGAGAGGGAAGAGATCGAAATGACTAAAGCCTCTTCATCACCAACCTTTAGTTCTTCATCAAGTTGTTGGACATTTTTGTCATGTTCTTTGAGGTCTTTTAACTTGTGAATCTTGTGACACAAACTTTTCCACAACAAAGAAGAGGTGTGGTCATCTTAAATGCTAAGATCTATTTTCATATCATGCAAAATATTTTTTTACAATGCTCCTTGAAATCTTACAACACTTTTTCATTCATCTAGATGATCTCCAAGATGGTAGGGTTAGGTCTCATCTTCCTTGTGATCATTCTATCCAGCATGGACATTACACAGAGTCACTAATCTCTTGCACACAAAGATGAAATAAAACTAGGAGGAACCAAACATAAGGCACTGAATATTTGCTTCTGATTCCACTCTAGAGTTACCAAAAATCTATTGACAAACATATTTGTTTTCATTGAATTGAGGGGTACAACTCCCTCCTAGAAAGATTTACAATGAATGAAAAAGAAAATTATATTTTTGACCTGAAAATACAAAGGATTTTTGACATACATTGATAAACATGGAAGAAATGTGAAGGAATGTGATTACAAGAACTTAAACAGAAGTGAAAGTAGATAGGAAGCCACAAGACTTCTTTGTTCAACCTTCATATGATATAATATAGGATGATGAAAGAAAATAATATTGTATTCTTTAAACCACTAATGACGATACAATGTTGCATTCGAAACATGAAAGAGATAATCAAATGATTCATTCCAATCCAAAAAGTACATCGTCACACTATAACATCTGATTTATATAAACCTATTTTATTATGAGCACATAACAACAAAACCATAAGATTAATCTGTCCTTACATTTACAAGTGAAGTAGAGAAAATGGAGCTAATTCCCATCCTTTGTTACAAACAACACCCGAAAAAACACGTCCTCGTCTAGCCTTAGGACAGTCGAAAAAACCGCGATTGTGTCTTTCTTTGTCATATTTCTTTCTTTAGCTTTAGTTAGACATCTTTCTTGATGCGAGCTTCCCATGATAATTAAAAACGTGGTTGAATGAACTATAGCTATTCATTGTGAAATGCATATTAACTATCGTTTGTCAGCGATATGACCAGATAACTTAATTTGAAAAGCAACTTGTAGTGCCTTGCTCATTTTGTAACCGTTCTACATTCACTGTCTTTAGCATAGATTTCGATAGAAGAGAGTCAAAGTCCCAAATTTCAAATAGGCCTGATCAAGCAAGGGTGCTGCGATCGTGAATAAGTCTTTAGATTTGAACGTGGAGATTAGGGTTGATTTGGAATTCAAAGGCTATATAGTTTGTTAATTTCCTGAGATATTTGGAACTCTTCTATATCTTGATTGGTGAGCGGTTCATATTAGAACGCAAGCAGAGTTTTCTATGCTTTTCTTGTTAGTTTCACTAATCATCGTGATCAAGCAGGTATTCAATCAAATAATTTGCATGAATTCAAACAAATAAATTTCATAGCCCTATGGTCTATTTGTTGGAAATATTAATTTCTACTAATTGTTATGCGTCCAAATTATTAGGTTTAGGTTTAGAGTGTGCCGGCTAAAGTATTTTCTAGAAGTTGAGTCAGCCGTAGCATTTTCTAGAAACATGTAGATATTTGTCCCTTATTGGCTAATTTAGATGTTTCCGGAAACAATCAAAGACCTCTGTAAAAGAGGCACAATGTAATGTATTTTGGTATCAAGAATCAGGCAATGAAATGAGTATATAATTTCTGTAAGTGCCTGTACTGTGTATTATGTTTTTTATTATCATTGTGGATCCAATCCATCCACACCCAACAGATTGGTATCAGAGCTAGGTTGGATAGAATGTTGGACATAATTTCATATTATGATAAAAGAGCAAGTGGTGTGTTGGTGTTGCTAAATGGTAGAGGATTGTTTGTGTTATAAGACTGAAGAAGACCGCACAGGAAGTGTTAAGCAGGAAAGAGGGCAAGTCAGCAAAAAAAGGTATGGTGTGATTCTTATAATTATTTAATAGAATTTGAGAAATTATACTTTTGTCTTTAAAAGAAAGGAAGATCATAGTCAGAAAATGCTATTAACTAAGAAGTGAGAAGTTTAGCTATCTAAAGGTTTGTCTCAAGCTATTTGAAGATTTAATTTTGGAAGTAAAAAGGTATTTAGAATTTTTTTTAAAATAGAGTAAAGTGTGTTAAATTGTTGAGTTCAATGGGAAAAGCTGGTAGAGTTCAAAAAGAGAAGACAAATAAGTTAGAAGAAGAACTAGTGATGATGAAGAAAGAAAATGCAGAATTATTGTGTGAAAAAGATATTTTGCAAAAGGAATTGAAAAAAGTAAGAAATGAAATGGGAGAAGAAAAATCTAAATTGTTAAATGAAATTAGTGTCCATATAGAGGCAATTGAAGAGCTAGAGGATAGGCTAAAATTTGTTGAAGAAGTACATAATTGACAGGTGAAGGAAGCACATAAGCTTAGAGAGAAAAATAAAGAATTAGAAGAAAAGTTAAATTTGTTTGATGATGTTGAGAAAATAAACAAAGATTTAGAAGAAAATGTGAAGAAATTGGAAGAGGAAAAGAGTATGCTAAAGAAGGATCTATCTACTTTAAACTGAGAGTATTTGTGATGAAAAGTGTAAGAAAGTAAATGACAAGAAGTTTGCAGATTATGTTTGTTATGATAATAATAGTATTGGCTTGAAGATTATGAAAAGAATGGGTTTTAAAGGTTTAGGAAAGGATGAATAGGGATTAAGAAATTTGATTAAGACTGTAGTCAGGTCAAAATAAGCAGGTCTTGGATATGATGCAAGTAGTGAAAAGATGAATAAAAGTTCAAGAGAATCAATTAAAAGCATAAAGATTGTACAATGTTCACATTGTAACAGGAAAGGGCATACAAAGGATAGATGTTGGGATTTAAATCTGTGTAATATCTGTGGTTTGAAAAATCATTGTGACAAGACATGTTGGAATAGGGATTGCAAAAATGATTCTATGACAGGTTGTATAAAAATGGATTGTGGATGGAGCCATGGATCAAATTGGCCAAAAATTGCAAGAATTATCAAAGGTTTATTCAAGTACAAATGTTCAAGTGTAAGGAAGACTTCAGTACCAGTGGGAAATAGATCCAAGCAAGGCATCAAAAAGGCAAAAAGTTATTGGCATTTGTGACAAATGAGGCAGCATTATCAGTGTATCCTATGAAAAGAGGAAATTGTTGGTAGTGAATAATTTGTAAAAATTAAAGGCCACAGCCTTGGAAGACACTATTCACGAAGGCATTAATTGATATGAAGATTTTTTGAAAAATAGTTTTTTGGGATTTGGATTTGTATGCAATGTAATTTGATAGTAGAAATTAGGGGGGAGTGTTGGAAATATTAATTTTTACTAATTGTTCGATGCTTCTAGATTATTAAGTTTAGGTTTAGGGTGTGCCAGCTAAAGTATTTTCTAGAAGTTGGGTCAGCCGTAGCTTTTTCTTGAAACATGTAGATATTTGTCCCTTGTCAGCTAATTTAGATGTTTCCGGAAATAAACTAAGACCTCTATAATGCAATTGGCAATGGGCAAACGATGAATGAAATATAATATATTTTATTGTGCGGCAGCACATTGTGTTCTGTGTTTGATATTTTGTATTGTTCTGTGTTTTTGTTATTTTTCATGCTGCCCACCCAACACTATTCACCTCCCAAATTCAAAATCATGAGCTTACCACTCTGTTAGCTTCTATGGACACACGATCACCATAAGAGTTTATTCTTATTGAGGCTAACTCATGGAGACTCTATTAATTTGCACAAAGAGGAAGTCTGGAGTTCAATTCAATTTCTACACAACAATGATAAGAGTTGAAACAAGAATAAGTTGGAATTCTTGGTGCATCATTATGATCAAGAAATATCTCTTGCCAATAGTTCTATTCTCAAATGATGACAATCATTGCTCCTTTTGTTACATTGGTAGAGGATCACGAGTCTTAGAATTCCTTCAGAGTATCGCAAGCCATCTAGTTGTTATCAATTACACTATGCTCTCGGCATCCCATGAACTCGATAAAATTTGTGCCCATTCTCTTCACTCATTGGGGTCTTCTAAGTTTAACTCCCAATTACTCTAACTGCACATGAGGGTCATCCTATTTTGAATTCCCTTGCATATAATGATGACCTCCTATTATACATCACATGGCGTAAATATGTGTGTCTGTCATCTGCACAGGTCGCTAATGGCTCGTGTGCTTAGTGCCTTGCATCAATAGACACGTGTCCAGCCATAATGAACTTGAATCTGCATAGTGAATCGTGAAATTGAAAACTTGCACTGTTTCACACCAGTTGTACTGAAATTGAACCACCGAACATGGCCTTTGCACCAGAGTTTTGAATCACCGAATATGCATTTTGGAAATTTAAATTTTGAGATTGAACTGCATTTTGCACCTGCACTTTCAGACGGATTTGAAGTTTGAACTGGAACCTTGAAGTTGAACTCCTAAACTGTGAATCTCTAGTATTGAACATGAACTTGAACCATGAACTGGTAAACCTGAATCATATATTTGAACTTTTCGATTTTGAACTTTGAGGTTTAAAGTTCAAGCTCAACATAATCACGGGATGCTGCCTCAGTTAAGCTTTACGTAGTAAAAACTATTGAGTAACTGAAACAATTCAGAAATATTTTTCACAGGACTGATTTTGAAAGTTTAAAATTTGGATGCTGAAAGTATACTTACATATTCATACACCAATACTTTCATAAATACTAGAATTAAACTGAACAGTGAGAAGCAATAATGCTTCTCACATCTAACCTATTTACAGTGTTATAATCCTCGTTATTCAGAGGTGGCAAGTTCAGAGCTTTATGATTTTAGAAGAGATTCTATCAATCTACCAAAGTTGGTATAGGACGATTCATCAAAGATACCAGGTCTCATAGATGGGGCACACCCACCAGGGTACTGGCATGAACCTTCAGTGAATTCTAGCAAGTTCTTGTGATTTACCTGCTCAAAAAAATGTTTAGGCATATTTGGAGACATTTACTTCTATTTTCTTTTGGGTTCTCTTATCAAGTAATGGTTTTATCATTGGCCATATTTCCTTGAAGCTTGTAGAGGCATTAATAACGAACATTTTCCAAGATATTCAGAATAGAAATCTTGTTTTGTTTGAATGCTTGAACTAAACAAATTAAATGAAGCAATAAAATCACTAAATATCTTGAGAAAAGCAATTACCAACCATAATTAAGGCTTATATAATCTCTCATAAAAAATATTATGGCATTGTATTCTGTTTATCATTAATTTTTCAGCTTTTTTTTTCATCTATCTTCTTAGATGGATAATACTATTTAATTTCTAAGGCAGTTGCAGTCCTTTCTCACTGCTTGCATTAAATGTATAACTTTCTCAATATTGGGAAATAAGGCAGATCATTTGTAAAATTAAATGTATAACTTTTTCAATATGGGGAAATAATTGAGACTATCTATAAAATTGAAATTTCATTATCATTTTTTTGAAATAATGTACTATGGATCAAGGTGGATCAGAAATTACTTGAGGGGTTGTAGGAGGATTTTCAAGATTTGTTTCTACGTCAAGTTGGGTATTTAGAAACAAAGGGAAACTTATTATGTCAAATTGGTGTCTTGACCTAAAAATAGTCCTTTTCTTTTACTTTTATTTGGAAGATCTTATAACTAGTATTTCCAGGTTTTGTTGGTGCCAACTTTTTCTCGGGCCTCTTGAAGAACACAAGTACTTGTTTTTGACATGGTCTAATGTTGTACATATCTAAAAAGTTTCCCAATAATTGGTGTACTTTTCAAATTCAAAAAATGTTCTTTTCTAGAATTTCCTTATATGCTTTCATTAATGAATAATAGAGAATATGAAAAGGAATTAAAGAGAAAACTACTTAAAGTCCATGTAATGTAATGTTTACTGTTAATAAGCTTTATTAATCACTTTTTATTTATTTTGTGCAGACAAGATCTTTGTTAACATGTAAGATGCAATGATACATTCAAATCAATCCCAATTTTAAGAACATTGTGTTGCAGATTTTAAGAATGCTAATAAATTTTGAAAGAGAATCAACATGAAACCCTAAAAATAGCCTTTTCTTTTACTTTTATTTAGAAGATCTTATAACTAGTATTTCCAAGTTTTGTAGTGCCAACTTTTACTTAGGCCTCATTGGAGTGGATGACTTGAAGAACACAAATACTTGTTTATGACATGGTATGATGTTGTACATACCTAAAAAGTTTCCCAATAGTTGGTTTACTTTTTCAATTCAGAAAATGTTCTTTTCTAGGATTACCTTATACACTCTCATCAATGAATAATAGAGAATATGAAAAGAAATTAAAGGGAAAACTCAAGTTTTATTGCTCACTTTTTATTTATTTTGTGGAGACAAGATCTATATTTACGAGTAAAATGCAATGATATAGTCAAATCAATCACAATTTTGAAAATGCTAATAAAGTTTGCAAGAGAATCAGCATGAAAACCATTTGAAAGGGATAGAAAATTAAAATTAAAATCTTTGGAAAAGTAAAAAGGATCTTGAACAACAAATAATATAAAGCTATGTCACAAGAGAACGCATGAGTATCATTTTGGGACATCATTAAACAAAAGAACATTGGCATTTAGAGAGTCCGAACAAAGCCTAACTATGCATACAATTTCACATCCACTTAACATTGTGACTTGATTGAACTAATATAGCCTATTCTAAAGGATGAACATCCAAATATCAAAAATATAAAGAAAAATTTCTAGATATGAGCATTGATGAATCTTTAGATGGTTATGCATAACTTAAGTTGGAATGAAAAAATATTGAAGAATTAAATAGAACCTACTTACCACCCCTTTTAGATCTAAAATTAGTGATTGATTGATAGTTCTTTCAGTTTTCTTTGATCAGGCAGGAAATTTACAATCAATAAGAATTTTCCATTGACATGATACAAGAACATTCAATTAAATGTGTCTAATTTTTAACAAGAGCAACTTTAGCTAGAAAATTCTAGATGATCTTCTTCATATATGTGGGTCCTCTATGAAAGTAATTTCCTCTAGTAATTATGGTAGGAAGCTTCTAGGATGAGTAAAACAGAGAGGAATGTGGCTATAGTGCTAAAAAGTAAAAAAATAGATTTTATGGACTATGTAAACCATACCATGTAAGATGTTTGGGATGGAATTTGAGAAAGAGGATTTTAATGATAGAATTACAATTTGACAAAAGAGGCTGCAGGTAATAACTAAAGCAAAAAAAATCTTTATTTTTTCAATCAATGATACATTGTTAGTTGCTCAATTTTTAATTTGTGATCACTTAAGAGTCAACAAGAGATCATTTTTCACCTCTATGTAATTAGCTAATGAGGTTATTTCCTACGGGTTCAACTCTAAAAACAAATGTCAATCGAAACCCACAGAAAAGTTTGTGGCTGACAGCATTAGAGATTTTTGTCAGAATTATAGTTTATTTAAATTGTGTCTAATCAAAAGGGAATGTTATGTAAGTTTCAATGCATTGGATTTTTCCATAACAATCAAAGGAAGATGCGATTGGCACCACCTGCGAATACACTACCTCTGTTGGTCATTACAAGAACTGAGATGAAAAATAGGGGAGATTTGGAGGCTTTTTCACTCAATCCCTAACAGTGTTTTCTGCTCAGGTGCATTTCATGATAAAATCAATTCCGTTTTTAAGTGGGTGATCTGCTACAATTTCTTTTCATACTCTAATGAATTATTTCTAGGTTTCCAATATGGAAAAAAAATAATGAAAAATCATTACATGAGAGAAACCCATCGATTTCTCATGTCTTTTGGGCATAATATTTAGGAAAGATTTGAAAGAATTGGGTCTCATATTCTTGTAAATTAGGATCTAAAATAGGTTGATGTAAGTCTAATACTTCATGCTTTGGCTAAGTAAATGGCATTGTTGTAATAGTTAAATAGTGATTAATGTTCTTTACCTAACCCAATCAAAAGTAAAAGCAGAAGATAGCCATTGCTGGGACAATCTTGAAAACCCACTCAGTAATATCATTGGATGAAGCAAAATGCAATGTTTTTTAAAAATTGGCAATGAAACCCTATTTTAAGAGAGTATGAAGAGTTTTATAATAGCTGGTACCTATTAATGTGTAGTTTTCCAGTTTGTAGTGGTGGCAATTGGTATTCTTATTTACCAAAGCACAGTGAAATTTAATAATAGTGGAAAGTGGGACGTATAGATGGCTATAGGTTTTTCGAAAAATCAAGATCATTATTCAAGTGTTTTATTCAACATCAAATGTGGTTTAGCAGATTGCTCGAGTCTGTTGGTCTGTTATGAGTTTAGAGACATATTATTAAATCTATAAATGTTGCACACCAACAAGTGTTAGGGTTGTTTTAAGTATTTGTATTTTAGAATTTCAAATTTATTTATTATTAAATTACCTTTAAATGTTTTCACAAGTGGCACTTCATCACATGTTCGCTCTCATTTGAGGAGTTTATGACTAAGATTATAAAGATTAGGTCTTCATATTGTGAAACCAAGGGAGAAAAAACTGGGGAACATGATCATATTTGGAATATTGATGAGTTACATGTATACATTTAATGCATTGCATACATTTTCCTAAAATGGAACACTAAGATGAAGACATTTCATGTAAGTAGTAAATTCTACAATACATCATTCCATGCCATAGGTCATACTGTAATTTCCAATAATATCAATACAATGCTCTATGATTATTCTATAAGTGCTGACATAATCCTAAAATGCATAGCAGCTGTGATAAGTGGTATGCTTCTTCTAGTCCTTTTGATTTAAAGGTCATCTCAAGACTATGGCCATCCAAATACTTCCTTTTTTCACTCCTTTATATTTTTTGGAACTTAAATGTGTGAAAAATAAATCACAACTTCAAAAATATTGCTCAGCAGCAACTAATGCCTAGTGGCAGACTTGCTTGACACAAGAAGGTGCCGAGTGATAGGAGGACAGTGCTGAGTGACAAGAGGATTGTGCCGAGTGAACTCAGCACTATGTATGCCGCTCGATAGCAAGGGATGTCGAGTGAGCTCAGAAATAGAGGATGCCAAGTGAGCTCAGTCACCTTTGCAAGGTGATGCTTGGCAATAGAGTATGTTGAGTGAACTTGGCACTAATAGCAGAGATCGAACCCAGTCAAAGACTAGACCGAGTGGGCAGTATAACAGACTACCATTAAAACACAAAGAGACAAAGGATGAAGATTTCAACTATGAATTTCTTAAATACAAAATACTATGGAATGATAAATAGAAGAAGGGAACAACATAGTTTAGTATGCTTGCTTGCATGCTTGCTATTCAAATTAGATAAAATTGTTACAAAATCTGGAAGCATTCCATTTTAACCAGAAAATTCTAAAATTTTCAAACTAGTAAGAAATTAAACTTTAAACTTATAACTCTAATGGTTGCATACAACAATTCCTCCTAGAGAAATGACTACTTCATAGGTCAAATCAACAAAAGTTACAGAATGACAAAATTTCCAACACGTGCAACTACAAACACAAAACTAAAACCCTTCTATGTTCTAAACTCTAACTTGATATACTGATCAATTTCTTTCTCTACTCTGCAACTGATTTAAATCCTCTACTAATCAAATTGATTAGATTCATTCCTTTTGTCTCTTGGCAAAAAAAAATTCTCTCTAATTTCAAATTCAAACTCACCTAACCACATTCAATATTTTTAACTATTGTGCAGGTTGTCAGGGTTGTAGGTGGGCATTTGGCTCCAAGGGCAACTGCCTATGCATTAAATATTTCAACACTCCCCCTTTCTCTCGTGCCAAACAAAACAAAGATCACTCCTGATCCAAATCAACTACACCAAGACATTTTCTTAGGTGTACAAAACTTCCAATGCCTGAAGGCTAAGAGAATATGTGTACTAGCTATTGCTTAGACTTGTAAAATTCCATCTTGATATTCAAATTCTCCACCAACTTGCGAAATTCTATCTTGATATTTAGATTCTCCACTAACTCTCTGATGAAGTGATATATGATCTCTATATGCTTGCTTCTCCAATGGAAGATTGGATTCTTAGACAATGCAATTGAGGAGATGTTGTCACAAAAGATTGTGGTTCCATCCTCTTGAATTTCATTCAAATCTATCAAGATCCTCCTTAACCAAAAAGCTTGGCATGTTGCTGCATTCGCTAATATATATTCAGCCTTTGCTTTAGATTGAGCAACAATAAGTTGTTTCTTGGATGTCCATGAAATTGCATCTAAGCCCATATGCAATATATATCCGAAAGTGCTCTTCCTATCATCTAAACTTCCAGCCCAACAATTTTTTGTGTAAGCAACCAACTTGAAATCATTATCTGTAGTACACAAAATCCCAAATCCCTTGGTACCATTCACATACCTTAGAATCCTCTTTCCTGCTTGCCAATGGGAATCCTTTATTGTTTCTATAAATCTAAAAATCAAACTTACTGCATGCATAATGTCTAGCCAAGTTACGGTCAAATATATCAAACTTCCAATGATACTCTTGTATAGTTTTGGATTCACACTTCTGTTGCAATCTTCCTTGCTCATCTTTAGACCTACTATTGTTGGTGTTGGGGCTGTCTTACTGCTCGACATTTTGAATGTCTCCAAGATCTTCCTTGCATATTTTTCTTAAGAGATGAAGATGTCATCATGAATTTGTTTTACTTCTATGCTTAGAAAGTACTTCAAGAGACCTAGATCTATTAAATCAAATTCATTCTTCATGGCCTATTTGAACTCACTAATTAGGAAATTGTCATTTTCAATGAAGATCAAGTCATTAACATACAAGACAACCATCAACACATTACCATTTGTTACCTTGATATACAATGTGGGCTCACCATAGCTTTTGCTAAAGCCATTGCTCCTTAAGTATGAGTCAATCTTAATGTAGATGAGATTTTCTCGATCAAATCTGTCTAATAACCTTCTTTCTCCTCACTATCCCCAAGTCTTTCATTCATTTCTCATGAATGGTTTGTCATAGAAAATCTAATCTTCACATTGGACAGTTCATAAAAGAGAGGAACATTAGGACAATGGATGTTCCTTGTATGAAAATAATGTCAAATATTTTTTCCATCTTTTATGTGATAGATGAGAGAGCATTGACATATTTTTATTACTTACATATAAAGATAAATATTAAACATTAATACAGAAACCTTGGTAAGAATTTACGATGGACTAAAATATATGAACTTTTATTTGAGAAGTCTTAAATTCAAATCTATTTGAACTTAAATAATAATAATTAATTAATTATAATAAATAGTAATTAACTCTGACTTTGACCTGTTATCCATAAAAAATAAATCAACAAAGAAATCATAAATCAAAAAATTCATAGTCCCAATTAAAAATACCACATTAGCATCCACAATGGTGTTTGTACCAGGCTTCTCGGAAGGAGTGAAAAGACAAAATGGAACCACCACCAAGTTAGGGTTATCTATTAAACTTTAGCTACCTGATAGCCGTTTTTTTAATCCAATTCCTCTAGAGACCATCTTCAGACTATGTTTAGATCCATATGATTCATATGTACCAATGAAGCCATCTAATTTATATTACTAAGAAACGCCAAATTTAGTGTTACTTGAAATGAATTTTCAATAATCATAGATGGGTATAAGCTTATAGTTATGGTCTTAGACAAATTGCTCTCCACTTTAGAAATATTTCAATCTAATGTTCACGAAATAAAGACTTTAACAAAATTTTGACTCATTATTAGGCAACAATCAAATAAGTTGCATGTCGTACAAGAGTAAGCTTCAAATCATTTTACATCAATAGATCCATAAAAGCCAATCACAAGGTATTGATTAAGACATATGCA
This sequence comes from Cupressus sempervirens, assembly GCA_028749045.1. NCBI lineage: Eukaryota > Viridiplantae > Streptophyta > Pinopsida > Cupressales > Cupressaceae > Cupressus > Cupressus sempervirens. The sequence continues at coordinate 666,155,014 of CM053791.1, forward strand.
AATCATTGTGAGACTATCTTTAACTAAAAGAATTATAAGTTTGAATTTATTCAAACTTAACAGCATAAACCATTATTAAACAAATTTAAATATTCAACTTGTCCAGTACCATAATCAAACTTCCCATCTAATAATTCAAAGAAAAAGAAAAACTATCCTATGAATTTGGCCAGAGCTTTGTTACCCTCCAACACAACATGCTTACAAAGTTCTCCAAGAATCATAAGCCTTGCAGTAGCTTGAACCTCCCTTGAAGTGACCATATCCTTCTTGACGTACTTGGCCAGTTTGCAGGCTTCACTGCTCAGCCTATCAAACACATCGTTGATCAAGTTGTACATCATGAACATTGCCTTGTTTGAAATCCCCACATCAACATGGACTTGTTTCAACACCTTGAAGATATAAAACTTGAATGACTCTCTCACTATCTTCTTCTTCCTTTTATTAGCCTTTGTTTTCACTTATAATTCCATCGAAGGGCTGGGGATCTCATTGTTCTTCTACCTTGGAGAAGATGGAGAATTTCGTGGCATTGGCATTCAAATTTTCATCTTCACAGCATGAACATGCCTTTTTTCCATCTCATTATTTGTTTGTGTGCTTTTTGGCTTTGGTCCTGGCCTTTGCTTCTTTGGTGGTACATTGAACACCATAAATTAAAGCAATATGCAAGAAAGGATGATGATTTGGTTGTCTGTCCTCACATCCACTCTTATAAATATATGAGTAATCTAGGTTATTGTGTTATAAGTCAGCTCCTAGTTTTTATTTTTCAAAGGCGATAACTTTTGGTCAATTTTTTTGGACCCCTTATTTTTATTATTCATGTGTGGTAACTCTTATCGACAGGAAGCTCACTTTGGTCTTATAGGTGGGCCCATTTTTATTTCGAAAAGTGATAACATTTAGCTAGAGGAAAATTTATTTTAGTATGCATTATATTTTAATCTATGTCAATTAAATTTCTACATTTGTTATAGGTGGGCCCTAGTTTTTTTTTTCCCAAAGTGGTAACTACATTATAAATTGAAACAAAATAGGCAATAATTTTTGCAAAGGTTAAAAAATTTCAATTAGATTTCTACCTTTGTGTAATAGGTGGGCCCCTAGTTTTTATTTTCCGAAACATAATTTTTATTTTTCAAATGTGGTAACCCTTAGCAAGGGGAAGTTTTACTTTAGTATACTTTTTATATTGAAAAAAAATTAGATAATAATTTTTGCTAGGATTAATCTATGTCATCTAGCTTTTGCCTTTGTTCCTTAGGCAAAGTGCATATGCTACACATCTCAACACTCTCAAGTGTTCAACTGTCCATCTATTCCTTGACCAAGCTTCATGATGAATCTTGTCACAAACTAATTTTGTAGGACACCTATTGATCAAATATGTTGTTGTGGATACAACTTGTCCCCAATATTTAGTTGGGAGCCCTTGTGCTTTCATCATACTTCTAGCCATTTCAACAATGGTACTATTCTTTCTCTTAGCCAATCCATTTTGCTATGGAGTATAATTGGCTGTAAGATATTTTATTATGCCATTTTTCCTGCAAAAATTTACAAACATATTGGAGGTATACTCCCCACCCCTATCTGATCTTAAGACCTTAACATAGTCTCCACATTCTTTTTTAGCCAGGGCTTTAAATTCAACAAAGTTGTCAAATGCTTCGAATTTGTTCTTCAAAAATTACACCCATGTCATATGACTAAAATCATCTATGAATGTCATAAAATAAGTACTCCCCTAATAGAAGTAGTTTGCATAGGGCCTACAAAATCAGAATGCATCAATTCTAATGGTGCTCTAGCCCTTCTATAATTTCTAGAATTAAAGGGAAGCCTATGTTTCTTACCCAAAATACAAGCCTCACACTTGTCATAGGAATCTAATATGTTTGGCAAACCTTTGACCATTCTTTTCTTGGACAATAAATTTAAACTAGTAAAGCCAAGATCTCCATACTTGAGATGTCAAAGCTTGGAGGGGTCTTCAATCATGCTCCTATGTTGCTGATGTACTAATGTGCATGCATGCTTGGGAGGTGTAGCATTGACTTGAGAAGAGAAAAATGTCTCTATACTCAATAGAAACATTTGATTTTTTGTCATTTGGACTACTACAAGTAATCTATTACTCCCATCCTAATCATGAATGATACAATTGTCATTTTGAATGAGTTGTCCAACACTCATCAAGTTGTGCTTCATATTAGAGGCAAAATTTCTTCCTCTCCCCATGCCTCTTAAATTCTCTTGAGCCTTGAAAGATTTCATTTAGAAAGTTGTTGCTGATCTGTTTATCCGATGCTCATGGATTTGAAGAGTTCCCATCAACTCATCTATGATCAATGTGGTGAGGCCTTTTTCTTCCTCTATGGTTGTCATGAGGTTGTCATATTTCTGAGGTAAACTACTCAATATCTTCTCTACAATCCTCTGCTCATCATAATCTTCTCTATTTGATTTGAGCTAGTTTATCAAAGAGGAGATTCGTGAGCTAAACTTTACAATAGGTTCATTGTCCCTCATCTAAAGGTTCTCAAATTCTCTTCAGATCATTTGTAGTTCACTACTCTAACCTTATTAGTTCCTTTGAAGTTTGTCTCAAGGATATCTCGTGCTTCCTTTGCATAATTTGCTGCTGCAATCTTGGGAGAAACACTCTTTGTCATTACTGCCTCAATCAGACTTAATGCCTTAGCATCCTTTCTCCTTGACTCTTTCAAGTGAGTCTTTTGATTTTTGTTGAGGGTAGCATACTGAGTTGGGTCTATCACATCATTGAACCCATTAATAATAAACTCTCATTAATAATAAACTCTCACAAATCATTTGCAACCATTATGGTTTCCATTTTATTTGCCCATGTATCATAATTTTGTCCATTAAAGGATGATGACTGCTACCATATGTTTTTTTCATCTCATGCCATGTAAAATTCTTAGAAAAATGCCCTAACTCACTATGGATGTAGGGCCTCAGAGCTCTGATATCATGTGAAAAATAAATTAGAACCCTAAGAATTTTGCTTGACATAAGAAGGTGTCGAGTGTTAGTTTTTCTTAGCACCAATAAATTTTGAGTGACAAGAAGTGGGTGCTAAGGGAGCTTGGCACAAGAAGAAGCTGAGTGACCTCAAAACACAAGGGCAACTCAACAATAGTGTATGCCGAGTACCTCGGTAGTGAAGATTCCAAGTGAGTTCAATCATCACTGCAAGGTGATGCTCAACAAAAGAGGATGCCAAGTGAGCTCAAAAATAACAACAAAGAGAGTGGTCAGTAGTAGATTAAACTGAGTGTGGCATTTAGTCTGGACTTTTTCACCATTAAAACTCAAAGAGGAAAACTTCAAAAAACTTGCAAGTATGGAAATCTTAAATGTAAAATGTGTAATGTTAAATAGAAGGAGGACAATAGATTGTCAAGCATGCCTACTTGCTTGCTTACATTCTTTTCAACAAAAATATTACAAAATCTGGGAGCATATGGATTCAACCAAAAAAAATCTAAAATAACCCTAAAATGTCTAGACTAATAAAACTTTAAAATTTAAACTTACAGCTCTAATGGATGCATACAATAATGCCTAGAGCAATCACTACTTTACAAGTTGAATCAATAAAAACTTACATAATAAAAAAAGAGGAAACATGTGCAACTGTAGACTAACTTCCTTTTGTCTTCTAAACCTCTATCTTGATCTGCTAATCGATTTCCTTTTCTCTCTATGCTCTACTCTGCAACTCTTCCACTTCTTCAACTGATTAAATGAATAAGATTTATTCCTTTTGTCTCCTTGCCAAAAATGTTTTCCCTCTCTTTTAAAATTTAAACTCACCTACTAGCATTTAATTTTTGATTGTTGTGCAGGCTATCAAGATGGTAGGTGGGTGTTTGGCTTAAGGGGCAACCGTTTGTGCATGAGATATTTCAACATTTATCACATGGTGTACATATACACATTTATCATCTCCACAAGTGGCTTATGGCTCATGTGCTCGGTGCCTTACATTGATGGACAATTTTCAAATTTATAATGAGCTTGAATTTGAACTATGAATCATGAACATAAAAACTTGCACTATTTGACACTGTTGTACTGAATTGAATCACTGAACATGGCCTTCAAATCTGATTTTTGAATCACCAAAACTTGAACCTTGAAGTTGAACTCCTAAACTTTGAATTTGTGCTCTTGAACCTAAACTTGAAATGTGAACTGGTGAACTTGAACCATAGATCTAAACCTTTAGACTTTGAACTTTGAACTTTGAGGTTCGAAGTTCAAGTTCAAGATAATCTTGGAACACTGCCCCTCTCACACATTTAGCTTTACCTAGGAATTGTTAATAGAAAAAACCAATGAGAAACTCAAACAATCTAGGAATCTTTTCTACCAAATTAATTTCAAAAGTTTAAAACTTTGGTGTTGAAAGCATGTTTAATGCTTGCTCTAAGTGACAATGTGGGCTATGTGGGACATGGAGAATCTAAAAATTCATTGGTAGGAGACCAATGCTTAGCCATTGGTGAAATAGTCTTGTGATAAGAAATATTGAGGAGCCACTTGTGGAGAGGGGGAAGAGGAGGCAAAATCAAAACTCCTATCAAGCTAAAACTAATAAATAGTAAAGAACCAACTAAACTAGACCAACAACCAAATTTAACTACGCACCACAAAAAATCAGAGAGCTGAAATTTATTTACAAATATATATAGGTGTGCAGATCTCACCATAGAACAACCAAATCTAACTGCGTACCACAAAAACTCAGAGAGCTGAAATTTATTTAAAAATGTGTGTGTGTGTGTGTGTGTGTGTGTGTGTGTGTATGTGTGCGTGTGAAGATCTCACCATAGAACTAGAAATGAAGGACACTTACAAAGAATTGTTTATTGGCTAGGACAAAAAAAAGCTTCTGTAGAATAATCGATAGCATCCAAATGAGTCAACTTGGTGCAACCTCCATGTGGAAAACTCTAAACATGACCTTTGACCCTAATTTTGGAATCACCAAATCTGCATCATGAACCTTCATACGTAATTTTTGAATCACCAAATCTATATTGTGAACTTGTAGATTTTGAGAATGAATTACATTTTTCCCATACACTTTCAAACCGATGAATTCAAAGTTTGAACTTGAACCTTGAACTTGAAATCCTAAACATTCAGTCCGTGCTCTTTAACCTAAACTTGAAACTTGAACCATGCATCTGGACCTTTGGACTTTGAACTTTGAAGTTGGAGGTTCAAAGTTCAAGTTCAACATAATCTTGGGATGCTGCCTCTTTTACACATTAAGCTTTTCCCAGGAATTGTTATTAGTAAAAAACAATGAGAAACTAAAACAATTTAGGAATCTTTTCTACAAGACTAATTTTAAAAGATTAAAACTCATGCTTTCTTAAGTGAGAATGTGGTTTGTGAGGGACATAAAGAATCCAAAAATTCATTGGTAGGAGACTAGTGCTTAGCCATTAGTGAAATAGAGTCATGTGATAATAAATAATGAGAACCCACTTGCAGAGAGGGGGAAGAATGAGGTAACACTAAAACACCTATCAAGCTAAAACTAAACAATAGTAAAAAAACAACTAAATGAGACCAAAAACCATAGAACTAGAAACAAGAGACACTTACAAAGAACTATTTATTGGTTGGGAGAAGAAAAAGCCTCTCTAGAATAATGGGCAACATCCACATGAGTCAACTTGGTCCAACCTCCATGTGGAAAACTCTTTATTTTGCAAACCAGGATAAATGTGTGCAAGAGCCTTATGAAAAATTATTCAAGTATAACCATTATTTAGATATAAACAACCACAACTCATCATATACTTCTTCTTTTATTTTAGTTTCCAAGGTAGAATTCTTGAGACCATCTCCAAATGGTGAATAAAAAAATTTAGACACAAACACCTTCTAAAAGAATGTCATATCATCAATATCAATAGAATCTATAGGAGTCACAAATTTGAAAGATTTTTTTAGAAATTTGAGTTTCTTTAAATAAACACATACTTTGTCCATCATAGGCTCAACATTGACTAGACCATTTTCATCATATTTTTCTATAGCTACCTCTAAAAATACTTGATCCAAGATAAAATCACCTGATAGACCTATACCTGAGTCTTTCCTTCCATGATATTCTTGCTTGATTGTTTGTAGAAACTTTACAACAATCTCCTTTTTGTTTTATGAATCATCACCAGAGTGAGTTGATGATGATTGTGGTTGTTTAGCATTCTTTCCATCATAAAATGTTGCATACATCTGAGGGTTTTCTTTTACTTTCAAACTTGTATGATCCAACAATTCTTATTATGACACAACATATTTTCATTTTCAGAACAAGGACTTCCATGCAAAGGTTGGGTTTTGAAATAGCTTGATTTGATAAACCATAGTCGTTCACATGCCAAGTAAAATGGAAAGCATCATTTCCAAATTGCACAAGTGGCTGAAAGTATTTACTTTGGAATTTACTAGGAAAGGATACCTTCTCACATCTTTTTTAAGGAAAATATAATGGGAATAGAAAGGATATCTTCACTTACACTATCCTTCCTTCTTGATGTCTCACCTTCATGAAACTGCACCATCCTTTGTTGATAGAGAAAGAGAGCTCCTTTTTAATCTGACTTGTGCAAGGAAATATGTTCTCCTAGATTCTTGATGATGCTTGAGACTGCACTACTTGTGATGATTCATAATTATCTTTCTCCTTGCTTTCTCCCAAATTTTCTTCTCCAAGCTAATTTTAAGAAATAGGGGGCTCTTCGCTAGAGCATAATTTTGCTTTTCCCTAGTGAAAAGCTTTATTAGGACAATGTGAAACAAATTCATCTTAAAAATTGAAGGATTATAGAATAGGACAATCACATTCTTTTAGGAATAAAGAATCATTAAATTTGAAACTACATATTTAGGTTGTGTACAAGTTTGAGAATCGTTCTCTTGTGGTAAAATGATCTTTTAAACCTTGAAAATTGAAACTCTCAAAGTCTAGGGAGACAGTAGAATAAAGTTTATCATTTTCTCTTGGACTTACAAGATTTATGACACCTTTTTTACTTGACTCACCCACGCTTTCTCTTCAAGAGGCTCTAAGGTTTTGTGATGAACTTAATTCTCACTCATAACAAGGTAGTTATATAAGAGGGAAGAGATTGGAATTACTAAATCCTCTTCATCACCAACGTCTACTTCTTCTTGGAATTTTTGCACTTTTATTTTGTTCTCTCTGAGGTCATTTAACTTGTGAAACTTCTGACAAAAAATTCTCCACAATAGAGAAGAAGTGTCGTCATCTTCAAAGCTAAGGTTTGTTTTCATAGAATGTGAAATACTTTTTTATAATGCTTATAGAAACCTTGCAACACCTTGTCATTCATTTAGATGATCTCCAAGATGGTAGGGTTAGGTCTCATCTTCCTCGTGACCTTTATAATCCACATAGTCATTACACACAGTTAACAGTCTCTTGCACACAAAACAAAAACAAAAATTTGAAGAACCAAACATAAGGCACTAAATCTGTGCTTCTAAATCCCTACTGGAGTTGGCAAAAATGTAATGAAAATAGACCAAATTTTTTTTGGTAAATAGATTTGTCTTTCAAAAGGAAATATAAAGTATGACTGAAAAACCTTCTAATGGAAGAAAAAATGCACCAATAGTAGAATAAATTATCATTGATTGATAACTCTCCTATAAATTGCGAGGTAAAGACTAATGAGTAACTTAAACAATTCAAGAATCTTTTCTACTGGACTGATTTTGAAAGTTTAAAACTTGAATGCTGAAAGCATGCTAAAATATCCATACACCAATACTTTCATAAAGACTAGAATTAAACTAAGTAGTGAGAAGCAATAATACTTCTCAGATCTAACCTATATAGAGTGTTATAATCCTTTTTAAAATTATTATATTTGTTAACATTGGTATGTTTTTAGAGGTGGCAAGTTCATAGCTTTCTTGTTTGAAAAGAGATTTGATCAATCTACCAAAGTTGGTATAGGACAATTCATCAAAGATACTAGGTCCTACAGATGGCGCACACACACAAGGGCACTGGCAAGAACCTCTAATGAATTCTAGCAGGTTTTTGTGATCTACAAGCTCAAACAATCTATAGGCATATTTGGAGCCATGTACTTCTATTTTCTTTTGGGTTTTGTTATTACGCCATGGTTTTATTATAGACAATATTTCCTTAAAGCTTGTAGAGGCATTAGTGATGAACATTTTCCAATGTATTTAGGATAGAAATCTTGTTTTGTTTGAGTACTTAAACTAAAAAAATTAAATAAAGCAGTAAAATCATTAAATATATCGAGAATATATTTATTAGCATTTTGAGAATGTTAATAAATTTCGAAAGAGAATCAACATGAAACCCTAAAAATAGCTTTTTCTTTTACTTTTATGTGGATGATCTTATAACTAGTATTTTCAAGTTTTGTTGGTGCCAACTTTTACTTAGCCCTCATGGGAGTGGGTGACTTGAAGAAGAACACAAGTACGTGTTTATGACATGGTATGATGTTGAGCATACCTAGAAAAGTTTCTCAATAGTTGGTGTAGTTTTTAAATTCAGAAAATGTTCATTTTTAGGATTTCCTTATACACTTTCATAAATGAATAAGAGAGAATATGAAAAGAAATTAAAGGGTTATTGACAATAAGTTTTATTGCTCACTTTTTATTTATTTTGTGGAGACAAAATATCTATTAACAAACTTAAAATGCTATGATACACTCAAATCAATCACAATTTTAAGAATAATGTGTTGCAAAGTTTGAGAATGCTAATAAATCTTGAAAGAGAATCAACATGAAAACCTTTTGAAAGGGATAGAAAAATAAAATAAAAATCTTTGGGAAAGTAAATAGTATCTTGAACAACAAATAATAGAAAACTTCGTCAAAAGAGAACAAATGAATATCATTTTGGGACGTCATTAAACACAAGAACTCTAGCATTTAGAGAGTTAGAACAAAGCATAACTATGCATATAATTTCACATCCAGTTAACATTGTGATCTGATTGAACTAATATAGCCTATTTTAAAGGATGAACATCCAAATATAAAATATATAAGAAAAATAGTTAATATATTTTTAGATATCAGAATTGATGAATCTTTAGATGGTTACGCATAATTTAAGTTGGAATGACAAAATATTCAAGAACCAAATAGAATCGCAAAGACTAGATGACTTACCACCTCTTTTAGATCTAAAATCAATGACTGATTGATAGTTCTTCCAACTTTCTTTTATTAGACAAAAAATTTACAATCAATAAGAATTTCCCATTGACCTGATACAAGAACATTTGTATTTTAGGTTTTCAAGTTTATTTATTATTAAATCACCTTTAAATGTTTCCACTAATAGCATTTCATCACATGTTCTCTCTCATTTGAGGACTTTATGACTAAGATTATAAAGGTGACGTCTTCATAGATGAAATCAAAGGAGTAAAAATGAGGAACATGATCATATTTGGAATATTGATGATTTAGATGTACATATTTACTGCATTGCATACATTTTCCTAAAATGGAACACTAAGGTGAACACATTTTTGTGTAAGTAGTAAATTCTAGAGTACATCATTCAATGACACAGGTCATACTGTAATTTCCAATAATATCAATAAAATGCTCTATGATTATTCTGTAAGTGCTGGCATAGCAGCTGTGATAAATGGGATGCTTCTTCTAATCCTTTTGAATTAAAGGTCATCTCAAGACTGTGGCCATCCAAGTACTTCCTCTTTTCATACTTTTATATTTTTTTGGATCTTAATGTAGATGGGATTTGCTTGATCAAATCTGTCTAATAAACTTCTTTCTCGTCACTGGCCCCAAGTCTTTCATTCATTTCTAGTGAACGGTTTGTTATAGAAAATCTAATCTTCACATTCGACAATTCATAAAAGAGAGGAACAATTGGACAACAGATGTTCTTTATATGAAAATAATGTCAAATTTTTTTGCCATCTTTTATCTGATAGGAGAGAGAGCATTCACATGTTTTTGCTACTTAGATATAGAGCTAAATATTAAACATTAATACAGAAACCTTGATAAGAATTTAAGAATTTACAATACAATAATAAAATGTGAACCTTTTATTTGAATTCAAATCCATTGGAACTTAAATATTAATAATTAATTATGACAAATAGTAATTAACAATGACTTTCACCTGTTATCCATAAAAAAAGCATCAACACAGAAATCATAAATAAAAAAATTCATAGCCCCAATTAAAAATACCACATCAGCATCCACAATCGTGTTTGTACCAGGCTGCTCGGTAGGTGTCAAAAGACAAAATGGAACCGCCACCAAGTTAGGGTTATCTATTTCAATTTGATCCAAATAGAAAGCGTTACAAGAATGGTAATCGTTTCACCGATTTGGAGGCCAAAAGATCACGCCGATCCAAATTAGGGCCAAAACTTTAGTTACCTGATTTCCCTTTTATTTTGCAATTCCTCTAGAGGCCATCTTCTATTTTTAGATTCATATGTAACGATGAATCCATCTAATTTATATACTCGATATGAATTTTCAATGATCGTAGACAAATAGCTCTCCGATTCTAATCTTCACATAATAATGACTTTAACAAACTTTTGACTCCTTATTAGGCGACCATCAAATAAGTTGCATGTCATACAAGAGTAAGGCTTCAAATCATTTTAGTTAATAAATCTATAATAAATCCATAAAAGCCAATCACAATGTATTCATTAAGACATGCAGATCATTGTGAGACTATCTTTAACTAAAAGAATTATAAGATTGAATCTATTCAAACTTAACAGCATAAACCATTATTAAACAAATCCAAATATTCAACTTTTCCAGTACCATAATCAAACTTCCCATCTAATAATTCAAAGAAAAAGCAAAACTATCCTATGAATTTGGCAACAGCTTTGTTACCCTCCAACATAGCATGCTTATAAAGCTCACCAGGAATCATAAGCCTTCCAGCAGCCTGAACCTCCCTTGAAGTGACGGTATTCTCCTTGGCGTACTTGGCCAGTTTGCATGCTTCTCTGCTCAGCCTATCAAACACATCGTTGATCAAGTTGTCCATGATGAACATTGCCTTGTTTGAAATCCCCACATCAACATGGACTTTTTTCAACACCTTGAATATATAAAACTTGAATGACTCTCTTACTATCTTCTTCTTCCTTTTATTAGCCTTTGTTTTCACTTGTAATTCCATCAAAGGGTTGGGGATCTCATTGTTCCTCTGCCTTTGAGAAGATGGAGAGTTTTGTGGCATTGGCGTTGGAATTTTCATCTTCACAGCATCGGCAAGCCTTTTTTCCATCTCATTATTTGTTTGTGGGCTTTTTGGCTTTGGTCCCAGCCTCTGCTTCTTTGGTGGTACATTGAATGCCATTGCTTATCAGTAGTGATAATCAATGGAAGTAGAGCGCTATAAAGTAAAGCAATACGCAAGTAAGTATGAATGAATTGGTTGTCTCTCCTCACATTCACTCCTATAAATTTATGAGTAATCTAGGTTATTGTGTTATAAGTCGGTTCTTAGTTTTTTGTTTTTCAAAGGTGGTAATCTTTGGTCAAACATTTTTTGGGCCCCTCATTTTTTTAATTCAAATGTGGTAATCCTTATCAATAGGAAGTTCACCTTTGTACTCTAGGTCGGCCCTTAGTTTTTATTTCCAAAAGTGATAACCCTTAGTTAAAAAAAGCTTTATTTTAGTATATGTTATGCATTAATCTATGTGAATTAAATTTATCCCTTTTTTATAGGTGGGCCCTAGTTTTTATTTTCCAAAAGTGGTAACTACATTATAAATTGAAACAGAATAGGTAATAACTTTTGCAAAGATTAATAAATGTCAATTAAATTTTTACCTTTGTGTAATAAGTGGGCCCCTAGTTTTTCTTTTCCAAATCATAGCTTTTATTTTTCAAATGTGGTAAACCTTAGCATGGGGAAGTTTTATTTTAATATACATTATACATTGAAAAAAATTAGATAATAATTTTTACTAAGATTAATCTATATCATTTAAATTTTTGCCTTGATTACTTCCTTGAAGGAAGTTTCTAGTTTGGATGTATATATTATAGGTCATTTTATGTTTATTATATATATAGGTCATAAATTTTAATCATATTAAAATTATTTTAAAAAAAAGTTACATGGTAATTTTTGGCAAGCTTGATCTATGTGAATGACATTAGTACATTTATTATTTATTATACACAAGTTTATATATTAAAGATAGGTCATAAATTTTCATTGTGCTTTTATTATTTTATACAACTTCAATTTTGAGTTAGCTTTGATTTTCATTTTGACCAATTTATATATTTAATATTTTGTTATTTATTTTTCAAACAATATAATACCAATATTTATTATAATAATAATAAATATTTATTTTATTAGGATTTATCTTGTAGTGTAATGGTTTAGCTAGAACATTTTCTAATGGGGTCCCCAATATTCAAATTCCTACACCCTTACTTCATATGTATATTGCCCCTATATATTTGAAAAGAAATGACTCAATTAAAAGTTAGTGTATAACATTAGAAGTATGAAAAATATTTTTCAAAAAAATAATAGACATTAAGAATACTCAATATAGTTAAAAAAAAAAAGTGCTTTAACAATTTTAGTTTTTAATACAAAATTTTAAAACAATTATGAGTAGTTTAAAATTTACATGTACCACAAAGAACTTATATTGAAGAAAATATAATATAAAGTAAACTAAAATAATTTTAAAGTAAATTAAGAAAACTAATTTTTACCATGCTCTAAATATACACATTTGCTTCTATTCTTCTAGCTTAGCTTTTATTCTAAGTTTCTTCACTTTATTTAGAGTTTTGAAGATGCCATAAATCTTGGCATTCTAACTTACTGCTTGTTCTAAATATACATATTTTTAATGCATTAGTTGAAGCTTGAACTTGAGACAATGATTACCTGAACTTGTTTTTATGATTCGTGAATCATAATTTAATATTAATGTTTTGAATGTTTGATGTTGACCAATTCATGATGCTATGATTACTAGTTTAAAATTTATGCCTATGGTGTTTTTTTTTGTTTAAATGACTAAATCATATGATTTTATGATACTATACCACATTCTAATTTTAACTCATGCTTCTAGACTTCATAAATATGTATGTATATAATTCACATATTTTTGTACAATGACCTCAAAATCATTTCCAAAATTTTATCATACTAACAAACTAGTTCTTTGAATTCTATTGTTTCCTTTCAATTTTTGATACACTCCACTTAAGCAGTAAAGTTTTGGCCATTATTTTTTTGCAAGTTGTTGTATTATAGATAGTTGGTAGGTTCCTATATAGAAATGTGTGGTTAGAAGTGATAAGGACATTGCATTGTAACTTCAATTTAATTGATCAATTTCAAAAAAGTTAGGGGTAATTATGCTATTGTACAAGCCACAAAACATGTTTCCACATTTCAAAAGAGTTAATTGTTTTACAAGTAACTCTTAGTGCTTTTATTTCTCAACTGCCATACCACTTTATCCTATACAGGACCTAAGATAGCTAGTATTTTATAAGTGTCTATGTTGCCAAACTTAAGACTATTATAGCATAAATTTAATCACAAAAAACCATTTATTTCTGATAGTTCATTATTTAGATATATTGTGAATCTATGAAAGATCACTAATCTCCATTAAACTCTAAGTATTCATGATCTTTTGAATGCAAAAATATTTGTAAAATTTTCAAAGCAGTGGAAAAATGTAGATGTTGATATTATGATATGTGGATCACAATGTTTGGAAGCAAGTTGGATGGCAAAGGAATGCAAATCATATAATTTGAAAATTTTCTAAAAACAAAGTTGTGTTTCATTTCAACAATCATACCTTTGATATGTGATTCTATAACTAAGAGGATTTGATTACTTGTGTTTTATACCTCTATTATTGTCATCTATGTAAGGAAGCTAAGGTGCATAGAATTTCTTCCTACACTAATCTTTGAGGGGACATTTATGAAAATTCAACTAACTATTCTAGAGATCTCAAGAAATGTATAATTACATAATAAAATACCAATGAATGTATAACACAATGATTACCATAGGGAAACCCTTCTAGGAGAAAAACTCCACCCTCCAAAACCCATACAATGTATTCTCAAATCAGGAAGATTAGAATACACTTGCAATGCAAGTTCTTACTGTATATGAGCAATGTTAGTATGCTAATAGAAACAAAATTTAAATAAAGCTTCTACAAACTAAACAAAATTCATAAACTTCAAGATAGACTAAGATGAACTCTCAATTGAGAATATGAGCCATTAATGGACTCTCTCAATGAGAAGCTCTCTTGTTGAGTAGCTTTGTCTAAATAGATAGGATGTATGCTCAAGCTTTATGCTTCAAAAAGGGCTTCAAATGGAGTTGGAATTTGGGTGTGAGTGTATGGTTTTTATGTAAAATGGCTTCTCAAAATGGCATTATGACTTTACTTCATGGATTGTGTTATTTTCCAAAGGGGAAGGATCCAATTTATAGGCAAGAGGCTTGAGGGATTGAGGGCTAAGATGCAAGGATGGGAAAAAGCTCATGGAGGGCTCAGATTGCATGAGAATAGAACACATGGATTGTGCTTCCTTACAGCCAATCAATGAGTGACACATGTCACATGGTGAGAGGATGGAGGAAATGGGAAGGATGAGTCAACAAAGGAGGCTCAAGGGATAAAATCTTCATAAAGACCCTCATAATGGCTTGTAAGAGCAATAAAAGGGCTTGGAAGAGTCATTTATGGCCTAGTGGGCTTCATAAAGTTTTATGGTTGAGATATTTTGAGGGTGATGAGAGCAATTCCGACTTGGACTTGATTAGGAGGGTTTTAAGCTTGCTTAGTCTTGTGCAAATGATTAGAGGATGGATTAGGATGGTTTAGGATTAGCTTAGGGATAGGCAAGTGGATGGCATTTAATGAGGGTGGGTGAAGGAGGAGATATTTGTTAACTTTGGCTTGGGTTAGTAATTCTTAACCCATGTTTAGGGAATGTGGCAATGTTAGGAGGGGATTAGGATTACGGTTAAAGACATCTTCTAGAAGAGTCTAGGCTTTGGATGAGGATAAAGACTTTCTAGAATAGTCTAGAATTTCCTAGGATGAGGATGAAGACTTTCTAGAAGAGTCTAGAACTTCTTAGGATAAGATTTTATGAAATAAATAAAGTTTTATTTATTTCAAGGGTTTGGGTTGAGGAGATATTTATTAAAATATTTTTAATAAGCATGAGAATTAATATTTAATCTTGATTAAATATTTTGAGTTGGGATTAGGGGTAGGAAATGATGAGATTAGCCTTTAATCGAAATTAAAGAAGGATTAGAAGATTTTGGAAGATGTTATTGGTCTTAAGGAAATTGGCCAACTTTTGAGAAAAAAAAAAATTAATTATTTATTTTTGGGATTTTTGGTCAATTTATTAATTAAATAATTAATAAATAAGGAAATAATGTTTAAATAAGATTTAAACATTTTTGGGAGGGATTTCTTAATTAAATATTTTTAATTAAGATAAAGAGATTTAATGGCATAAAAATAAATAAATTAATTAAATAAATAGTTAATTAATAAATGATGATGTCATCAGGACTTTTTCAGAAAATAAAAATACTTTATTTTCTAACGGATTTTTGGTCAATTTATTAATTAAATAATTAATAAATAAGGAAATAATGTTTAAATAAGATTTGAACATTTTTGGGAGGGATTCCTTAATTAAATATTTTTAATTAAGATAAAGGGATTTAATGGCATAAAAATAAATAAATAAATAAAATAAATAATTAATTAATAAATGATGATGTCATCAGGACTTTTTCAGAAAATAAAAATACTTTATTTTCTAAAGGATTTTTAGGTGTCTACATTTTGCTCCTCTTTGATGTGATGCCGCAAGTGGCATGGCATCAAAGATAAGAAAATAAGATGCCCAAGGCTAGAGCAGAAGAGGAGAGAATGGACTGTGAGATGCCCCCTCAAGAAGGCGGTGGGGAGAGAAAGCGAGGCTCAACGACTTCTTGAAAAGTACAAGAATCCAAGATCAGCAAGAAGACTCAGATTTGCTAAGAGAAGGGGCTGAATTAGCTCAAACTCTCACTATGGGAGAATGATAAAGGAGAATCAGATGCACAAGAGGAAGCGAGCTTAAGACTTTAGGGAAGGTGGAGGATGAAGGAGCGGAGCGCTATAAAAAGGAATCTAGGAGAGGGAGATGGATGAGGAGATTATAAAGCTAATGCAATAGGATTTCAACGAGTCAGATTGGCAGAAGACGGGTTTCGGAGATCCCTAGGACTAGGATTGTCGATCTCGAAAGATGAGGCTTGGTGGATTGATTTGGATTGGTGGATCCCTAAGACTAGGATTGTGGATCCCTAAAGCTAAAGGTGAGGAGTGATTCAAAGAGATACCGATGCATAAGCTGGGGTAGGAGAGATGGATATGGATGGGGGATAATGGAGATGAAGGGATTCCATTGAAGCTTTTTGAGCGAGGATATACTTCAAAGAGAAGTACCACCATGTAGTTGAGCACTAGATTTGCTATAGGACTATTGGTTAATTGCCAAGGTTACCAAGAACATCAAGGCCTTTTCACCAACCGTCCAGAGGACTGACAAACTGACTCAAAACAAACACGCAAGGATTGCTCCAGCATCATACATGAATCCTAGAGGAAGCAGCGTGGAAACGAAACTGGAGAACCCAAGGGCAGAAAAGAAAAACAAACAAAAGACCTAATCAAGACCTTACGCTCTAATTGCCCCATTCGCAGCATACCATGATATGGAAGATCGTGGCAACCTTGAGGAGGGAACAAGGAGATTTCTTGGAAAAGATATTTCAAGACCCAACAGGGAAGAGTCCAAATCAAAAGAAAGTGAAAATCCAAAAGAGAACCGTTTGCCAACGAGATGGGTAGGACGAGGTACTAACGGACCAAGATCAGACATGAGGAAAGCTATATCCTACAAGGACCTATCGGAGAGCACCTAAGCTGGTGGATTTGGATGAGTGATGCGTCTGGCAAGCTGAACTAAGAAAGATAACACTTTGGTGACATGAGATCTAGCTAAAGGATGCATTGGGATAGCTAACCAAGGGTTGTGCAATGTGTGCAAGATGCTGATCAAGGAGGAACTGACATGAAAGCTAGATAGATACAATGGTACTAAGCTAAAGAGGATGTACAAGCTGAAAGACCGAGATATTTACAAGCTGAAGCTGACCAAGATAGTTACAAGCAGGCAAAATCTTAGGATGATAGGATAGCGGGATGGTTCGATGTTGTGCAAGATGCAAAAGCTAAGGGTGGGGTGATAGCGAAAGATATGCATTTGGCAGGATGCATCCAATGATGATGAGAGATTTTGTGACCAAGGATAGCTAGAGCAGCAGGATGAGATGGCTGGATAGGATGGTAGATAGCTAGGATTATGATGGATATAAAGAGATGACATTGGGTTTGCATGAGGATAGCCTAGAGCTAGATACCAATGACAAGGGAGGATGGACAAGACAAGATCTCCAAGGAAATTAGTGCCCCCAATCAGAGGATAACATGCGGAAGGAGGTCTTATGATGGATGTGATAGGATTGAAGCTAGGATGGAAAAAGCTGAAGGGGCTAGGGAGATGGATGATAGCTGGGATGGTTGGCTGAAGCTGCAGGAGATAAGTGGATGGTGTGAGATGGAAGATGGAGGGTGGAGGATAGGTGGATAGATTGGAAGATGGAGGTGGTTGTCAAGAGATGACCAAAAGCATGAGGGTGATAGGCTAAGCTGGGGATGGTAGGATTACGCATGACGCTTGTTTGCCAAGTTTTCATCATGGTACTTGTCCAAGGTGCTTGAATTGCCAAGTTTTCACCAGTGGACGCTTTATTTTTCTTTTCTTTTTTTGACTTTTTGACTTTGGACTTAGCTGGAATGATTTTGGCTCTCTTCAGCTATTTTGTTTTTTTTGGGATTTTTCACTGGCTGTTGGAATGTTCAATTTTGTTGCTAGCTGTTGGTACACCGGATGTGTGATTTATGCAATAGATCCGATTAGATGGGATTGATGGTAGGAGATGGAGGGATGAAAATGCTGAAAAGGAGAATGAGATGGGGATGCTTGCAAGAGCAACATTGGCACATGTTGGGACGGGTGTGAAAAGAGCATATGGGGGATAGATGGTAGATGCGGGCATGATGGAGGATTTGTGGAAGCGTCCTTGGGGATATAGGCACCCAAGATGGAGTTAGGAGATGGGGGACATGAGTCACTAGATGGGGGATTAGCAATGGTGGATGCCATTATGCATTGGGTTTCAACTTTTTTCTTGGGGATCCACATGGTTTTGGATTTTCTTTTCATAGGCTTTTGCATTGTTTTGCATTCTTTGATTGGATTTTGCCTTTTTGGAGTAGGTCTTTTAGAATAGACACATGATTGCCTAGGATGTGGATTTTTAGCTTTATGCATTTTGAAGTTGGCATTTACATTGTTGTGGTAAGCTTTGGGAAGATGGTTAGGAGAAGCTTTGTGAGATGGAGAGAATATGAAAGAGCATGTAGGGGGATGATGATGGATGATGTGCCCTGATATGTGCCTTTGTTGATCTTGCATAGGAATGGATGGAATAAGATTTTTATGATGGCTAATAGGAGGATGGAGGATGGTAGATTTTGGGACATAGGGACCCAAAATGGATTTAGCGGATGAAGGGGGGATATGGTAGGTTGTTTTGGGTTGCAAAGATGGTGGAGGGGGGATGACATAAGATTTCTTGAAGGAGTGATGGGAGGTTGGCATGGTGGGCTTGGAGATAGGCTTGGTTTGGGGGTGTGGTGTACCAACACCTTTAGATGGTGAGCCTTTGGATACATATCCAAGACCATGTAATCCTAGATTTTTTTGTGCAATAATAGGCTCTCTGATTCCTTGCTCTTGTGGTCCTAAACCTTGACCTTGATAATGCCATCGATTGAGCATTTGAACAAGCTGAGGAAACTTTTTGCTTGCAGAAAATGGTAGAAGTGATTTATTAGGTGTATTGCAATGTGGAGATACTGTTCTTAATTCTTCTGCTGAGAGAGGGCCACCGTGGATGAATGTAAGTGAACCAAGAGGGTAGATTATAGATGGTGGAATAGCTTGGATAGGTGGTAAGATGGAAGCATGGAGTGGGGGAGATGGAAGGATAGGATCTTGATGTAGCTGGTGGGATGACAAGATATCTTGTAGTGGAGGAGATATGGCTTGAGGTTTTGGAGATGGAGGAGATGGTGACTGCACTATGGATGGAAGACATGGTACGATGATATCTTCATTTATGCTTTGGGGGATGTCAACATGCTTTTGGGCAGGATCTTGATAGGATTGGTTTGGAGTGGATGGTGTGATAGGAGGTGAAGGGATGGATTCTTCAAAGACAACAGATGGATAGATGGGAGATTCAGTAGTGGAGATGGGTGAGTAGAAGATGGATGCATAAGGGTCATTACGAGAGATTTGGGAAATGCTTGGAGGCGATGTGGATAGGATTTGGAGGGATTTGATAGGTGATGGGATTTTGATGCTTGCGAGAAGTGGAAGGATTTTAAGCAATTTGATGGATGGTATGGGGATGATAGCTATGGGAGATGGAGGTGATATTATAGATGGGGAAGCTTCATCACTGACTACTTCACATGGTTGGATTAGATGACATGGCTTATCGACTGTTGGAGGCGACTTTTCTTGTATATCCTCTAGGAGATTCCTTGGAGACTCATGTGTCGAAGGTGGAGGTGGATTGACAGGAATAGCTAGTGTGATGGGGGTGGAAGATTGGAAGCTTGGTTGATGGGGTGATGGAGGGGAAGCTGGAATATTGGATGGCATGACTAGATAGTTTGGAATAACTCTTGGATTTTGGGGGATGCTTGGGGGAATGTTTCTAAGGCTTTCAATATACCCGTCATAGTCAATAAGGTTTTCATCATCATTGGAATAGGAGGTGGTGGGAGCAAGGACAATGCGACCAAACACATCATGATAGGATTGGTACTTCATGCTTTGACGATGAGTTTGATGGGGATGGGGTCTTGCATATGGATGAACACGGAAGCTCATGGTTGGATTTGGATTAAGCACAGATTTTGGATTGGCTGATGAAAGAGAGTCAAAGCTGTATGACAGACCTAAGGAGGATTGGTTGGAGATTTTTGGCTTTCTTGTGGGTGGAAGAGTTCAAGGATATGCTATCAAAAAGTGAGAGTTTTTCTTTCCTATGTGCAGGATTCATGGTGATTGTGTCAACTTAAGGATAGACTAGTGATCCTATGGCATGACACGAGATTGACCACTTCTGGATCCCAACCTTTAGCTCAAGGTGATGAGGGATACAAGTGACAAAGCTGGATTACCTTAGACAATTCTCTGTCAAAGGGATAACCTTGGTGAGATTGGTTGATTGGTAGTATTGATTGGATAGCAAAATCTAGCAAAGTGACAACAACTCTTTAAAGGCTTGGGTGATTTTGGATTGGGTTGCTAGCTGGCTAGGGGGGTGATTTGGATGGACTTTGGATTTGGGATTGTTCTAAGGTAAAGAGCTAGATAGATTCAGTTGCATCGGGGGAGCTTGGATGATTTTCTGATAAGGCAGTGACTATGCTAAGTATGCCTTGAGTTGGGAGATTTTTTCTTTTCTGGGATTTTGACCAAAATCGGCAAACATTCATTCAAAAGCTATGAACAAACAAGCAGACAAAAGTTTTGAGCAAGCACATCAAACACAACAACATCTTAGGAAGCTTTCTACAAGGATGAAATTTGGTTTAGCTAGGGAGTCCTTGATATACATAAGGTACGTGAGGCCCAAATCTGTAGATGAAACCAAAAAGATGTCACACAGCCGAGAGGAGCGGTAACCCACTTCTCCTCTTTCACTTCTCAAGGGTATAAAGTTCCTTGAGGCTTAGCCTGAGTGAAAAAAATTTTGATCCCAAGAGAGGTGTCTTTGGATTCACCTCCCAATCTTTATACTCTTCTGGAACGCTGGAGTTGAGGTCGTCCCAAGGGGTGATGAAATCCCCAAGCAGGCCTCCTAAAAAGCTAAGACAAGATTTTGGATCCTAATTTTATGCACCCAAGATGGCCTCGAAAGACGACAAGGGGAGAGAAGACTTGGATGATCTTGGGCTAAAAAACACGCTTGTTCTTTTACCAACTGACGCTTAAGTTTTCTGATCTAGACTTTGCAAGCACTCATGTCTAAGATACAATGTTTATTCCAACTTTGAAGCATCGACAAAAATAAAATTGATCAAAGAATGCGAACAAGAAGAAGAGTTAGGGTCAACAAGAAGGTAAACCCATGCGCCCGGAGGCCCTCCACATCAAGTATCGATTGATTTTTCTTTAAGGCATTCAAGATTGAGTGTGAGTTTATTTTAAGCCCAAAACAAAGGTGTGTGAGATTCGATTTCAAGCGCGCACCCGAAGGCCCTCCATGTCAAGATTTGTCCAATTTTTATGCCCAAATGAAGTGTGAGCGAGATTAATGCGCATTCAAGGAATTTTCTAACTTAGAAAAACTACTAAAAACCCAAGTGAGTGGAGTTTGATTTGCATGAAGCACTTAACACCCTCTTAGGTGGATCCATCCCCATAGATGGCATTGAGATTGCAACCAATGGTTAAATTGATGGGTGATTAAAGAGGGTGAGTCCAACGACAAACTCACTCAAAGTATTTTTATTTGTTTTTATAACTTAAAAGATTACAAAAATGTAGATTCTTTTTATGCTCCAAAAGATGATTATTTGATCTATGGCATTCAAGATTGGATTTCTTGTTTTAATCATGCATTCATAAAAAAAAAAACTTTGATTTTAATCCATGGCACTCAAGAGTGATTTTAGCAACATGCATTCAAAGACAAGTGATTAAACATTCAAGTTTTTTCCTTTTAGCATTCAAGATTGAGATTTTGTGTGTTGTTTTAAGAACTTTGAAGTGCTTTGTTTTAACCTTAGATCATTCAAGATTGTTTTTGGACTCAAAAATAAAAATGACTCTTTGGACTTTGCTTTTCATTCAAGATTTTGTGTTCTAGTTTGCATGTTTTAAACCCAAAAATGATATTCCTAGATTGTTTTGCTGCATAAAAAACCTAAGAAACATTCAAGATTTTGCAACAAGACATTTGTTTGGAACAAATAACAAAGCTTTTTAGGACAATTTTGGCAACCATTTAGGACTCTTACTTTTCATGAGATTTTTAAAAGAACTTTAACATATTTGTAAATGAGGTTCATTTTATCCTTGATTGATGCTTTGAGTTTGATTTAGATTTTAGTGTGCACTTAGTGTTGATTTTGAACCTTTTGAAATGGAAACTTGAAGTTCTTTTTAAATTCCCAAAAATGAAGTGTTCCTAACTTTGCATGAATGAATCTAAAACCTTGATGTTGCAAGGATGCAAATGATTAGATTGGTTTAGTTTCACTTGTTAAAAGATTTTTTCTTTTTTCCAAATTTTTAATTTTTTAATGGATTTAAGTATGATTTGGGGGTTCATTTTAAGCACTAAAAAGAAGTGTGTATGATTTTGCTTCCTTAAAAAAAAAATGGCCAAGATCTCCCACAAGAAGACGAAGAAGAAGTAGATGGAATAAGAAGAATATAGACAAGAAAAGGAAGAAAAATTCTAAGTGCTTTGTCCACCTATAAGCTTGAAAAATCTGCAAATACTATGAGATAGACTATGAGTTCCTTTGTCTTCTTCATGCTCATGTGGACCTACAAAACCAATTTATACAATCCTACAAATCACAAAAACAAGAAAAATTAGCCGAAATCAGCAAATGACATACAAAACTTGACTAAAAAAGCTAATGAAGATGACCTATGCGGGGTCCCACCGGGTGTGCCAAAAAGTATATGAGCAATGTTAGTATGCTAATAGAAACCAAATTTAAATAAAGCTTTTACAAACTAAACAAAATTCATAAACTTCAAGATAGACTAAGATGAACTCTCAATTGAGAATATAAGCCATTAATGGACTCCCTCAATGAGAAGCTCTATTGTTGAGTAGCTTTGTCTAAATAGATAGGATGTATGCTCAAGCTTTATGCTTCAAAAAGGGCTTCAAATGGAGTTGGAATTTGGGTGTGAGTGTATGGTTTTGATGTAAAATGGCTTCTCAAAATGGCATTATGAATTTACTTCATGGATTGTGTTATTTTTCAAAGGGGAAGGATCCAATTTATAGGCAAGAGGCTTGAGGGATTGAGGGCTAAGATGCAAGGATGGGAAAAAGCTCATGGAGGGCTCAGATTGCATGAGAAGAGAGCACATGGATTGTGCTTCCTTACAGCCAATCAAGGAGTGACACATGTCACATGGTGAGAGGATAGAGGAAAGGGGAAGGATGAGTCAACAAAGGAGGCTCAAGGGATAAAATCTTCATAAAGACCCTCATAATGGCTTGTACGAGCAATAAAAGGGCTTGGAAGAGTCATTTATGGCCTAGTGGGCTTCATAAAGTTTTATGGTTGAGATATTTTGAGGGTGATGAGAGCAATTCCGACTTGGACTTGATTAGGAGGGTTTTAAGCTTGCTTAGTCTTGTGCAAATGATTAGAGGATGGATTAGGATGGTTTAGGATTAGCTTAGGGATAGGCAAGTGGATGGCATTTAATGAGGGTGGGTGAAAGAGGAGATATTTGTTAACTTTGGCTTGGGTTAGTAATTCTTAACCCATGTTTAGGTAATGTGGCAAGGTTAGGAGGGGATTAGGATTACGGTTAAAGACATCTTCTAGAAGAGTCTAGGCTTTGGATGAGGATAAAGACTTTCTAGAATAGTCTAGAATTTTCTAGGATGAGGATGAAGACTTTCTAGAAGAGTCTAGAACTTCTTAGGATAAGATTTTATGAAATAAATAAAGTTTTATTTATTTCAAGGGTTTGGGTTGAGGAGATATTTATTAAAATATTTTTAATAAACATGAGAATTAATATTTAATCTTGATTAAATATTTTTAGTTGGGATTAGGGGTAGGAAATGATGAGATTAGCCTTTAATCGAAATTAAAGAAGGATTAGAAGATTTTGGAAGAGGTTATTGGTCTTAAGGAAATTGGCTAACTTTTTGGAAAAAAAAAAAAAAAAATTTATTTTTGAGATTTTTGGTCAATTTATTAATTAAATAATTAATAAATAAGGAAATAATGTTTAAATAAGATTTAAACATTTTTGGGAGGGATTCCTTAATTAAATATTTTTAATTAAGATAAAGAGATTTAATGGCATAAAAATTAATTAATTAATTAAATAAATAATTAATTAATAAATGATGATGTCATCAGGACTTTTTCAGAAAATAAAAATACTTTATTTTCTAAAGGATTTTGGTCAATTTATTAATTAAATAATTAATAAATAAGGAAATAATGTTTAAATAAGATTTAAACATTTTTGGGAGGGATTCCTTAATTAAACATTTTTAATTGAGATAACGGGATTTAATGGCATAAAAATTAATTAATTAATTAATTAAATAATTCATTAATAAATGATGATGTCATTAGGACTTTTTCAGAAAATAAAATTACTTTATTTTCTAAAAGATTTTTAGGTGTCTACACTTACAAGAGCACATCACCAAAAATCAAACTCAAACTCAAACTCAGAGAGACTCCTTCTAGCACCAATCTTGCAAAATGAACTTGACAATTCAAATACTTCCTCAAAACCTCCTTTTATAGTGATTTACCACTTGGAAAAAATTTGTGGCTTTTACAAAACCATGGGGCAAAAGCATGGGCAAAACAAACATGCCACATGTTACCCACTTGTAAGTTGTATCTCCAAGAATACCATTTTCGTACATAATTTTGTCCTCTAGTTTAGACCCTCATATAAGTCATATAATGAGTTGTTTACACTCTAAAAATAGCCCTTCTACGTTGTTCTAGAGACTAAACACATTTTTAACAACTCATAGACCTTTTTCCAACTTATAAACATGTGAAAAACTACCACAAACAAATTCTACAATTTTCTAAACAAATTCTAGAGTCTTTCGAAAAAAGCTTGCAAGGTTGAGACACAAATCTCAACATTCTCTCACTTGTCAAACACCTTTCAAGAGTTAGAGGATCCACTGTGTCATGAACTTAATTTCTAGGGGTTGAGAAGCCCATAGATTCTAAAGACCATTTGAACTTCTCTATGCTCACAGGCTTAGTTAATACATTAGCAACATTCACCAAAGTCTTCATCTTTCCATCCTTGACCATATCTCTCACAAAATGATAGTGTACATCAATGTACTTGGTCCTGGCATGAAATGTCGGGTTCTTTGCTAGGCAGATTGCACTCTGACTATCACTATAAATTGTCACTGCACCTTGTTTGAACTCTATATCTAAAAATAGTCTCTTAAGCCAGATGGCTTCCTTGCAAGAATGATTAGCTGCTATATACCCTACCTATGCAGTGGAAAAAGTGGCCACATCTTTTCACTTGCTCATCCAACTAATTCCACCACTAAATAATGTAAAGACATATGCACTACTAGATCTTCTTCTATTAACATAGTTAGCCTAGTTTGAATCCACATAGCATTGAATATCCAAGAAATTCTCATATCCTATTCCATGGAAACATATATAGTACTCTAAGGTACCCCACAAGTACCTAAAAATTATTTTTAGTGCATCCCAATGTGCTCTTCCTAGATTAGACATATAATGAGAAAGTACTCCCAGTGCTTGGGTAATGTCTGGTCTTGTACAGACCACAGCATACATCAAACTTCCAACAACACTCTGATATGGTACTCAACTCATCTCTTCCATCTCCAATGGGGATGAAGGACACTATGAGCTAGTAAGCTTTGTTCTCATAGTAGTAGAAACACTCGATGGTCTAGAATCTTGCGTATAGAATCTTCTCAAAATATTACCAACATACTTACTTTGGCCTAGCTAAAGATTTTTTTTTTGTCTATCTCTTATAATCTCCATTCCCAGAATGTAGCTTGCTACACCAAGATCTTTCATTTAAAACATTACTAAGAGTTGAGATTTTAATTTGGAATCAAACCTTTTCCTTTGCCAATAAACATGTCATCAACATATAAGGCAATAAGTAGGAAATAATCACCATCAGACTTGTAGTATATACAATGATAATATTTGTATTGCAGAAATCCCAAAATCAATACACATGTATTAAAATTATAGTACCACATTCTAGGACTTTGTTTTAAACCATGCAAGGATTTCTTTAATTTACAGACCAATGACTTTTACATTTGACCACAAAGTGCTCTGGCTATGTCATATAAATTTCTTTCTCCAAATCTCCATGAAGGAAAGTTGTCTTCACATCCATCTAATCAACTTCTAGATCATAAGCTACTGCAATAGAAAGTAAAAATTGAATGGATTTCATTTTAGCTATAGGAGAAAAAATTTCACCATAATCAATTCCTACAACTTGGGAGTAACCTTTTGCAACCAATAGTGCTTTATATTTCTCAATGCTTCCATCTGAACCCATTTACAACCAATAGGCTTTCATCCTTCAGGAAATGGTACAAGGTCCCATGTGTTATTCTTCTTAAGAGTTGCCATCTCTTCTTCTATGGCTATC
Organism: Cupressus sempervirens; assembly: GCA_028749045.1. NCBI lineage: Eukaryota > Viridiplantae > Streptophyta > Pinopsida > Cupressales > Cupressaceae > Cupressus > Cupressus sempervirens. The sequence goes on from CM053791.1 coordinate 666,181,780, forward strand.
TTCCAGGACTCTAAATCATTAATACCAAGAGCCTCTTCTATAGATTTTGGTTCATCAATATTACCATTCAAAGAAAATATACACCTCCAATCATCAAGATAATATCCATACCTTTCTGGTGCTTTCTTCTATCTACTAGACCTTCAAAAAACATATGATTCAAGTTTAGGTTCATGTTCATGATCAAGTTCTCCCGCTTCCTTTGATGATTTAGAACTCGTACAGATCTCTTCAACAACTTTTCTTTCTAAGGGCCTCAATTCATCTTTCTCAAGTGTAGCAAGAAGTTGAATCACATCTTTCTTTTCTTTTATCTATTTTGGCTATACTATAATAGAAGAAGGCTCAGTTTCTCTAAAAATAACACTTTTGGAGCAAAATACCTTTTTTACAATAGGATCCCAAAGCTTATATCCTTTCACACCATAACTATATCTGATGAAGATAAATTTGATAGCTTTGTTGTCCAATTTTATGTGCTTCTCCTTTGGCACATGAGCATATGGCTCACAACCTAAAACTCCTAGATGTCTAAGTCAAGGCTTGTGGCCCGACCATGCTTCCATTTGTGTCTTATCAACAAGTGCTGATGGAGGAGAGCTATTTATTAGGTAGAAGGAAATGACTATAGCTTCGGCCCAAAAATTTTGTTCTAGTCTAGCTCCACTCAACATACTCTTAGCCTTCTCCATCAAGGTCCTATTCATTCTTTCATCAACTCCATTCTGTTGTGAAGCATATGGAGTTTTCTTCTGTCTTTTAAAACCACAACCATTAAAAAATGTGTCAAAATCATTAGATAAATATTCACTTCCATTATCAGTTCTCAAATGCTTTATCTTCTTTCTAGTCTAAAACTCAACAATTTTTTTAAGTTCTTTAAAATGACTGAAAACTTCAGCTTTAATTCTAAGAAAATAAACCCATGTTCTTCTACTGAAATCATCAATGAACAAAACATGATAAATTGATCTACCAATAGAAGGAACATCAACTAGATCAAATACGTCCAAATGGATTAGATCCAAAATACATGAGGAATTATGAGAACTTTAGTAAAACTGAACATAGTTTTGTTTACCATAGATACAATACTCACAAAAAAAAATTCAAGGTTGTAGTAATTCAACCCATCAACAAGGTTTAATTTCTTTAAGGTTCATAGACCTTTCTCACCTATGAGGCCAAGTCTTTGGTGTCATAATAGTCTTCTCTATAGGTAACTTTGATTCAATAGATAGAGCACCCTTGGGTACCCGAAAACTATGACAATCTGTTGAAAGAGAAACCCTCTCCTTCTCCAACAAAGTAGTCCTCTTCACAATCTTATCAAATGTACTATTACACTCAACTATGCATGCATCAAGCTAGTACAATGTACCCAATCTGCTTCCTCTTTCTATTACCATAGCACCTCTCACCATTTTCACACTTGCTTCAAAAAATTGTACATGCACACCCACATCTATTAGTTTGCTAACAAATAAAAAATTCCTCGCTAGTCCCAGGGTATGCAAGACACCATTAAATCTTTGAATTTTACCATTAGAAAATTTCACATGAATACTTCCATGACCAACAATATCAAGAACTAAGTTACCACCCAAATACACCTTACCACAATCAAACTTTTTGTATATACTAAACCAATTTCTATTAGGAGTCATGTGAAAAGATGTACTCGAGTCTATCAACCATGGATTATCACCTACATGAGTGGCCAAGGCTATGATGAAATCATCTCCATCTTCCTTCTCAGACTCAAAATTAGAATCTAGCTTCTTCTTCTTTTTCTTTTCCTCTTTGCAGTCCTTTCAAAGGTATCCAAGTTTGCCACAATTCCATCAAACCGCCTTGGACTTAACATGATATTTTGATCTCCCCTTATTCTTTGATTTAGAACAGCGATGCTACTTCTCATTCTTGTCTCTTTCCTTTCATATTCCTCAAACACTCAAAGCCTCTTTCACATTTAGAGAGACTTTCCTTCTCATCTTTTTAGAAAGTAGAGAACCAAAAATGTCTTCTAGCTTCAAGACAATTGAAGTGCTCCCTATGGCCATGACAAGGCTGTCCCATGAGTCTAGCAATGAACATAGTAATATTTGGAACCTTTCTTCTTCATCCATCCACACCCCAACTAAGGTCAACAGAGTGACCAACATATTAAAACTTTCAAGATGCTTAGAAATTTTTCCACCTTCTTCCATTCTCAATGAATACAACTTCTTCCTCAAGAAAATCTTGTTCACAAGTGATTTTTCTTGATAGGTCTCACTTAGGTTCTTCCAAACCTTCTTCGCTGTAGGTTCTAAATAGACATTAATCAATATAGAGTCTGTAAGACACAATCTAATGAGACTTTTAGCTTTTCTATCTCTCACATCATAATCTACCAATGAAGTTGGATATGTAGGCCTCAACTTCTTTTCATCAACTACATCCCATAAATCCCAATCAATCAATAGATCTTCCATCTCCAGCTTCCACATTTCAAATTTTGTGCCAAAAAACTTATCTACATCAATCCTCCCTAATGTGCTTACCATCTTTGCAACACAAAAATAAAAATCTCTGCACAAGCTCCCACTCAAACCTTGATTAGCTCAAAAAACCCTATACCGAGCAAATAGAACAAAAATTGGCCAGGCTCTGATACCACTTGTAAGGAAGCTAAAGTGTGTGGAATCACTTCCTACACTAATCTTTGAGGGCATAATTATGGAAATTCAACTAACTATTGCAAAGATCTCAAGAAATGCATAATAACATAATAAAATAATAATGGAGACATCACACAATGATTACTATGGGGAAACCCTTCTGAGAGAAAAACCCCACCCTCCAAAACCTGTACAATCTATTCTAAAATCTAGAAGGTTACAACACACTTGCTATGCAAGTTCTTATAGGAGTGCATCACCGTAACTCAAAGTTAGACTCGGTCTCAAGGAGACTCCTTCTAGCTTCAATCTTGCAAATTGAACTCGATGATTCAAACATCTCGCCAAGCTCTCCTTTTATAGCGATTTGTCACTTGGAAACCATTTCTAGTTTTTACAAGACCATGGGCCAAAACCATGGCAAAAAAAACCATGCCAAATGTTACCCACTTGTAATTTGTAACTCCAACAATACCATTTTCATCCATAATTTTGTCCTCTGGTTTAGACCCCCATAAAGGTCATATAGTAAGTTGTTTACTCTAAAAATATCCCTTCTACATTTATCTAGAGACTAGACACATTTTTAACAACTCATATAGTTTTTCCCAACTCGTAAACATGTGAAAAACTATCACAAAAAAATTCTAGAAATTTCTAAAATTTTTCTAGAGTTTTCTAGAAAAAGCTTGCAAGGTTGAGACATAATTCTCAATAGTCTACAATGTATATTGTGTATCTATCCAATAGACTTCTTTCCGAGGTCACCATTCCAGAATTAATTTACTAGTTGTTCTTATATGCCAAATAGCTCTCTTAGGCATTAAATTCAAGAAAATCATATTGCCTAGATATTATCTATAAATGCTACTCTCTATTGTAAAGATATTAGTGACAATAAAATATTGACATAATAAATGTGTATATATTTAGGATATAATTCTCATTTTTTTCATCTTAACAATTGCAATTAGAGGACACGAAGAATCTATGTCATGGTATTACTTAAAAATTATGAAATATATTTAATATAAATATAGGAGAGTTGGAAATAGTTGGAGGATAGCTTAGTTTACTTAGGAGGATAGTAATTCACCTTTACTCTAAGTAATGTTTACTATGTCTTCAATTTCCACAAGATAGGGGAATGAATAGTTTAATCTGAAGGACTTTTCTATTTTCAAAGGGAAGATCTTTAACATAATCTATCTAGAAAATTCTTCTAGGCTAGGATTCTAATAGTGGATATGGGTGAAAAGGTGGCTTGTCCATAAGCTAAACATGATTAAATAGCCCTAAAGTTCATCATCTAAAAGAACATTGAAAATTCTCTTCTAACCCTATCACTTTTGATTTCCATCCCCAATATAATTTTTTCTAATCCTAAATCTCTCTTTTCACACTTCAGGGACAAGTGTGATTTTAATTCTGAAATCATATCCTTACTGTTTCCTACAAATCATTTATCATATACATGTAGAGAAATAATATGTATCCACAACCTTCATCTTTATAATACGGATAGTGATATGATTTAGATATTGTAAACCCTAAAGACAAAAAATGTGTATCATTCTTTTGGCACCACATTTTGGGTGACTTCTTCAAACCATACAAAGTATTTTTCAGCTTACATACTAGATGCTCTTTTTCTTTTTCCACAAATTACTGTGGTTGGGACATATATATCTCTTCTTCATGATCATCATGAAGAAACACCATCATCACATCCATCTTCTAAATTTCAAAGTCTTTTTCCACTACAAGTGAAAATAGAAATCTCATATATGTTTGTTTAGCTATAGGAGAAAATATTTCTCCATAATCAATCCCTTCTTTCTGAGAATACCCATATGGAACTAATATTTCCTTGTACTTATCGATCCTATTGTCTATAGTATACTTCTTCTTAAACACCCATTTACATCCGACTATCTTTCTACTTTGAGGCAAGGGTACAAGATCCCAAGTTACATTCTTCTCCAAGGACTTTGTTCATCCTTTATGGCATTCCACAAAGAATCTTAACTTGGCATATCTATTGCTTCTTTGACAATCCTAGGCTCATCAACATTCGTATGAAAAGTGTGGACACAATTAACATTCAACATAGAATAAGTAAACCTCTCTAGTGAATAACTATACCTATTAGGCTACTGCCTCTCCCAAGTAGATATCCTCACTTCCTATGGTGAAAATTTCTTAGGTTTAACATGAGGTTCAGAATAAGGTGCTTCTTCACTTTTATGATTACTCAAGCTTTCTGCATCCTCATTCTAAAGTAATTTAAGATCCTCATTCTTAGCTTCATTTGGAATCTCAAATATCTCCCATCTAGAAGCTAAAGGGATTTGAACAACTTCCTTTCTCTTTTTTCTCTTCTTTGACTACTCTACAAAGATAGGTTTCATCTTGCGAAAATAGCTCTTTGTTGCACAACAATTTTTTAGTGAGAGGGTTCCATAATTTGTATCCCATCACACCAATGTCATACCTAATAAAAATACATCTCACCACTATTTTATCCAACTTGGTGTTGATTTATGGTGTTGAATCAGAATCTATAACAATTTATACTTTTCTCAGATTCATCCCCATCTATCAATAACTTGTGTATGCGAAATGATAAATATGAACTTGTGGTAACATGTAAATTGGTTCAATCACATGCATAAAATTAATAACACATAACACAATATTTTCTACCCAAAAACCCTCTAAGGTGAAGATAAAATTGGGGTGGTGATGACACCCACAAATCTTCATTATTGTAGTAATAAACTTAACCAATTAAGGTTATAATGTTTGACCATAAAATATTATCTACTCTGTGTGGAGTCTATCATGTTAAAGACTTAGGAAAATTTTATGTCTCACCTTGTTAAAGGATTTGACACTTAACACTAAGTAACAAATATTGTAGGAGATTTGAAAAGAATTGTTAATACCACTCTATTAAGAGATTTACCCTGATTCAAGTCTATTAAAACTAATTTAGCACCTTAGTCTCAGCTTTCTTTGCAATATAATTTTGAGTCTCCTCCTTACTAACTAATCCTATCCTCTAATCTAATAACACTTGTGTTTCCCTTTTACATTCACTATATATGAATAGGTTAATTGCTCTGTTAGATGATAAAAGAAACCTTGAATGATTTTTGATCTTCTCAATCCTTCATAGTAAAATGCTTCATTTTCTAAGATATACTCTTCTCTTCCCCTCATTCTTATGATCTAGGTTAAGATCATCACTATTTAATGATTCAATGAGGAGTCTTCTAGATGATTCTATGGTATTCCTCTTCATCCTTATCATTGAACATACACATAGGGATATGTGATCTGCATCATGTAAATGTTTTGTAACAAACTCTTTAAGTATTAAATGTTCGATAACAACCTCTTCAAAACATAAATAAAGCTTCCATGTTAGCCTAATAATCATTTTTCCTAAAACTTTGTTCCATTTTTATTTTTATGTCAACTTTGCATTGCTTGATGTTTAATTTGTATATTGCTTGACATTGTTGTTGCTCAGTCTTTTTTAACCTTTTGATGCTCAACATATATTGTGCTTGACAAATACTATATCACTTGGTACTTATATACTTAGAATTTCACTTGATCATTGATGTCGTGTGAGGTTGTTGATGAGCTCAATAGATATAGAAAATTATTCTATGACCATACACTTACTCAACTTCTATAGAACTTTCTTGGTACATACTATCTTATGAACATGACTCAGCCTATGTAGAGTAGCTTGGTCATAGTGATGACCATTTGACTCTACCTTGTAAATGACTAAGTAGTTAACACTGATAGACAAAAATGGTTAGAGATACCAACACTTTGACCTACTCAGTTCAAGTACATGAGTGTATGTCTCACAGTCAAAGACATGCAAATGTCATATTGAGGGCTTCTTACTAGATCATACTTCCATAGGCTTTTTCTTGAATAGTGCTATCATAGGAAAAAGATTCAAAAAATAACATGTTGTATCCACTCCTTTGGCCCAACCTTCTACTTTAGCTTGGAAATTCCCAACATGCTCCCTATGCTCTCCATCAATTACAAATTTATCCTTAATGCTATTCTATTTTTTTGTGGAGTATAAGGTGTCATCTTATGCCTATTAATGCCATGATATTCATAGAATTTTTCAAAATATTCATTACAAAACACATTACCATTATTTGTCTTGAAACATTTATCCTTTCTCCCATTTTGGTTTGCAACAAAGTTTTTAAATTCTTTAAAATAGATGAACACTTCCATGTTCTACTTCAAAAATTTAATGAATGTTCTTCTCAAATAATCATCAATTACTGATACATAATATGTTGAATTATACATAGAAGGAACATCCACAACACCAAATACATCTAAGTGAATATAGTCCAACAAACTAGAAGATTTTTGAAAACTAGAACAAACTGAATATGGTTTTTCTTTCTATAGATGCAATATTTGTAAATATAAAATTCAAGGTTACAATTGACCAAACCATCAACCAATTTCTTATTCTTCAAGGTTTTTAAGCCTTTCTTGCCAATATGGCCAAGCCTATAATGCTAGAGTATTGTTTTCTCAGTAGGAAGTTTTATTTTCGTATCATTCACACCATGTCTTGTCATATGAGAATTATCAGACTTAACAAAGATGCTATTACAAGTTATAGGTTTGACATCTAACCTATACAGTGATAAAATGCATTCATCTTTAGCTAAAACAATCAAACCCCTAGTCATCTTGCAACCACCATGGACAAATGTTACCAGAACTCCAACATCATTAAATTGATGACAAAATGTAAATTTTGAGCCATACTAGGTATATGAAATACTCCATCAATTCCTTTTACTTTGTCATTGGGGAAATTTATTGGGACTCTTCCTCTTCCAACAATCTCTAGTGTGGAATCATTTTCTAGAAACACTTTTCTAACATTGTATGGTTCATACTTTGAGAACCACTCTTTATGTGTTCTCATGTGGAATGTCACTCTTGAGTCCACCAGCCATATGTCATTAGATGTAGGCAGAACCAAGGCCACTACGAAGGCTTTTAGTGTTTGAAGTGTAATTTTTCTCCTTATTGTCCTTTCAAATATGATCTTTCTGCCCACAACTTCAACATTTCACCTTGGACCTTTTTCTAGGAGTGGTAAATCATCACTCCTAAGACTTTAACTTTGTGTCCTTCTTCTTACTGTTTTCCTTAGATCTACCTCATATAGTGAGAGCTTCTTTGGCTGCTTTAGAGGACTTCCTTCATATTTTTCTCTAATAAAAGTGCAGTAACTACTTTGTCCATTTTAAACTTGAGAGTCATGTTTCCAATGGCCATTGCCTAGCGATTCCACAAATCAGGGAATGAGCACACTAATAACATGCAACACTCTTCTTCACTAATCAACACACTAATAGATTTCAACTACCCAATCACCATATTGAATAGTTGTAGATAATCTTCCATAGTCATTCCTCCATGCATCCTCAAAGAGTAAAATTTATTTTCCAAGAAAATCATTTTTACCTCGGATTTTCCCTGATAAATGTCTCCCAACTTCTTCCACAAGGAATGTGTGGTTTTATCTCCATGAACATTAAATAAAACTAAGTCTACAAGACTCTATCTTATCATTCCTCTATCCTTTCAATTTGTTAAATCCTAATCTTCCTACTTCACACCTAAAGGTCTATTGCTAGACACAATGATCCATAGATCACCATCAACTAGCATAGCTTCAACTTTAAGTTTCCACAACTAAAAGTTTTTACCATTGAAATTTTCAATGTCCACTGTTCTTAGCATACCATCCATCTCAAAATTTTAGATAAATTTTTCAAACTCTCACCAAAACCATATTGACACACAAAACCAAAGCCTACCCACCAAGGATAACACAACTGGTTAGGCTCTGATACCACTTGTTTAGAAAGGAACAGTGGGTAAATGCTTTTTGAATACCAAATGATAGGGAAATAAGAAATGATAAATCTGAGAGATATGCAAGTAAATAACATAGAAAACACACAACAAAGATAAAATAATAGATTTAATGTCGGAAACCCTTTCAGGAAAAAACCCATCACTCAAAACCATGAGAAAATATTGCATTACTATAAACAATTTATGCAAAATAACTCTAAATTTATCATAGGCTCAAATTGCATTTAAAATCAAATTCATTTCAGCATATAACTCTTCATGAATTATGGAACCATTTATACACACTACAAGGTTAAAGTAAAAAGTTGTGTCACCATTTAGGATGACTTATCTAAAAGACTGAATTTTAGTATTTCTATATAAAAATTAATTTTATTCAAAAATATGATCTAGATAAATTCTTTATAGCTAAGTTATATATGTTTTTACACTTTTCCAATTGGAAATCTCTATTAAATTCATGTTGTATACAAGTTTTTGTCCAATCACTAAAGAAATAAAACTAGTTAAGATAATTGACATTTCAATAAATCTTACTCTTTTTAATGATACTTTTTAAATAACATTTAAGCACCATTTTATACATCTCAAAGTTAAGAATATTTTCAAATAGAATTTATAGTGTTTTACTTGGATATAATATATTATAATTAAAAAATACTACAACTAACATTTTAACACTTGAGAAGATGTTGATTTTAAGAAAGAAAAAAATAGTAAATATTATAAGAAAAAAAATTAAAAATCCTATGACGTTCTAGAGGAGAGAGTCTTCTTCAAAAATGTATAATTTTTTTTGGTTAGAATAGATTTTTTTTGAAAAATATGGTGGGAGATGAAAACTATCAATTTTAAGTGAGTTAAAATTTGAATTATTATAAAAGAGAAAATATAGCTCAAAAGCTAATTTTATTTTTGATTGATCTAGTTTTATAATCCATCTACAATATAATTTGATATCAAAGGGAAAAGAGATTATTTGTATATAGTTTTGTAGTGGGAACTAGACCTCTCATTTTTAGCATTTTTCAACAACTAAAAACTTGTTGCCAAGTTTTAGTTGTCCCTTTTTACTTTTGATGAAGGTTTTTGGTTAGATTGAGAATGTGTCTACATGAAGTATGTCCAAGTTTCTCTTAGGTAACTTACATCTCACCTTTCCTGATCCATCTACTTTCTTCCATTGTGAACTTCATGTCTATTCAGTGTGCATGAGATTTAGGTAGTCTAGGAGTCATTGGTTTGTACTCTGGCATCTTCTTGATGAGAAGTAGGTTGTTTTCCACCTCATTATCAAGTACCTGGTCTTAACATTTCATTTTCCATGACTTTAAAGATTTTGAGAAACTCTTCCCCCTGAAGCAAACCACATCACGTAGTTAGATAATTAATTATCTAATTCAAAAGATTTGATGATGATTTTTGAAAATAGAACATGCAACATGCAAGTTTCACTCCTAGCTACCACGCATTCATGACTCCAAACTAGTCTGCAAAAGAAGAAGAAAGTTGTTCAGATGATTTCACCTCGATTTGATGTAATCTCTAGTTTCCTTCGGAAGCCTCCTAAAGTGATGTCTAGATTGGTCATTGATAAATATTCAAGCAATCTATGTGTAGAAATAGAAAAGCCCATAATAGAGAAGAATGTTGATAAAGCATTTTAGTTGGATTTCATTTTGAATAAGGTTGGTCTCAGTCCATCTACTGCAAAAAGTGATTTTTAGAATTTTGAATTGATTGCTGCCCAAATGTCAAAGAGAACAAGGAAAGAGAAAGGATCAAAGGAGCAACTCAAAGAGAAAGTTTAGATGCTAGTATATTAAATCAATTCGGTTAGAAATTCTTCTAATGTGAAGACAATAGTTACTTGACCAACCTTAGCAAGCCCTAATGGAATTCTTGATCATACCATTGTTGAAAGAGTAAACAAATACAAGTCAGCTTTGATAAAAAAAATGATAGAAGATGCTTCAAAACTTATAACTGGAGTGAAGGAAATATATGGAAAAGTCATTGAACAGATACAAGAAATGTCTAAAGAGCTAGAAAGCAACAAGGAGAAAAAAGTCTCTTGGCAAAATGTAGTTGATGAACTACAAGAAATGTCCAAGTTAGATATAAACACCCAGATTCTCAAAAAAATTATTGCTGATCTAAGTGAGAATTAGAAATGCATCCAGAGTAAAATTATTAACTTTAAGATGATAAATATAAGTAAAGGGACCACTAAATTTGAAAAACTAATAGCTTAATGTTAACAACTAAAAATGAAAGTTGTGGATGAGCTAGTCTCTATTACCACAGGTGGAGCAATAGTAAATGATCTTTGACATATTGATTGGAAATTTCTTCTTGATTCCTTCATTGGTAAAATTCATTGATAAATGGAGAATTGAGTGGCAGATGCCAAAACTATGATGAATCTCATTCTAGTCACAATCACTCTAGAAGATTGCAACATTTCAGCCTATCAACAAGAGTTGAAAGAGATCCAGGATAAATACTTTATGACCAAACTCATGATGGAGAACATGTTTGTTCCCAATTATGATTTAATGGTGATCATCCTCGATGCTTATAGGACTTCCAAAGATAAGTAAATTATGTCAAGATAGACAGAGTTCATAGCTAGAAGACTAGTGATTGGATATATATGCATTCTTAGTAATCCTAGCTTAAGTTATGTTTTTAGTGTTTTCCTTGTATATTTTATTTTTAGTGAGGTTAATTCCTCTCCTAAACTATATATTTTGGATGTATTCATTAACCACAAAAGAGTAGTTTTAACCTCCATGTCTGTATAAGGAGTCATTTTTAACTTTGTAAAGAGACATTTTGGGCTTTAGAGAAAGGGAACAATATGCTAAAATTTTGATCAAAAGATAATTTTTGAAAAGTGTGTAAAAATATTGTCTTTGTAATAAAAAATTCCTCTTAGGTTCTTGGTGCAAGAAAATAAAGGAACATGCAATTTGAGTTCTCTTTCAAATCTAAATTGTTAGAAATGTTGATTCTCTTTGTAGTGAGCATTTTCATGATATTGTGTAGATGTTTATGAATGTTTGGATAAATATTGTGCTAGTGATAATTCACAAGCATAGATCTTGATTGTTGTAATTAGCAGTTTAAGTTAGTCCTAGAAAGCTTCAAAGTCATCTGGTGCATTCATCATCAATGGCTTTCTATTGATCTTTTAAAATTTAATTTCATTTTTTTATGAAAAACTTCAAAATTATATCAAACGAGGGAGTTGTCCCTCTAAATGCAGAGGAAGGTCACATATCAAAGGCCTATCCAACATTGTATTGTGAATAGTTTTCCACATACACTCTAGTGGCCCATTTTTATAGTGACAAATCTATTTACCAACAAATTTTTGGTGACTCTGCTGGTGATATTGAACAAGAAAAGATTGAAAATCACCTATGATGAAGGAAGATGGTGCTACCACATGAGAACATTTTTTTAGTTCTCCAACCAAACCTTGGCTTCCAAGACACACAGGAAGATATTATTTCAGACTTTAACACTCTAGCATGGAGGTGTAGATGAAGTGCTCAACAATATCATCAAGTAAATCAAGTTCTAGAAGAAGAAGAAGAACTTGGGGAAATCTTATGAAGAGCTCCTATTGGTCAAATCTTTGTAGTCATTGAAATAATAGTTGTTATCCCAAGAAGAAACAAGAAGAATCTTGGTCACATCCAAGGGAATGTAAATAGTAACCAATAAGCTAGCTGAAAAACAATACACTTGAGTGGATAGACCAAAAGGTCTACTAGACAAAGACTTTGAAGCCCTTCAAAAGTTAGATTTCAAGTCAGTTTCTCCTAAGAAGAAGAAGAAGATTAAGTCTATTATTAGGCCATGTTCACCATCCAAGGCTACTATTTCTCCTGTAGCCTTTCAAGCTCGGATCATACCAGGTACCCTTGTACCTCTAGCCATCAATTCACAACCTTTGAATATCATTCTTCTAGCCATGGTACAACAAGAACCACAACCACTAGTCCCATGGGAAGCTGCTATTGGTCCTTTAGCTTTAGAAAATCAATTGCATGACATGCCTATTGGCTCCCAAAAAATTCTTCCTAAGTTTTTTGGAGACAAAAAGGTCACAACTAATCAACATATTAGTGCATTTTTTATGATGAGTGGGGTTCTTTCAATTCAAAATGAAGATGTTTATGTTTGTCTCTTTGTTGAAACACTCACAAAAGTTGTGGCTAAATGGTTTGGTCAGCTACTAGCTGGATCAATTACTTCATGGGAAACCTTGATTCAAGCTTACGAGAGAACACCATGGTGTAAGTTGTCTTGAGATGGCTAGATTCATGAAAATGCATTTGATAATAGAGAAAATAGAAGAATATGTGGCCCCTAAAGATACAATAGAACCTATAATTGGAACCTCTTCCATAGAATTTCTAGAATATGAATCTTATTGTGAGAATGTCAAAGATATTAACAATCATTCTTGCAATGTGTCTACACCAAATTGGAGACAAAGATTAGAAGAGAAGTGGGGTAAAGAAGCAAAGGATTAAGCCTTTGATGAGACTTCTAACTAAATTCTTTTGCATAAGCATACTATGAAAGAGCCTTTACAAGTAAAAGAGATAGATAAAGTCAAGTCCTCCCCATTGTTGAAGACTCTTTTGATTTCATTTATCATTGTAAGAAGACCAAAGTGCAGATTTCTCATTTGTACTACCTAAAATCCAACACACATTAGTTAGATAGGTTAATTCAATGCATTGGTAAAGAAAAAGTTTTGCCTAAAGTTACTATCAACCAAAAGTCAAAAATTTCTCTAGAAGATGAGAATTTGGAAGGGCTCATAACCAAGAAAGAATCATTTGTTGCAACTTCTCTATCAGATACACTCAATCCATTCTATGTCTCCCTCTATATAGTTGGATGCAAGTTAAGTAATTATATTATTGATTTTTGTGCATCCAATAATGTTATTCCTCCAAAGGTGGCCCATGCCCTAGGTCTCTCTCTAAATAAACCATCCTAGAAGAGTGTATTGTATGGAGGAAAAAAAAGTTCTATTGATTGGCTAGTTAAAAGATGCTCAAGTAGCTCTTGTAGCACATCTAGAAAAAAAGTTAATATCGAATATCTTGGTTGCTGATATCCCATCTAGTAATGGGATGCTATTGAGTAGAAGTTTTTGTGAAGATATTGAAGGTGAAGTCAATATGGAAATGTCTCATATGCTCATCCCAATTGGAGATAAAAAGGTTCAACTCAATCTTGAACCTAAAGCTAAATATATAGTCTTGAAATTGGATGATCCAAGGGCTGAAATATTGTATGTTTATACTAGACATGGAAAATATATGATGACATCTACTAAAGAGGATTTAACTGAGCCTCCTATGCCTAGCATAACCAATGAATTATGGTCAATGGAGTCTAATGGGAGTTATTCTTTTTTTGGTTCAAATGGTGGGATAGTTTTGATGTCACCTAAAGGAGAGAAGTTCCCAAAAGCTTATAAGTTAGTTTTTAAAACCACTAATAATACCAAAGAATATGAAGCTCTTCTACTTAGCCTCTAATATGATAGAGAAAAAGGGGTCAAACAACTCAAAGTATTAGGAGATGAAAAATTAATTATCAACCAGGTGTGAATGCGATATCAAACAAAGAATGCAAGACTGAAGGCATATAGAAATAGAGTATGGAATGAGATTGAGCATTTCAATTCTTTTTCTGTATCTTCTATTTTTTGTGAACAAAATTCCAAATTAGGTTTTCTCATAGTCTCTACTTCTCTCCTTATTCCTCATGTTGAGTTTAATAGAGATATCTACATAGTGGAGATGATTCATAGACCTAGTGTGCCAGATAATGATCGACGTTGCCAAGTCTTTGATGATGATGGGTAAATCATTGCATTTCTTGAGGGATGAGCTCTATTTTTAGATCTGAATTTTGAAGGATCGCAAAATGTCGAGATTAGAATCATGATGAGACATAAGAAGATAATGCCGAGATTATTCAACTTCAAGGTAATTTTATTCCAAGTGGATTTGTCACCCTTGAAAGTCTTTTTGATAAAGAAGATAAAAGGAAAGACAAAGTAGAAGATATTATATCTTCTAATTCCTCAGGTCATGAGAAGGTAAACATTGGTTCTAAAGAAATTCCAAAGATGGTCCTAATAGGGAAATATTTGTCATCAGAAGAGAAAGGAGAATTTATGATTTTTTTGAAGGCTTACCAAGATGTTTTTGCTTGGGGTTATGAATATTTGAAGGAATTCATGAATGGAACATTTAAACATCAAATTCCTTTGAAACCTAGTTCCTCTCCCTTTCAGCAAAAACAAAGGAAATTCAATGAAGTTGATAAAATGCTTAAAGAAAAGATTATCTACCCTATCCACCATTCAGGGTTGGTAGCCAATATTGTCCCAATCAGGAAGAACAATGGTGAGATAGGGATATGTGTTGACTTCCAAAATCTGAATTAGGCATCAGTTAAGGATAATTATGGGCTCCCTATCATGGATCATATTTTCCAGTTGGTATCTAGTTCTGAGCTCATGTCAATGTTAGATGGTTTCTCTAGTTATTATAAGAATAGTGTTGCACTAGAAGATCAACATAAAATAACTTTTACCACTCCATGGGGTATATTTGCGTACAATTGTATGCCTTTTGGTTTGATAAATATTGGAGATACTTTTCAATGGGAAATGGATCATTTGTTTGCAGATCATTTTTTGATGATCTTATGGTGGTTTTTAAACATAGAAGAGATTGTGTTCATCATCTAGAATTTGTCTTGCATTGATGTCAAACCCACGATATCTTGCTAAATCATAAGAAGTCTATATTTGGAGTGATAGAAGGAAAACTACTTAGACACATTGTCTCCAAAGAGGCTATTCAGATAGACCCAAAAAGGGTGAAAGCTATCCAACAATTATCACTTCCCATGAGTAAATTAGGGGTTAGTTCTTTCTTTGGATAGATAAACATCGTAAGGAAGTTTGTTCTAGACTTATCTAAAATTACAAAGTTAATTCTGGATATGATGAAAGGGAATATAATTTTAAATGGATAGAAGAAGGTAAGGTTTCTTTTGAACAAATTAAGTCTAGGATTGCTAATGTGCCTACTCTTTCTTATCCAAATTTCTCTAAAAAATTTCATTTGTATTGCTATGCATTTGAGAACACTTTATTTTCTATACTCACTCAACTTGAAAAAGATAATATTGATGCCCTAATAGCATTCATGAGTTTCCCTCTTAAGAAACATGAATTAAAATATTCTTTGATTGAAAAGAATACATATGCTCTAGTTAGAGGAGTGAAAAAATTTAGGTTTTACATCCTAAACTCTCACTCCAAGGTATTTGTTTTGGATTCTACAGTAAAGACTATTCTAACACAATAGGAGATCAGTGTGAAAAAAAGAGCTTCCTAGATAGCTCAAGTACAAGAATATGATCTCAATATCAAACCTACAAAGCTTGTTAGAGGAAAGGGTTTGTGAAAATATATTGCAAAAGGATCTTCAAGGAATGAAGAAGAGACAAGAACGGAAATTCCATTAGTTCTATTCATTAGTAATTTTGATAATTGGTTTTCCAATATTGCCTATTTTGTGACATATAGAGAATGCCCAACTCATTTGTCTCCCAAAGAAAAGAGGACCCTAGAATTGAAATCTACGAAGTGCATTATCTAGGGTGACATGTTTTACAAGAAGGGAATAGATGGTACTTTCCTAAGATGTGTGGGTTCTGAGAAAAGAAAGGAGCTACTTCAATTGTTTCATGACAAAACATGTGGAGGTCATTACTCAACATTAGTAATGGCCTATAAAATTTTGGGAAACTATTTTTACTAGCCTATAATGTTCAAAGATGGAGAAGAATGGGTCAAGAAGTGTGACTCTTGTCAATATTTCAAAGGAAGAGTTGAATTAGTAGTACTCCCCTTGAAACCAGTGTTGATCGAAGAATCCTTTCAACAACAGGGTTGGGACTTTATTGGTCCTATCCATCCTCCATCCACTAACATACATACTCACAATTTAATGGCAACTAATTATTTCACAAAGTGGGTAGAAGCCATTCTAGTCAAGCAAACAACTTCAAAAGTGGTGTGCAGTTTCATCAAGAAAAATATTTTGGTTAGGTATGGTGTTCCTAACAAGAATGTTATTGATAATGATACAAAATTCTCCTCACAAGAAATTTCAACCTTCTCCTATCAATATGGAATCATTCTCTTTCATTTGTTAGATTATTTCACACAAGGAAATGATCAAGCAGAATCAATCAATAAAAATATTATATCAATTATGTAGAAATTGATAGATGATAATTAGAGGTTTTAGTGTAAACACTTATATGATGTGCTATGGGAATATTGTACCAATAAGAAGAGGGCAATAGGGCTATCTCCCTTTGAGATCCTATATGGTACCAAAGTAGTTTTACCCCTTCCTATGTAATTATCTACTTTGAAGTTAAAGAATGCTATTGAAAACCATGAATTCAAAGATGCTCTTGATAAGAGAATATTATATTTGACCAAACTTGAAGAGGAAAGAGATGTGGTTGTAGATAGAATACATGAACATCAATCCCAAGTCAAGAAGTTATTTGATAAGAAAAATAAACAAAGGGTGTTCTAGGAAGGTGATCTTATCCTACTTTGGGATAAGCACACAAACCCAAAGGGTTTACATAGAAGATTTGACTCCTTATGAAGAGGAAAATTTCAAATCAAAGAGGTATGTGGGAAAAAATCCTTTATTTTATCATACCTTAGTGACACCCAGTTGTTGTTACCTTACAATGGGAAACACTTAGAAGCATTATCATCAATAGAAGGTGTAGTGTCAAACTTTTTTGTATATAAGTTGGCCCATTTTTGGTGTGCTCTTGTTAATTTGTGTTACTTTTTATTTTTCTTTTGTTATCGTATTTTATGTGTTTTTTCCCTCTTTTGCAAAGTGGTTCATCATGTGACTCTATAGCGCAATGGATAAAGCAGTGTTCTAAATTTACTAGGTTCATGCTTCATCCTTTGAAGTCCTTGTCCCCAGTTAGAGCTATTTGTTTTCTCGATATCAAGATTGCCTCAATCCTCACCTTTTCAAGGTTATTATTAGTTTTGAAATATGCCTTATTTTAAGCATTAAAATGGTCATTTTCCCTTTTAAAAAGTTTTGCCCTTCAAATATCTTTCACCCTTTTCTAGCTCCATTCTGCCTTTTGAATTTTTTGAATTCCAACTCCCGAGTCTCAAATTATCAATGGTTAATGAAAGACATTGAAATACATATTTTCAACCAAAAAATTAACTATTAACCTTTGAAAAGGTTAAGCTTTGGGGGCCAAAACACATATTCTAAACAATTAACCTTAACCATTAACCTCTAAAAAGGTTAAGGTTCGGGGTCCAAAATACATGTTTCTATTTGAAATCTTAACCTCTCCACTCTAAAAAAAAAAGGTTAAGATAAATCTCCAAAATATGTATTTCAAGCCATTAACCTTAACCTCTCATCCAAAAAAGTTAACGTTAAAGGCTCAAAACATGTGTTTTTAATATGGTTATTAACCTCTTAAACTTCTTGGTGAAGGAAGTGTATGTGAGTGGTTCATAATTAGTCATAACAAAAACTCATGTATTTACATCGTCTTAGCCTATGGTTTTCAAAAGACATCACTGGTATTTTCAATAATCCATGCCTGTGGTCTATAGTGAACCTCACAAGGATGAAATCTAATGTCACCCAAAGGAAGTGTGTAGCATGGTATCTACTTAGAGATACTGTCAACTATTTGGCCAAATACTAGACCTCCCTCAACTTGTGGCTTTGCAATTTAACTTGGCAATTGGAAAGATTCCAATATAGGCACATGAGCTATTTGACATAATTCCTTCAAAAAAAGGAGAATTGCATGAAGAAACAAACCATATCAAGAATTAGGCAATTTATCCATATAGCCTAGGTGTGCATTACATACGCACTCTCAAGATACACAGCCATGGTATCAAGTATAAAGTTTTTGCCTATGATCTCACACTAACACTATCATATGTGACGATCCATTGAAGGAAATTCCTAAACATGGATCTCTCCGCAGATAACAAAGTCAACTTTCAATTGATGACGTTTACTTCCATCTCAACAAGTTCATGGTTGTATATAGAATCATTCAAAAAATAGTATGGCACATGAAGGTCTCCTAACTATTTGATAGAAAGTATAATATATATACAAAGGTGGCGATCATGGATGTCTGAATAAAACCTTGTTGTAAACACACCCTACATTTTAACAATACCAAAACTAGAAGAAAGCTCGAGTGCATATATATCTTGTATATGAAATAATGGGAATATGTGTTTCTTGACAAAATGCCAGTATAAAATCTATAAAACAATCTTGGTGAGCATATAAAATGACCTACATTTGTCTCTTCCTAAAAATAATCGCACAAAGTTAAAAGATTAGGTATCCTTCTTAACATTGAAGTTAGTGTTCCCTAAATAAAGAAATCATCTTTAGTAGTGACATCACAAGAAATGAGGGTGGATGTTGTTTATGACTGAATCTTTAAAATCTCTTTACATTGACTGTGCATTAACATTTTTTGATGTTGGCAATCATTCTCGAGAAAAAATAGTGTAGGAGTTGAAGACATTCAATTTGATAAAGGGAAGGATCACTATCCAAACCATGAAATATAAATATCTAAGGCCCTATTATGCTCCCATTTTAAAAAGTACAATTCCCAACATTGGCAATACCATCATAGGAAGTGTTTGTGTTCAAGATTTTTGGTCATCTCTTGAGAGCAAGGACAAGATCCCTTTAACCAAAAAAATATTGGAAAGTGGCATAGCTTGAGTAGGAAGGCACCCCATATCAGCATAGTTCCCTAATCTAGTGTTGGAATACATGAAATCCTATCATCCAAATATTAGGGAAGTCATTTCATCCAATAATAAAGTGACTGTTTGTCTAGATCCCATTTCTATTGCCATTGCTTTCCAATTACCTACCAGAGTGCAATATGCCAACATCAATTTAAGAACCACCAAGGAGTACTATATGGAAAATTAAACTTTGCGTTTAAGTACTATTTCTAGATTGTGGAAATCTAAACTAGCCAATTCCATCCATAGATCATCATTAAAAGAAGATATGGCAAATATGGTAACTCTATTAAGTAGTATAATAGGACTTTAGGATTCTCATGAGTTTGAAGGTTGGATGTTCTTATTTATTAACATGGTCTATTAAGGGAATAAATAGATTGATTGGGCTGAAATTATTAGTGACTCATTGCATAGGCAACTCATAGAACTCCAATCAAATGATTTTTTCTACATGAGATCTTATCTTTTCTACGCTATTGCAAGCACTAAAATTTTTCCAAGGCTTAATTGACAAGGTATATATGATGATACAACTATTATTTACAATCATCTTCCTCAACTAAAATATTACACTAGCCTATAGCATTTTAGAAGAGTGAATGGTGCATTTACAATGTTGACTGTAAGATAAATTGAAAGAAACATGGGACTCAAAATTTCACCAGAAGGAATGATGAAAGTACAAAAGTATGGAAGTGTTTTCATATAGTTCTTGAAGTTTACTTATATTAGGTTAGAAACCTATGATGAGTATCCTCTTATGCTACCTAGATTTGTCAATGATAAGTTGGTCTTGATAGAAATATGTAAATAGATTAGTCAAATTAATAAGCCTTGCAAGAACAAGAAGATAGATGAAATACCTTTTGCTATCAGCATTGGACATTATAGTTGTGATACTTCATTAGATGAAAGGAACATAGAGAGATCCATTGCCACAATTAATTTACATCCTTATACTGTGCATTTCCCTTATCATAGTAAAGGCTATGTAATTAATTAGTTAAAGCTAACCACCAACCTTGGTCATTTTCTAGCTCTAGAAGATTTTTGGAAAGATTGGGAAAGTGATTTCGAAGTCTGGAAGAGAGATTGGATGTGGCTTACTGGAAGGAAAGTGATAGACTTTAAGGTGGATATCGATGTGAAAGGTATAAATAATGATGAAGCTTCCTTGGTCAATCCCTTCTACTATGAGAAAATTGAATTACTAGACCTTCCCCCTATTGATTGGTCAGTTCAAGAGTTAAAACTCCTAAAGGAAAGAACTACTTATGTCCTTAAAAGAACAAGGGATTGGGTCAATAGAATTAGAGAAGAAAAAGTGATCGATGAATTTCAAAGTAAAGAGAGGAGAAGTAATCAAGGAGAATCATCTTGAATGTCATTGGAGGCAACTTCTAGTGAGAAAATACATAATTGGATACGAGTGATCTAGATAAAGATGAAGATCTAAATCAGCTTGCTAAATTTATAGTCGAAAGAAGGAGGTCAAAATTGAAAGGTAAATTTGATAGAGTGAATTAGGAAGGAAGTGAGCCTAATTAGAAGGATCAAATAACCTCTCAAAATTTGGAACACCACATTCTAGTCACATCCTCACATGATTTAGTAATTTCTCCTTCAAGCCTATCTCCTCCTAAGATATCATTAATCGACATCACATAATTAGATAATCAATTATCTAATTTAGAAGATTTGATGATGATTGCTGAAAATACAACAGGTAGCATGCAAGTTTCACTTCCAACTACCACACATTCATGGCTCCAAACTAGTCTCCAAAAGGAGAAAAAAGTTGTTTAGATGATTTTGCCTCCATTTGATGTAATCTCTAGTTTCCTTTAGAAGTCTCCTAAACTGAAAAAGACTAAAGTGATGTCTACATTTGTCATTGATAAAAATTCAAGAAATCTATGCATAGACATAGCAAAGCCCATAATAGAGAAGAATTTTGATGAAGCATCGAAGTCAGATTTCATTCTGAATGAGGTTGATCTTGGTCCATCTACTATAGAAACACATTTTTAGAATTTTGAATTGATTGCTGCCCAAATGTTACATAGAGCAAAGAAAGAGAAAATATCAAAGGAGCAACTGAAAGAGAAAGTTTAGATGCTGGTGTCTTACATCAGTTTGGTTAGCAATTCTTCTAATACAAAGACAATATTTACTTCACCAACCTTAGCATGCCCTAATGGTGTTCTTGATCATACCATTGGTGAAAGAGTAAACAAATACAAGTCACATTGTATGATGATCAAAGCTCGGATAAAAAAAATGATAGAAGATGCTTCGAAACTCATAACTAGAGTGAAGGAAAGATACAAAAAAGCTATTCAACAAATACAAGAAATGTCTAAAGAGCTAGAAAGTAGCAAGGAGTAGAAAATCTCCTAGCAAAAAGTAGTTGATGAACTACAAGAAATGTCCAAGTTAGATATAAACATCCTAATTCTCAAGAAAATTATTGCTGATCCAAGTGAGAATTGGACACACATCTGGAGTAAAAGTATTAACTGCAAGATGATAAATATCAGCAAAGGAAACACTGAATTTGAAAAACTAATAGCTTCATGTGAAAAACTGAAAAATGAAAGTTTTAGATGAACTAGTCTCTATTATCATAGGTGAAGCAAAAGTAAATGATCTTCAACATATTGATTGTCAATTTCTTCTTGATTCTTTTAGTATCAAAATTCATTTAGAAATAAAGAATTGAGTGTGAGATGCCAAAACTATGATGAAGCTTAGTTTGGTCACAGTCACTCTAAAAGATTGCAACATTTCAGCCTATCAACAAGAGTTGAAAGAGATGTAGGATAAATACTTTATGGTCAAACTTAGGATGGAGAATATGTTCATTCCAAATTATGATTCAATGGTGATTATCCTCGATGCTTATAGGACTTTCTGAGATAAGTCAATCATATCCAGATAGATAGAGTTCGTAGCTAGAAGACAAATGATTGGATATATATGCATTCATAGTAATTCTAGCTTAAGTTATGCTTTTAGAGTTTTCCTTGTATAGGTTATTTTTAGTGAGGTTAATTAACCTCTCCTAAACTATGTATTTTGGAGGTAGTTATTAAGCACAAAATAATAGTTCTTAACCTCCATGTCTATATAAGGAGTCATTTTTGGATTTGTAAAGGCACTTTTTGGACTTTAGAAAAAGGGAATATTATACTAAAATTTGATCAAAAGATAATATTTGGAAAGTGTGTAGAAATTTTTTTTTTGTAATAAAAAAATCCTCTTAGGTTCTTGGAGCAAGAAAATAAAGGAACGTGTAGTTTAAGTTCTCTTCTTTCAAATCTAAATTGTTAGAAATATTGATTCTTTTTGTAGCAAGCATTTTAATGGTATTGTGTAGATTTTATGAATATTTGAATCAATATTGTGCTAGTGATAATTCTTAAGTGTAGATCTTGATTGTTAAATTTTGAAGTCATTTGGTGCATTTGTCATCAATGGCTTTCTATTGATCTTTTAAAGTTCAATTTTATTTTTTTTTGAAAAACTTCAAAATTATATCATAGGAGGGAGTTGCCCCTCTAAATTTAGATGAAGGCCACATATCAAGGGCCTATCCAACTATTGTGAATAGGCCTATCCAACTATTGTGAATATTTTGCCACATACAGTTCATTGGATAATTTTTACAGTGACAAATTTGTTTACCAACATGATGTCTTCTTATAAAGTGAACAAATGCAATCTTCATAAAATGTTGTACTCCTCTATAGTCTGATCTGTTGTTTGCAAGAAGCATTGCCTCTTTATATAGTAGTTTTTGTGAGGCAATTTTTGTACTATTTTCATATTTTCATATTATTTATAGGATACTATCCCAAATGGACACCAATAAACTAATATTAAATTCACTGCCTCACGACAATTAAAACCTAGAACAATGTTCTAATATGTCAAAAAGAAGACAATATATCCAACCATATAGTGCATATGCCTTACATAGCCCCATTTTCTTTGAGTATTAGAATAAAAAATTTAATGAAATCAGCCAGACAAAAGTAACAAAATGCCCTGAACAAATATTCCTACATGGTATGCTTGTGGAAACTTAGTTACCATGACTAAAGCCTTTGAGAAGAAATGTAGTTACAAACTCCCCAAGATCTTTTACAACCTTATAAAAAGGAACTCCATGGTCAAGTAATATTTTTGGCAAAAACATTGTTCCACAACTACATTTTTCAAACCATTAGTTTCATATATTGGAATGGTATACCATGTCTTGGATACACCAAAAAGGTGAGACTTAATGCTATTTTGTAGGACACCTAATGATCAAATATATTGTTGTTGCTACATATTCTTTACAATATTCAGTTGGGAGCCCTTTTGCTTTGATCATACTTTTAGCCATTTCAACAATGGTCTTGTTCTTTCTCTCAGCCACTCCTGTTGAGTATAACTGCCTGCAAGCTCTTTTCTTATGTCATTTTTCTTGCAAAAATTTAAAAACATATTGGATGTCTACTCCCCTCCTCTATCTGATCTTAGGAGCTTAACATAGTGTCAACATTCTTTTTCAGCCAGGGCTTTAAATTCAACAAATTTGTCAAATGCTTTAGATTTGTTCTTTAAAAACTACACACATGTCCTACTTGAAATCATCTATCAATATCATTAAATAAGTACTCCCCCCAATAGTAGTTTGCATAGGGCCTACCAAATCAGAATGCACCAGTTCTAATGGTGCTTTAGCCCTTTTAGAATTTCTAGAATTAAAGGGAAGCCTATGTTTCTTACCCAAAATTCTTGGCAAACCATTTACCATTCTTTTCTTGGACAAAAAATTTAAACCAACAAAGCCAAGATGTCCATCCCTGAGATGCCAAAGCTTAGAGGGGTCTTCAATCATGCTCCTAAGAGCTGATTGCTGATGTATTATTGTACATGCATGCTTGGGAGGTGTAAGACTAACTTGAGAAGAGAAACATGTCTCTATCCTCAATAGAAACATCCAACTCTTTGTCATTTGGACTATTGTAAGTAATCTATTACTCCCATCTTTCTCATGAATGACACACTTTTCATTTTCCATCAGCACCTTGTATCCATTTTGAATGATTTGTCCAAGGCTCATCAAGTTGTGCTTCATACCAGAGGCAAAATACACATTCTATATTTCCTTCTTCTCACCTTGCTTGGTGCAGACCATAATAGATCCTTTTCCCACTATGGGAATGGTTCCATTATTTTCCATCTTAATTTCAACCTTAAAAGTTTTATCAATGGAATAGAATAAACTTTCATTAACACTCATTTGGTTGCTACAACTGCTATCCAAGTACCATACCTCAGGCCTGCCTTCTTCACCAATGTTACACATGATGAAGGCTATGGGATTTTTCGCACTTCCCATGTTCACATCAGCCACATTAACATTTTTCTTTGACTAATCACTCTGCTTCTTCTAGCATTCACTAGCATAATGCCCATACTTATGATAATAATAGCATTCAAAATTGCCCTTGCTGCTGTTGTAATTCTTCTTACCTCCTCTAGAGCTATTTTGAGAGGTAGTTTATCCCTCTTGGTTTCTTGCTCTTTTCGAGCTTTCTACACCAGCATTCCTTTGACCATTCCTTCCATGACCTCTACTTATTAAGCCTCTATCAAAACCATTTCTTCCTCTCCCCCTACCTCTTGAGTTCTCTTGAGCCTTAAAAGATTTCTCTTGGAAAGTTATTGCTGATCTATTTATCCAATGCTCATGGATTTAAAGAGTTCTCATCAACTCATCCATGGTCAATATGGTGAGGTCTTTTGCTTCCTATATGGTCATCACAAGTTTATCATATTTTTGACGTAAACTCCTCAATATCTTCTCTACAATCCTCTACTCATCATAATCTTTTACATTTGATTGGAGTCGGTTTATCAAAGTGGAGATTCGTGAGTTGGACTTTGCAATAGGTTCATTGTCCCTCATATGAAGGTTCTCAAACTCTCTTCTCATCATTTTTAGCTTCACTACTCTAGCCTTATCAGTCCCCTTGAAGTTTGTCTCAAGGATGCTTCCTTTGCATAATTTATTAATGCAATCTTGGAAAAAACAATCTATGTCATTGTTTCCTCCATCAGACTTAATGCCTGAGCATCCTTTCTCCTTGACTCTTTCAAGTGAGTATTTTGATTTTTGTTGACGGTAACATACTAAGTTGGGTCTATCACATTATTAAACCCATTAATCACAAACTCCCACAAATCATTTGCAACCATTATGGTTTTCATCTTCTTTGCCCATGTATCATAATTTTGTCCATTAAAGGATGATGAATGCTACCATATATTTCCTGCATCTCATGTAATGTCAAATATCCTAGAAAAAAATTCCGTAACTCATTGTGAATGTGGGGCCTCAAGCCCTGTTACCATGTGACAAATAGATCATAACTCTAAAATTTTGGCTTGGCACAAGAAGGTGCAGAGTGTCAGTTTTTCTCAGCACCAATGGATGTTGAGTGATAGGCAGTGGGTGTCAAGTGAGCTTGGCACAATAAGAAGCTTAGTGAGTGAACTTGGAACACAAGGGCAACTCAACAATAGTGTATGTCAAGTGAGCTCGATAGTGAAGATTCTGAGTGAACTCAGTCACCATTGCAAGGTGATGCTCAGCAAAAGAAAATGCTGAGTGAGCTTGGCAATAAAAGTAAAGAGAGTGCTCAGCAGTAGACTAAACCAGGTGAGGTATTTGGCAAAATTATAGTCTAGACTTTTTCACCATTAAAACTTAGAGAGAAAAGCTTCAAAAAGCTTGCAAGTATGGAAATCTTAAATGAAAAAGATGAAATTTTAAATAGGAGGAGGAAAATAGATTGTCAAGTATGCCTACTGCTTGCTTATATTCTATTCAATAAAAATATTACAAAAGCTGGGAGCACACAACTTCAACTAGAAAAGCCCTAAAACAACCCTAAAATGTCTAGATTGATAAAACTTTATACTTTATACTTACAGGTTTAATGGTTTCATATAATAATGCCTGGAGAAATCACTACTTCATTGGTTGAATCAATAAAAACTTACCTAATAACAAAACAGGAAACACGTGCAACTGCAAACTAACTTCCTTTTGTCTTCTAAACATCTAAGTTGATTTGTTGATCGATTTCCTTTTCTCTCTCTATTCTGCAACTCTTCCACTTCTTGAACTGATTGAATGAATTATATTCATTCCTTTTGTCTCCTTGCCAAAAATGTTTTCCCTCTCTTTTCAAATTTGAACTCACTTGCCGACATTTAATTTTTGACTATTGTACAAGTTGTTAGGGTGGTAGGTGGGTGTTTGGCTCAAAGGGTAACCATTCACACATGAGATATTTCAACATTTATCATGTGGCATATATATACATGTCTATCATCTATACAAGTGGCTTATAGCTCATGTGCTCAGTGCCTTACATTGATGGACAATTTTCAAGTTCATAATGAGCTTGAATCTAAACTATGAATCATGAACTTAAAAACTTGCACTGTTTGGCACTAGTTATACTGAATTGAACCACCAAACATGGCCTTCAAATCTGATTTTTGAATCATCAAATCTACATTCAAACCGATGAACTTGAAGTTTGAACTTGAACCTTGAAGTTGAACTCCTAAACTTTCAATTTGTGCTCTTGAACCTAACTTGAAACATGAATTAGTGAACTTGAACCATACATTTGAACCTTTAGACTTTGAACTTTGAACATTAAGGTTCAAAGTTCAAGTTTTCTATAATCTTGGAAAGCTGCCCCTTTCACACATTAAGCTTTAGCTAGGAATTGTTAGCAGTAAAAACCAATGAGAAACTCAAACAATTTAGGAATCTTTTCTATTGGACTAATTTTGAAAGTTTAAAACTTGGGTGCTAAAAGCATGTTTATAGCTTGCTCTAAGTGACGATGTGGGCTATGAGGGACATGGAGAATCGAAAAAGTCACTGGTAGGAGACCAATGCTTAGCCATTGGTGAAACAAAGTCTTGTGATAAGAAGTAATGAGGAGTCACTTGCAGAGAAGGGGAAGAGTGAGACAACATCAAAACTCTTATCAAGCTAAAACTAAACAATAGTAAAGAACCAACTAAACTAGACCAACAACCAAATCTAACTGCGCATCACAAAAACTCAAAGAGCTAAAATTTATTTACAAATATATTTAGGTGTGAAGATCTCACCATAGAACAACCAAATGTAACTAAACACCACAAAAACTCATAGAGCTGAAATTTATTTACAAATATATATAGATGTGAAGATCTCACCATAAAACTAGAAATGAGAGACACTTACAAAGAATTGTTTATTGGCTAGGAGAAGAAAAGCTTCTCTAGAATAATGAGCAGCATCCAAATGAGTCAACTTGGTGCAACCTCCATTTGGAAAACTCTGAACATTACCTTCAAGCCATATTTTTGAATCACCAAATCTGCATTGTGAACCTATAGATTTTGAGCATGGATTACATTTTTCTCGTACACTTTCAAACCGATGAATTCTAAGCTTGAACTTGAACTTTGAAGTTGAACTCCTAAACATTCAATCTATGTTGAGGTTCAAAGTTCAAGTTCAACATAATCTTGGGATGCTGTCTCTTTCACACATTAAGCTTTACTCAGGAATTATTATTAGTGAAAACCAATGAGAAGCAGAAACAATTTAGGAATCTTGTCTACAAGACTAATTATTAAAGTTTAAAACTCGTGCTTGCTGAAGTGAGGATGTGGGTTATGAGGGACATAATGAATCCAAAATGTCATTGGTAGGAGACAAGTGCTTAGCCATTGGTGAAATAGAGTCATGTGGTAAGAAATAATGAAGACCCACTTGTAGTGAGGGGGAAGAATGAGGCAACACTAAAACACCTATCAAGCTAAAACTAAACAATAGTAAAGAACCAACTAAACAAGGCCAACAACCAAATCTAACTATGCACCACAAACACAAAAACTTAGAGAGCTGAAATTTATTTACAAATATATATAAATGAGAAGATCTCTCCATAGAACTAGAAGCAAGAGACACTTAGACAGAACTGTTTATTTTCTGGGAGAAGAAAAAGCCTCTCCAGAATAATGGGCAGCATCCAGATGAGTCAACTTGGTGCAACCTCCACGTGGAAAACTCTTTATTTTGCTAACCAGGATAAATGTGTGCAAGAGCCTTATGAACAATTATTCAGATATAAACAACCACAGCTCGTCGTAGTCTTCTTCATTCATTTGAGTTTCGAACATAGAATTCTCTAGACTATCTCCAAATGGCGAATAAAAAAAATTAGACTCAAACACCGTCATAAAGAATGTCATATCATAAATATCATTAGAATCTGTTGGAGTGCAAAATTCAAAGAATTTTTAGAGTTTTAATTTTCTTTAAAATAAAAACATACTTCGTCCATCATAGGCTCAAAATTGACTGGACTATTTTCATCAGATTTTTCCATAACTACCCCTGAAAATACTTGATCCAAGATAAACACACCCGATAGACCCATACCTGAATCTTTCCTTCCATGATATTCTTGCTTGATTGTTGGCAGAAACTTTTCAACAATCTCCCCTTTGTTTAATGAATCATCACCAGAGTGAGTTGACGATGCTTGTGGTTGTTTAGCATTCTTTCCATCATAAAATGGTGCATACGTCTCAGGTTTTTCTTTTACTTTCAAACTTGTATGATCCGAAGAACTCTCAGTATGACACAACATATTCTCATTTTCAGAACAAGGACTTCCATGCAAGGTTTGGGTTTTGAAACAGCTTGATTTGGTAAACCAGAGTCATTCACATGCCAAATAAAATGGAAAGCATCATTTTCAAATTACACAAGTGGCTGAAAGTATTTGCTTTGGAATTTACTAGGAAATGGATACCTTCCAGCATCTTTTTTAGGAAAATATAATGGGAATAGAAAGGATCTCTTCACTTACACTATCCTTCCTTCTTGATGTCTCACCTTCAGGAAACTGCACCATCCTTTGTTGATAGAGAAAGAGAGCTCCTGTGTAATCTGACTTGTGCAAGGAAACATGTTCTCCTGGATTCCTGACGATGCTTGAGACTGCACTACTTGTGACGATTCGCCATTATTTTTCTCCTTGCTTCGTCCCAAATTTTTTTGTCCAAGCTAATTTTTAGAAATAAGGGGCTCTTCCCTAGAACATAATTTTTCTTTTCCCTAGTCAAAAGCTTTATAAAGACAATGTGAAACAAATTCATCTTGAAAATTGAAGGATTCTAGAATAGGACAATCGCATTCTTTTAGGCATTAAGAATCATTAACTTTAAAACCATATATTTGTGAGAAATATATTAAAATTTAATTTAATACTCACAACCCTAAATCTAAAATTTTACTCGGCACTTAGAAGTTGCTCAGCACATGAAGGTGTCGAGTGCCAGTTTTACTGGGCACTTGAAGGTGCCGAGTGATAGATTGCTCGGCACTTGAAGATGCTGAGCGGCAGGTTGCTCGGCACTTGATGGTGCCAAGTGACAGGCAACAGGTCCCGAGTAAGCTTGGCACACAAAGGAGAAAGCTCAACACCAATGGATGTCGAGTGAGCTCGGCTCACAAAGGAAATACTCGGCACTTGAAGAGCTCAACACACAAAAAATGCAATAGGTGCCGAGTGTTCTGTTTCAACTAAAATATTGTAACTTAGAGAAAATCAATGTGAATGCTTTCACTATTAAAACCAAAGAGCCAAAGCTTTAACCTTTCAAACAAACTTGTTAAATGCAATGAATAGAAGAGGAAGATAGATTCAAGTATGATTGCTTGCTTTGTATTCAATCTCTCATTAAACTATTACAAAATTTGGGAGCATTCGGCTTCAACCAGAAAAACCCTAAAATAACCCTAAATTGATAATATTTCAAACTTCAATAAAATTTTAAACTTGTAGCTCTAATGGCTGCATACAATGGTGCCTAGAGCAATCACTACTTCAACAGGACGAATCTAACAATGACAAACTTACAAAGTGAACAGGGGAAGCACGTGCAACTGCAGGCACAAACTTCCTTTCTTCTTCTTTCTTCTACTCTACTCTCCTCTGCAACTTCTCTCTGATCTGCTTGATCTACTTAAACTCACGGAATGAATGAAATAAGCATTCATTTTTTTTTGTTATGTCTTTCCCCCTCAACGTCCAAATTCAAAAACTCACCTACCAAAAATAAATGCTTGCCGTTCATGGATGCTTGCGGTGACCTGATAGGGTAGATGGGCGTGGGGCTCGAGGATAACCTACCAGCTCTTCAATGTTTAAGTTTTCCAATAACATTTAGGTTGTTTATAAGTTTGATGATCTTTGTCTTCTATACTTTTATGGCATAATGGTCTTTTAAACCTTGAAAATTGAAACTCTCCAAGTCTAGGGAGAAAGTAGAATCAAGCTTATCATTTTCCCTTGAACTTACAAGATTTATGACACCTTTATTACTTGACTCACCCATGCTTTCTCTTCATGAGCCTCTAAGGTTTCTTGATGAACTTATTTCTCACTCATAACAAGGTAGTTATATGAGAGGGAAGAGATTGGAATGACTAAAGCCTCTTCATCACCAACCTCTAGTTCTTCCAAGGTCATTTAACTTGTGAAACTTGTGACAAAAACTTGTCCACAACAGAGAAGAAGTGTGGTCATCTTCAAAGCTAGAGTTTTTTTTCATAGAATGTGAAATACTTTTTTATAATGCTCATAGAAACCTTGCAACACCTTGTCATTCATCTAGATGATCTACAAGATGGTAGGGTTAGGTCTCATCTTCCTCGTGACCTTTCTATTCAACGTAGTCATTACATAGAGTCACCAGTTTCTTGCACACAAAAACAAAACAAAAATCTAAGGAACCAAACATAAGGCACTAAATCTTTGCTTCTAATTCATAGTGGAGTTGGCAAAAAGATATTGGTAAACATACAAAAAATCTTTTGGTAAATAGATTTTTCTTTCAAAAAGAAATATAAACTTTGACTCAAAAACCTTCCAATGGAAGAAAAAAATGCACCAAATAGTAGAATAAATTATCATTGATTGATAACTCTCTTGTAAATTGAGAGGTAAAGACTAATGAGTAACTTAAATCTTTTCTATAGGACTGATGTTGAAAGTTTAAAACTTGAATGTTGAAAGCATGCTTACATATCCATACACCAATACTTTCATAAGACTAGAATTAAACTAAGCAGTGAGAAGCAATAATACTTCTCAAATCTAACCTATTTAGAGTGTTATAATCCTTTTTAACATTATTATATTTGTTAACATTGGTATATTTTTAGAGGTGGCAAGTTCATAGCTTTATTATTTGAAAAGAGATTTTATCAATCTACGAAAGTTGGTATCGGATAATTCATCAAAGATACTAGGTCCTATAGATGGGACACACCCATAAGGGCATTGACAAGAACCTCCAATGAATTCTAGCAGGCTTTTGTGATCTACCAACTCAAAAAACCCATAGGCATATTTGGAGCCATGTATTTCTATTTTCTTTTGGGTTCTGTTATGAAGCCATGGTTTAATTATAGACCATATTTCCTGAAAGCTTGTAGAGGCATTAATGATGAACATTTTTCAATGCATTCATGATAGAAATCTTGTTTCCTTTGAGTACTTGAACTAAACAAATTAAATAAAGCAATAAAATCATTAAATATATTGAGAAAAGCAATTACCAAGCATAATTTGAGATTATATAATCTCGCACAAAAAATATTATGGTAATATTAGAGAATATGGAAGGAAATTAAATGGAAAAGTTGTTGAAGTCCATATAAGGTAATGTTTATTGTTAATAAGTTTTATTGCTCACTCTTT
The DNA here is from genome assembly GCA_028749045.1 of Cupressus sempervirens. Taxonomy (NCBI): domain Eukaryota; kingdom Viridiplantae; phylum Streptophyta; class Pinopsida; order Cupressales; family Cupressaceae; genus Cupressus; species Cupressus sempervirens. The sequence goes on from CM053791.1 coordinate 666,214,179, forward strand.
ATTTATTTTGTGGAGACAAGATCTCTATTTACAAGTAAGATGCAATGATACATTTAAATCAATCTCAATTTTAAAAACAATGTGTTGCAGATTTTGAGAATGGTAATAAATTTTGAAAGATAATCAACATGAAACCCTAAAAATAGCCTTTTTTTTTACTTCTGGGATTTCTGTATACACTTTCATAAATGAATAATAGAGAATATGAAAAGAAATTAAGGGAAGAACTCGTTAAAGCCCATGTAATGTTGACTGACAATAAGTTTTATAATTCAATTTTTATTTATTTTGTGGAGACAAAATATCTTTTAACAAACTTAAAATGCTATGATACACTCAAATCAATCACAATTTTAAGAATAATGTGTTGCAGATTTTGAGAATGCTAATAAATTTTGAAAGAGAATCAACATGAAAACCTTTTGAAAGGGATAGAAAAATAAAATAAAAATCTTTGGGAAAGAAAATAGAATCTTAAACAAAAAATAATAGAAAACTGTGTCAAAAGAGAACAAATGAGTATTATTTTGGAACATCATTAAACATAAGAACTTTGGCATCTAAAGAGTCAGAACAAAGCATAACTATGCATATAATTTCACTTTCAGTTAACATTGTGATCTGATTGAACTAATATAGCCTATTTTAAAGGATGGACATCCAAATATAAAATATATAGAAAAATAGATAATATTGTCGTAGATATCAGCATTGATCAATTTTTAGATGGTTAAGTGTAAGTTAAGTTGGAATGACAAAATATTCAAGAACCAAATAGAATCTTAAAGGCCAGATGACTTACCACCTCTTTAGATCTAAAATCAGTGACTGATTGATAGTTCTTCCAACTTTCTTTGATCAGACAGGAAATTTACAATCAATAAGAATTTCCCATCAACCTGATACAAGAACATTTGAATTTTAGGTTTTCAAAATTATTTATTATTAAATTACCTTTAAATGTTTCCACCAATAGCATTTCATCACATGTTCGCTCTCATTTGAGGACTTTATGACTAAGATTATAAAAGTGACGTCTTCATAAATGAAACCAAAGAAGAAAAATCTGAGGAACACGATCATATTTGGAATATTGATGATTTACATGTGCATGCATACATTTTTCTAAAATGGAACATTAAGATGAACACATTTTGTGTAAGTAGTAAATTCTGGAATACATCATTCAATGCCACAGGTCGTACTATAATTTATAATATCAATAAAATGCTCTATGATTATTCTGTAAGTGCTGGCATAGCAGCTGTGACAAGTGGGATGCTTCTTCTAATCCTTTTGAGTTAAAGGTCATCTCAAGACTGTGGCCATCCAACTACTTCCTCTTTTCACACCTTCATATTTTTTGGATCTTAATGCAGATGGGATTTGTTCGATCAAATCTGTCTAATAACTTGTTTCTCCTCACTGTCCCCAAGTCTTTCATTCATTTCTCGTGAACGGTTTGTCATTGAAAATCTAATCTTCACATTGGACAATTCAAAGGGAGGAACAATCGGACAACAGATGTTCTTTATATGAAAATAATGCCAGATTTGTTTGCCATCTTTTATGTGATAGGAGAGAGACCATCCACATTTTTTTGCTACTTAGATATAGAGCTAAATATTAAACATTACTACAGAAACCTTAGTAAGAATTTACAATACAATAATAAAATATGAATCTTTTATTTAAAAGGTCTTGAATTCAAATCTATTCAGAATTTTAATAATAATAATAATTAATTATGACAAATAGTAATTAACTCTCACTTTCACCTGTTATCCATAAAAAAAGCATCAACACAGAAATCATAAATCAAAAAATTCATAGCCCCAATTAAAAATACCACATCAGCATCCACAATAGTGTTTGTACCAGGCTGCTCGGTAGGTATTAAAAGACCAAATGGAACCGCCACCAAGTTAGGGTTATCTATTTCAATTTGATACAAATAGAAAGCGTTACAAGAATGGTAATCGTTTCACCGATTTGCAGGCCAAAAGATCATGCTGATCCAAATTAGTGCCAAAACTTTAGTTACCTGACTTTCCTCTTTTTTTGCAATTCCTCTAGAGACCATCTTCTGACTATGTTTAGATCAGTATGTACCGATGAATCCATCTAATTTATATACTTGATATGAATTTTCAATAATCGTAGACAAATAGCTCTCCGATTCAGAAATATTTCGATCTGATCTTCACATAATAAAGACTTCAACAAAATTTTGACTCATTATTAGGCGACGATCAAATAAGTTGCATGTCATACAAGAGTAACGCTTCAAATCATTTTACATCAATAGATCCATAATAGACCCATAAAAGCCAATCACAATGTATTCATTAAGACATATGCAGATTATTGTGAGACTATCTTTAACTAAAAGAATTATAAGTTCGAATCTATTCAAACTTAACAGCATAAACCATTATTAAACAAATTCAAATATTCAACTCGTAAAGTACCATAATCAAACTTTCCCATCTAATAATTCAAAGAAAAAGCAAAACTATCCTATGAATTTGGCAACAGCTTTGTTACCCTCCAACACAGCATGCTTACAAAGTTCACCAGGAATCATAAGCCTTGCAGCAGCCTGAACCTCCCTTGAAGTGACCGTATTCTTCTTGGCGTACTTGGCTAGTTTGCATGCTTCACTGCTCAGCCTATCAAACACATCGTTGATCAAGTTGTCCATGATGAACATTGCCTTGTTTGAAATCCCCACATCAACATGGACTTGTTTCAAAACCTTGAAGATATAAAACTTGAACGACTCTCTCACCATCTTCTTCTTCCTTTTATTAGCCTTCGTTTTCACTTGTAATTCCATCGAAGGGCTGGGGATCTCATTGTTCTTCTACCTTTGAGAAGATGGAGAATTTTGTGGCACTGGTGTTGGAATTTTCATCTTCATAGCATCGGCAAGCCTTTTTTCCATGTAATTATTTGTTTGTGTACTTTATTTGGCTTTGGCCCCTGCTTCTTTGGTGGTACATTGGATCCCATTGCTTATCAGTATTGTTAATCAATGGAAGTAGAGTGCTATAAAGTAAAGCAATATGCAAGAAAGGATGAATGAATTGGTTGTGTCTACTCACATTCACTCCTATAAATATAGGAGTAATCTAGGTTATTGTGTTATAAGTAGGCTCCTAGTTGTTTAAACTTTCAGAGGTGAAAACCTCTTTGGTGAAAGCTTTTTACTTTTTTTTTGTTATAGGTGGGCCCTTCATTTTATTTTATACATTGTACATTAATCTATGTCAATTAAATTTCTGTCTTAATTATTATTTTTGAAAAGTGAAAACTACATTCCACATTGAAACAAAATAGTTAATAACTTTTGCAAAGATTAATAAATATCAATTAAATTTTTACCTTTGTGTAATAGGTAGGCCCCTAGTTTTTATTTTCCAAAACATAGCTTTTATTTTTCAAATGTGGTAACACTTAGTGAGGAGAAGTTTTACTTTAGTACACATTATACATTGAAAAAAATTAGATAATAATTTTTGCTACGATTAATCTATGTCATTTAAATTTCTACCTTGATTTTTCTAATTAAAATGTATACTAACAAACTAGTTGTTCAAATTCTATTATTTCCTTTCAGTTTCTTGTACACTCCACTTAAGTAAGTTTTGGCCACTATTGTCGTCAAAGTGTGTTTCTTGCAAGTTGTTGTATTGTAGATGGTTGGTAGGTTCCTATACAACATATACAACGTACCCTCTCTTGTTTCCAATCTCAGGAAGTGGGTGGCTACCATACCACTTTATCCTATAGAAGACTTAAGATGGCTAGTATTTTATAGGTATCTGTGTGGCCAAAATTAAGACTATTACAACATAAATTTAAGCATGAAAAACCATTTATTTCTGATAGTTCATTAATTATATATAATGTGAAATTGCTAGGGATCACTTATCTCCAGAAAGCTCTAAGTCTTCAAGATCTTTTGAGTGCAGAAATATTTGGAAAAGTTTTAGAGCAGTGGAAAAATGTAGATGTTGATGTTATAGTAAGTGGATCACAAATTTTGGAAGCAAGCTATGTGGCAAAGAAATGCATATTTGAAAAAATTCTGAAAATAGAGTTGTGTTTCATTTCAACAATCTGTGATTCTATAACTAAGCGGATTTGATTACTTGTGTTTTATACCTCCATTGTTGTTGTCTACAATGTATATTGTGTATCTACCCAATAGACTTATTTCCTTGGCCACCATTCCAAACTACATTTCCCAATTTTGTTTATGCCAAATAGTTCTCTTAGGCATTAAATTCAAGAAAATTATATTGCTTGGATATTATCTATAAATGCAACTCTCTATTGTATAGATATCACAGACAATAAAATATTGACATAATAAATGTGTATATATTTAGAAGATAATTCTCATTTTATTCATCTTAGCAATTGTAATTAGAGGACACGAGGGATCTATGTCATGGTAATACTTAAAAATTATATGATATGTTTAATATAAATATAGGAGATTTGGCAATAGTGGGAGGATAGCTTAGTTATTTTAGGAGGATAGTAATGCGCTTTTATTTTAAGGAATGTTTAGTATGTCTTTAATTTCCACATGATATGGGAATGAATGATTATATTTGAAGGCCATTTTTGTTTCTAAAGGGTAGATATTTAACATAATCTATTTAGAAAAGTCTTCTAGGCTAGGATTTTGATAGTGGACATGGGTGAAAAGATGACTTGTCCATAAGGTGAACATGATTCAATAGTTCTATAGTTCATGGTCAAAGTGCACATTGAAAACTCATTCATATTAAAATACAAATTCACAAAACAAATTTTTGCAAAGAAAGCTTTACTTCCAAGAATTACTATGGTGATATGTTTAATATAAATATAGGACAGTTGGCAATAGTTGTAGGATATATTAGTTTCTTGAAGAGGATAGTAGTGCACCATTATTTTAAGGAATGTTTTGTTTTTCTTGAATCTCCACAAGATATGGGAATCAAGGATTAAATTTGAAGGCCTTTTCTATTTCCATAGGGAAGATCTTTAACATAATCCATCTAGAAAGTCTTCTAGGCTAGGATTTTGATAGTGGACATGGGTGAGAAGATGGCTTGTCCATAAGGTGAACATGATTCAATAACAATTAAGTTCATGGTAAAAGTGAACATTAAAAAATATTTTATATTAAGACACAAATTCCAAAAACAAGTTTTTGTTCAAAGAAAGCTTTATGTCCAATATTTTGTGTAAAATGTAAACTAAAATATAAATCTTACCAATGGGGAGCCGAATGGGTTGACAAATAGGTATAATTTTATTAGGTTTGTGCCTTCCAAATAAGTGCCAAAGAAAACCAAGACATGGATAAAGATCAGCTCCAAAGAGAATTTCACCTAAGCCTAGTTCTAGCCTCAAAGGAGTACACATCACTATAAGTGTTGATAATGTTAGAGAAGTAATAGTGCAGAAACACTTTCTGAATGCCAAGTGACAAGAAAATCAACAATGATAAATCCCAGAGATATGAAAGTAAATGGAATAGAAAACACACAACGTAGAGAAAACACCTAATCTAATGCGGGAAATCCTTTTAGGAAAAAATCCACCACTCAAAAAATTGAGCAAATTTTTGTATTACTGTAAAAAATTTACATAAAAAAACTTTCAATTTCTCATAGGCTCTGATTGCCTTTACAATTAACCTAATTTTAAACATATAATTCTTCATGAATCTTGTAGTCATTCATGCACACTACAATTCATTATATAATTTGGTTAAGAAATCATTACAAGAAAAATTGTGTATACTAATCAATACTATTGATCATTGGCTGAGAGCATCACTGCACAAAAAACACTCCAATGTTGGACACTCCCTTCAACATTGAGAAGGAGTCACTGTCTTTGGTATCAATGAGTCCCTCTGGCTTCAAACACTGCCTTTTCCCTCAAGTGAGTCCCTTTAGCATTGAAGACTCCCTTTGGCATTGAGAATATTCCTTCACCTTGGGTATATTTCTTTACTTTGGGACATTCCTTTTTCCCAGGGAATATTTCTTCACCTCAAAAAGATTTCTTTGCCTTGGGAGACTCCCTTTCGCTTGGGGACCCTTCTTTGCTTTATGACACTCCCTTCACCTAAAGAATTTTCCTCCATTGTATGTTGTGAGCATTTCCTCATTATTCAGTGCTCTTTTTGTATGGTAAGACACATCCACCAATAGTGGACTTTCGCTTCCTCACTTCTTAACAATCTCCCACTTGATGACATGTAGAATCACTCCATCTAACTAACAAGAGTTAGGGGTTTTAAGCCCCATGGAGGTTGTGCACCATTTCAATTTAATTGTGTTCATCAACTTTGTTAATGTATCTGCAACATTCTCCTAAGTGTCAATCTTTTCTATATTTACCTTTCCATCTTTGACCATGTCACGTATAAAGTGATATTGTATGTCAATGTGTTTTGTCCTAACATGGAAAGTAGGATCCTTTGTCAAACATATTACAATTTGACTATCACAAAATACTATAATTCTTCCTACATCGTAGCCAACATTTGAACACAAATGCTTTAGCCAAATTGCTTTGTGACACACATGAGTAAACACCATGTAGTTTGCTTCGATTATTGAAAATGTGATTACACTCTTTCAGTTGCTCATCCAACTGAAATCACTACCATTTATTATGAATACATATCCATTGGTGGATCTTCTTCTGTCAATGTCATTAACCCATTCAATGCCAACATGACTTTGAATGCTAATCATTTTGTTCGATCCAACTAAATTATGTTAATAGGACAATGCATACTACAATGTACCCTTCAAATATCTCAGAACTCTTTTCACAATATCCCAATGTGAGTCGCCTAGATTTGTCATAAATCTTAGTACTCTCATTGCTTGCTCAATGTATGGTCTTGTATTGACGATAGCATAAATAAGGCTTCCAAAAAAACTTGCATAAGGTACTCACTTCATGTCTTCAACCTCATTAGAAGGTTTTTGGACTGACATTGACTGATATTTTTGTTCCGTGTAATAATGGAACTACCTGTTACTTGCAATCAATCATATTAAATCACTCAAGAATATTGGTAATATATTTTCTTTATTTGAGCCAAAGTTTTCTTCTGACCCTATCACTTTTGATTTCCATCCCCAAAATAAATTTTTCTAACCTGAAATCTTTTATTTCAAACTTTAGGGACAATTGTGATTTTAATTCTAAAATTATATTCTTGCTATTTGCTATAAATGATGAATCATCTATAGATAGAGCAATAATAAGTATCCAATAACCTTCATCTTTATAATACAAAGCATGATCCAATTTAGATATCATAAAACCCAAAGACAAAACATGTGCATCATACTTCTAGTTTAACATGAGGTTCAGAATCATGTTCTTCTTCACTTGTATGATCACTCAAGCTCTCTTCATTCTCATTCTTAAATAATTTTGGATCCTCATTCTCAACTTCATTTGGAGTCTAAAATGACTTCCATTTACAAGCTAGAGGGATTTGAATGAATTCCTTTTCCTTTTTTGTCTTCTCTTAGTGCTCTAGTGAGATAGGTTTCATCTCACGAAAAATAACTCTTCTATTGCACAACAATTTTTCAGTGAGAGGGTTCCATAAAGTGTATGCCTTCACACCAATTTCATACCTGATGAAAATACATTTCACCACTTTGATATCCAACTTGGTGTTAATTTATGGAGGAGAAAACTAGATACTAAGAGTGGGGGTGAATAACAATCTATAACAATTTATACTTTTCTCAAATTCATCCACATCTATCAATAAATAGTATGTGCAAAATTATAAATGTAAATGTGTGGTAACATGTAAATTAGTTCAATCACATGTATAAAAATTATAATACATAAGACAATATTTGTTACCCAGAAATCCTCCAAGGTGAATGTAAAACTGGGTTGAGGATGACACCCACAAATCTTCACTACTATCATAATAAAATTAACTAGTTAAGGTTACAATTTTTGACCATAAAATGTGATCTAACATGTGAGGAGTTTTTCTTGTTTAAGACTTTAGAAACTGGTAGGTTTCTATTGGAAATAATCAAGACTAGCTAGGTTACTAAGAGAGGAGGGGTGAATTAGTAATCTTAAAAACTTTCAATTAATTCAGCACTTAATTAGCATAATCCATTCATGATTAACTCATCTAATCAATTGCATGCATGAGAAACTGAAAGATAAAAATTCATGATGGATGAACACAAAATTTGGTGACCTAGAAACCTTCCAAATAGAAAGTAAGAATGGGGTGGGAATGATACCCACAAAACTTCATTACTCCATTATAAAGTTGGCTTGTTAAGGCTTACATTGACCACTTCTGATGATCTATCCTATAAAGAGAAATTTGCATTGCTAGATCCACCTTGTTAGAGGTTTTAGAAACATACAATGAAGTATGCACTCTGCTAGGAGATTTGAAGAAAGACTATTAAGTCTACTTTGTTAAAGGATTTAGAAAACTAAGTCACCTATTATGATGAAATAGCATATCTGACTTACAACTTGATTTCTAATTAGATACTTGAAGTACATATCACCTCTTGTGATATATATAACTTTAATACTCCTTGTAGACCTTGCTAAATACTCTACTCTATTGTTGATATGCATTCACTCTTCTCAAAACATTACATATCCATATATTCATATATTCATCTATTGAAAATGATATAATACATTACATATATACCATTCCAATATTTACAATTACAAGGTCAGCTAAAACACATGTGAACAAAACATTACTGCATCAACCAAATAGTAGAAACTCGAGTTCTATAAGTTGACTTGGTGAACTTCTGATACTTGACTTCCACTGCATTACTCAGCATTGTCATGCATTTGGTAGAAGTAGAAGCTCAGTCCATACTAATCACACAACATAGCTTTGAACTCAGTGACCATTGGTGGCTCGGTAGATATAGTGTTGCTCAGTGGAAACTGATTTCTATGCTTACCTTGCTAAACTCGGTAAACATTGCACATCCATCAGTCAATAGACATTGGCTTCATGTCATAGTAACTAATGACTCAGTAAGTACTATGAAGCTTGGTGATAACTGCTAGACTGTGCACTGTTTTCTTTCACTCAGTAGCTTCTAGAATGCTCGGTATGAACTGCTTAACTAATGAACTTACTTGGCAACCACTGAACGCTCAGTATAAACTGTAGATTGAGTGATGAGCTCAGTAACCATACAAATTTGAAGAAGTTTTGTCACTAATGACAAATATAACATAATGCCAACAATCTCCCCCTTTGGCATTAGTGACAAAAACACTTATAAGCCAAGACTTATGTAGACTGACATACTGATTTTGATTTTTTCAAAATTTATCTTTGTAAAGTGGTTGTATACATATTCGCACATATCTCCCCCATACATATGACATAATATCTACATAGTCTCTCTCTTTTATTCTGTACTATATCAAACTATTCTCTCCCCCTTTGTCTCCACATATCTCTTACTCCCCACTTTTGAGAATAATGCCAAAGAGTTATGGAATATATTCAAATAGAGACATCAAAATGTGAGAGAAACTTGGAATGTACCTTGAGAATAAAGCTAAAGTCTTATCCCAATTCTCTTGCAAAATTTTGTAGGTAGAGAGTGTCACTTGAACTTCTGCTGAAAGTTCAATCATATGATCTGAAATATAAAAATTGTTATCCTGGACCAATTTTTTTGAATATGAAACATGTTTCTACATTGTGTCCATGATTGGAAGGATCATGTTTTGGATATCTATCGATGTGGATCTAATCCTTGATTCTTCTCTTAACAATTCTACCTACATATCTAACAAAAATCTGACCTTAATATGATGTGCTGAGCTTGAGTTGGGGTCAAGCTGTAGCCTTTGAGCGCTAGTCTTCATATCTACATCAATCTAATTCAGTTTCTCTTTTATCTCCTTGGTGTACTCAATAACATTACATAATTTGCTAAAATGTGATGTTACATTGGTAAAAGAATGTTCAAGATTACTCAAAATTAAAGATAGTTCTACCTATTTTATGGCAATGTGCTCAAGCACCTTATTATCAAACTTTTTCTTTGCCTTTTCAATTAACTTCTCTTGACTAAAAGTATCCTCATTGAACTTATTGACTGCTTCATCCAACTATAGCAAAATGTGTTGAGATGAATCCACATCAGCACCTATTTCTTATGTTAGTATATTCTTTACATTTTCAATTATTCGGTATTCTCTATCTGTTTCCTCTCTTAAATTCTTATGCCTTGCCTTCTATTCCAAAAGTTGGCTAACTAGTCTCATTTCTCCAATTGTAGTAGTACCCAGATCCAACTTGGGAATTATAATTTCTTTGTCTAGATCTATGTCTTCATCAATTTCCTTACCAGTAAGTAGAAGTTTTAGGGGCATCCTTGGTTCTACTTCTGACATTACTACCTTGGACTGAGAAATAGAGACAATTGTAGAGATAGCTAGACTTGCAGTAAAAAATTAAATAGGATCAACTAGAGGAAAACAAAGAGAAGTGCAAACTAAATCCAAGACTAATGTGCTACCCAAAATTGAAATGATAACAGGTGGAAAACTAACTAGAGCACATACAATAGGAATACTAGTAGAAATATTTATAGGTGATGCACTTACAGGCATATGCAACTATGAAGTTGACAAACTTGTAGAACTAGATGCTTCACATATTGCTGATGTAGTTGACTCAAGAATTGATAAAGAGGAGGGCTGCAACTTGGTAGATGAAGTGGTAGACACTTCCATTATTTCTACCTAGAGCTAAGAGGGAGCAAATAGTGATTGAACAGATGATGTGTTTGTTGTAGTTGCGATCACATTTGCTGAAGTTGTCTCCAACCCAGATGATGTAGTAGTGTTTGGTGGAGAGTGAGGAAGGGAAGCTATGACTTGTGGTGCTCTTCTCACTAGATCATTCTCTTCATCTCCTTCCTTATCTTCCTCTTCATCTTCTTCCTCTTTATCTTCACCTTAATTCTTTAATGCCTAATAGTCCTCAACATCAAAAGTGACACATGGAGTGTTATCTTCTTCCTCATTGTCACTGTCATCATCATCATCATCCTTGATTTCTACTAGATCTTCACTGAGCTTGTGCAAATGATAAATATTTTTCCACACGTTTGTAGCATCTCTAGCAACATGCTCAATGTCTTTGATAAAAATCAAATAGGTATGAAATCTGATCATCATTTTACCTTCATTGTTTTTCATTGCTACCTTAACTTTTGCATATGTAATATTAGGTAGTAACTTTCTCAAAGATTGCTCATATATATCTTTTGCTATCTATATAGTTGATTCCCACCTTGGCTTCCATCTCTCCAATAATTCATTTGAAATCTAAGGAGAAATTTGATTAGGCGAATATTTCCATTTTCCCATCTTATTGAGTACTAGCTCCTCAATCTTCATTTTCTCAACATCTATCCTAGTTTCAAACTTTAATGCATTGAAGTTTGTGATGCCTGCACCTTCTTCCATTTGTTTCAACTTTCTTGAAAGGTGAGTGGGGGCTTACACAATACAAATTCACTACCACCTTTCTTCTTTGATCTCCTTATGAATACAATTGTGGAGGCTTTGGGTGGCTTGGTAATAATTACCCTACCTTTCTTTTTCATAGGCTTTGCTTCCTTCTCAGATTCTTGCTCTTCTTCTTTGTCAGATTCCTCAATATATTCACCTTTACCCTTGGTAAGCATGAGAGGGGAACTTGTAGTTTTCAAGTTAGCTACCTTCCTCTTACCTTTGGTTATTGCCTGAGGTAGCTTGATTTCAAGCTCAATTCCAGTCTTTGTCTCATCATATGTTCCAAAGATAGGTAGCTTTGGATCTACTAGCTCAGTCACCAAGGCTTCAATAATATCTTTTGTTTCATCAATGTTAATCTCATATGGAAGAGGTTTCACCCATGCAACTCTAGGCCTAACTACCTAGATATACACTTTATCAAAATCAACCATAAAGCATACATTGGCTTTGTAATCTTCAACTAGTTTGTGTGGAATCTTAAACCTATTGTTCATCTTCTCCTTAAAAGCTTCAAAATAATTATCCATAATACTATCAAAATTTTCACCCATCTCTACAATGAATTCATTAATATGATACAAAATGGAAGTATCTTTCTTCCATACAACTGAACCTTTTGATGGGAAAAACTTTTGAACATAAAAGAAGAGACAAGTTAACAAAGAACCAAATTTACAGGGGTTGTTCTTTGATGTCCTGATGTTATCCATGTTCTTGTTTAGCTACTTCAACAATAAATTTGACAGATCAAATTCCAAACTCTTCTTTACAACCTTGTATGCCAAATCCATGGCCTCACATGGTACACTATTCAAATGATTGGAGCTATATATCTTATGTGCAATGATGTGAATACCAAACCTTAGTTCCACAACTAATACATTGCTAATCTTTAGACCTCTACCATCCCATTCTACTAGGGTTTTCTTTTGAAGTTCATCCCAACCTAGGCCTTTGGTTGTTTTGGCCTTGTTGAGCATAGAGAGACTAGTAATCTTATGAATCATTTTCTTTGTGATCAACATAGGCTATTCTAACCATAGCTAACCATTATGAACATGACTCAGAATATAACTAATCCACTTAATTTAGAAATTTCTTGGCATATATGGGATATGGGTTAACCCTTTGACCATTAGATTCTTATGATTCGGTTTTAATGATCCATCAACACACATTTCTCCTAAGGTTTTGTCCATCTCTAGGGTTCTAATTTCTTGAATAGAACACTTAAAATGAGTTTGAGTATCATTAACAAGGAGTACCTTTGGAGGAATTTGACATGATTGAGCTCCATTTGGATCTAGTGAGTCTGCAACTACTAGAACTAACTTGAAATTGGGTGCTTTCCACTCCATGCCTTTTACCAACATTTTGGAACCTCGTTTTGCCTTGCTACTACTACTACTTCTGGATGCCATGGTTGCTTGGTAAATGAGAATTTTTTTCAACAAATCTTCGCTACAAATTTGCTTGAGATTGCTTGGATGCACCTAGAAATTACTTTTCTTTAGGTATACTAAAGTTGCGTGATAAATGAAGTCAAATTCTACCCTTCTTGATGAAAAATTGCCATTAATTCTTGGTACCATAATGACATTTTCATGATAGACTATCATCCACTCACTATGCTTGGTAGAAGCCTATGACTTGGGAATCGAAAAAAACTTTTATTACTCTCGACCTATCTTAGTAGAGTCAACCTTGCTCAGTGAATATTGATTCCTTATGATCCCTCTGTATCTTAAATACTAATTTGGATCTCTTGCTTCCTTTCATTGAAATTGCTCAAGAAATGACTTGAGGATATAGTTCTAGTCCTTCCTTTTAGAATCTAATTGGAAATGGTGGATTCACCCACTTCTTGAGTGACATGACCCTCATTTGAATTGGTTTGCTCGGTAGATTTAGGAATCTACTGCTATCTCATTTGCTTCTTGATGTTATCAGCTTTAGCTTTCTTTTCGTCTTCAATCTTTCCTATATTCATGCAATTTTGAGCTATATGACCAAGTTCAGTGCATGTATAACATCTTATGGTTGAATTCTTCTTTCTCAAGTGATGGCTTGTATAGTTTATGCCAATGTGTCCATATTCTCCGTAGTAATGACATCTACATCAAGTATTGTAGTCCCAACCAAATATTTCTTTTACAAGTTGTTCAACTAGATTGAATGGTTTAGATATGTATTTAGATGCCTTGTGACCTTGTTTCTTCCATTTGTGACATTTACCTTCATATTTTGGTCTCTCCTTGCATTCATTAGCTTTATGACCATGTTGACTGCAATTGTATTATTTACCATTAAATTTCGCCTTTCCATTACTCCAACATTTGTTAGATGTATGGCCTATATTTCCATAGTGATTGCAAGTAGGTCTTTGATTCCTTTGAGCACCTTGTTTGGAAGATTCACCCTCTTCTTTGTATCCAAGTCCTAGTTTACCATTTTGCCTATAAATATTTTGCTCACTTTGCTGATTTAATTAATCCATGTCTGCTTGGGATTTCATTATCCTTTCATTGAGTTGTTTCTCAGAATTTAGATCAGCTTTTAATCTTTCATTGATTTTTCTTTTAGTGATTAAATCATTCTTTAAGCTTTCATTTTCAAATCTCGGACTCATGATTTCCTCATTTGCATTGGAGACCTAATTGATAAGACTTTCTTTGTGAAAGGATTGATTTTGAGTTTCATTATTCCTTGCCTCCAAGTCTTCACTTGCCTTATTCCTTTGTTCCAAGATTTTAGACATTCTTATTGACTAAATTTCTTGTTCTCTTTTCAAATTTCTTACCTCTTCTTGTAGAGAGCCATTCTTTTCTAGGAGTTCTTTGATGGCCTCATTTGCTTCATCTAAACTGCTTGAGTGGAAAAAATTTCCAATCTTTTCTTCAACATACTAGTGGTCATTTATTTGTTTTGCAAGTTCCTTCCTTCTTTTTAAAGATTGGGAACGATGCTCTTTTTCTTCCTTGAGTTGAGCTATGGCCATCTCTAGATCTAGCTTTTCATTGTCAATAGCTTTGTCAAATCTAAATATCTACACTATCCTTAATCTTTCCTCAAGTTGTTAAAATTTATCCTGAGAACCACAAAGCTTTGATACCAATTGTTGGAAATAATCAAGACTAGCTAGGCTACTAAGAGGGGAGGGGTGAAACCGTGAATCAGTAACCTTAAAAATTTTCAATTAACTTAGCACTTAATCAGCATAATCCATTCACCATTAATTCATCTAATCTATTGCATTCATGAGAAACTAAAAGATAAACATTTATGACACATGGACATAGAATTTAGTGACCCAGAAACCTTCGAAATAGAAAGTAAAATTGGCGTGGGGATTGTACCCACAAACTTCACTTCTACAGTATAAAGTTGGCCTATTAAGGCTTACATTGACCACTTCTGATGATCTACCCTATTAAGAGCAATTTGGACTGCTAGATCCACCTCGTCAGAGGTTTTACAAACATAAAATGAAGTATGCACTCTATTAAGATATTTGAAGAAAGACTATTAAGTCTTCCTTGTTAAAGGATTTAGAGAAACGAGTCACCTGTTAGGATGAAATAGTAGATCTGATTTACAACTTGATTGCTGATTGGATCCATGAAGTACAAATCACCTCTTGTGATAGATATCACTTTACTACTCCTTGTAGACCTTGCTAAATACTCTGCTATGCTGCTAATCTACATTCACTCTTCTCAAAACATTACATATCCATACATCCATATATTCATCTATTACAAATGATGCAATGCATTACATATATACCATTCCAATATTTACAATTACAAGGTTGGCTAAAACACAAGTGAACAAAATATTACTGAGTCAACCAAATAGTAGAAACTTAGGTTCTGTAATCTGACTTGGTGAACTTCTGATACTTGATGTCCATTGTATTACTCAGCATCGTCATGCATTTAGTAGAAGTAGAAGCTTGGTGTATACTAATCACACAATGTAGCTTCAAACTCGATGACCATTGGAGACTTGGTAGATATAGTGTCACTTGGTGCAAACTAATTTCTATGTTTCCCTTGCTGAACTTGGTAAACATTGCACATCCATCACTTGTTAGACACTAGCTTCACATCACAGTAATTGATGACTTGGTAAGTACTACAAAGCTTGGTGACCACTAACTACTCGGTGATAACTACTAGATTGTGCAATGTCTACTTTCACTCAGTACCTTCTGGAATGCTTAGTATGAACTACTTAACTGGTGAACTTACTTGGCACCCACTAAATGCTCAGTATGAATTGTAGACTGAGTGATGAGCTGGGTAACCATACAAAGTTGAATAAGTGTTGTCACTAATGACAAATATAAAATAATACTAATAGGTTTCACCTTGTTAAAGGATTTGACAAGTATAACTAAGTAAGGACTATATTAGGAGATTTACAAATATTTGTTGAGACCACTCTGTTAAGAGATTTACCTTGATTCAAGTTTGTTAAAACTTATTCAATACCTAACTCTTAGTTTTCTTTGCAAGCTAATTTCCAGTCTCCTCCTTACTAACTAATCCTCTCCTCTGATTTGATAAAACTTGTCTTTCCCTTTTACATTCACTACTTATAAATAAGTCACTTTCTCTGTTAGATGATAAAAAAACCCTTAAATAACTTTTGATATTCTCAATCCTTCATAGTAAAATGATTCATATTTACATGTATACTCTTCTCTTCATCCCATGCTTATGATCTAGGTTAAGATCAGTGCTATTTAATGATTTAATGGAGAGTCTTCTAGATGATTCTATGTTTTTCCTCTTCATCCTGATCGTTGAACATACACATAGGGATATGTGATCTGCATCTTATAAATTTTTTTGTAAAAATCTCTTCAAGTATTAAATGTTCTATAAAAACCTCTTCAAAACTTAAATAAACCCTCCATGTCATCCTAATAATCATTTAACCTAAAACTCTATTCCATTCCTGATTTTTATATAAACTTTGAATTGCTTGAACTTTACTATTTATGTTTCTTGGCATTGTTGTTGCCCAGCCTTTGTTAACCTTCTGATTCTTGGCATATATTATGCTCGACACATGCTATATCACTCGATATATATATACATGGAATTTCACACGGTCACTGATGTCTTGTACGGTTCCTAATGAGCTTGTTGCATATAGAAAATTAATCTGTAACCATAAACTTACTTTTCTTCTATAGAACTTTCTTTGTACATACTATGTTATGTACATGACTCGGCCTATGTAGAGTAGCTCAATCATAGTGATGACCATTTGACTCTGTCTTGTAAATGAATAAGTGGTGGACACTAATAGATAACAATGGTTAAAGATACAAATACTTTGACCTATTCACTTCAAGTATATGAGTGTATGTCTCATAGTCAAAGACACACAAATGTTGTAATGAGGGCTTCTTACTACACCATGCTTCCATAGGCTTTTTATCGATTAGTGCTACCATAGGAGAATGATTGAACAAATAATGTGTTGCAGCAACTACTTCAGACCATAACTTTTACTCTAGCTTGGTAATTCCCAACATTCTCCTTGCACTCTCTACGAATATCTAGTTCATCCTTTATGCTACTCTATTTACTTGTGGAGTATAAGGTGTCACCTTATGCCTCTTAATGCCATGATCTACATAGAAATTTCCAAAATATATATTACAAAACATACCATGGTTATCTATCCTAAAACATTTAGTGTTTCTCCCAGTCTAGTTTTCAACAAGGTTTTTAAATTCCTAAAAATGAATGAACATTTCTGATTTATTCTTCAAAAATTAAACAAATGTTCTTCTCAAATAATAATCAATAAATAATACATGTATAATATCTTGAATTAGACACAAAAGGAACTTCCAAAACACCAAATACATCTAAGTGAATATAATCCAACAAAATAGAATTTTTTTTAGAACTAGAATAAAAATGAACATGTTTTTTCTTTCCATAGATGCAATATTTGAGAAAATCAAATTCAAGGTTACAATCAACTAACCCCTCGACCAAGCTCTTATTCTTTGAGATTTTTAAAACTTTCTCACCAATATGGCCAAGCCTATAATGCTAGAGCATTTTTTTCTTAGCAAGAAGTTTAACTTCCATATCATTGGCAACATGTTTTGTCATATGAGAGTTATCATACTTGATAGAGATACTATTATAACTTATAGGTTTGGCATCTAACCAATAGATTGTTCAAATGCATTCACCCTTAGCTAAAACAATAGAACCCCTATTTATCTTGAAATGTTAAATGAACTCTGATATCATTCAACTTGATGACAAAAAGTAAATTTTCAGCCATACTCGGTATATGAAATACTCCATCAATTCCTTTTACATTGTCATTGGTGAACTTGATTGGGACTCATCCTCTTCTAACAATATCCTATGTGGAATCTCTTGCTAGAAACACCTTTCCTCCATCATACAGTTCATACTTTAAGAACCACTCTTTATGTGATGTCATGTGGAATGACACTCTTGAATCCACTAGCCATATGTCATCAGATGGGGGCATTTCCAATGTCATTGCAAAGGCATCAGTGTAACTCTATTAAGATTTAGCGTTAGAGGTTTAATTATTCTTCTTGTTTTGCTTGTTATAGTCCTTTCAAATATGACCTTTCTACCTACAGTTCAAACATTTCACCTTGGACCTTTTTCTTGGAGTGGTAGGTCATCACTCAAGAGACTTTAACTTTGTATCCTTCTTCTTACTTTTGTCCTTAGATCTACCACATACAATAAGATCTCTTTTGGCTTCTATAGAGGAATTCCTTCATATTTTCTATGATAAAAGTGCAGTAACTACATTGTCTATTTTAAACTTGAAGTTGTGTTTCCAATGGCCATTACCTAGTGATCCCACAAATCAGGCAATGAGCACAAGAATAACATGCAATTCTCTTCTTCACTAATGGACACACCAAAAGATTTTAGCTATGCAATCACTATATTGAATAGTCTTAGATAATTCTCCATGTTCATTCCTCCATGCAACCTCAAAGAGTGCAATTTATTTCTTAGGATAATCTTGTTTACCAAGGATTTTCCCTAATAAATGTCTCCCTACTTCTTGCACAAGGAATGTGTGATTTTCTCTTCATAAACATTCAATAAAAATAAGTCTTCAAGACTTTGTCTTATCAGTCCTCTAACTTTCCAATCTACTAGATCCTAATCTTCCTGCTTCACACTTGAAGGTCTATTGCAAGACAGAATGATCCATAGATATACATTGACTAGCATAGCTTCAACTTTAAGATTCTACAACTCAAAGTTGTTGCCATTAAATTTTTCAATATCAACTATTCTTGACGTACCATCCATCTCAAAATTTTATAAAAATTTTGCAAACTCCCACTAAAACCAGATTAGCATAAAAAACTAAAGCCAACCTACCAAGGATAACACAACTACTTAGGCTCTAATACCAGTTGTTAGGAAAGAAAGAGTATGGAAATTCATTTTTAATTCTTAATGATAGTGGAATAAGAAATGATAAATCTAAGAGATATGCAAGAAAATGGACTAGAAATTACACAAAAAAAAGAAAACAATAGATCTAATGTGGGAAATCCTTTTGGGAGAAAACCAGCACTCAAAACCTCGAGAAAACTTATGTATTACTGGAAAAAATTTAAATATAATGACTCTAGATTTATCATAGGCTTAGATTGCATTTACAATCAACTTCATTTTCAGCATATAACTATTCACGAATCTTGTAACTATTTATGCACACTACAAGGTAAAAGTACAAAGTTGTGTCACATTTTAGGCTTACTTATCAAAATGATTGAATTTGTGTATTTCTATCTAAAAATTAATATTATTCAAACATATGATCTAGATAAATTCTATATAGATAAGTTATATATGTTCTCACACTTTTCCAATTGGAAATATCTATGAAATGCATGTTTTATTCTAGTTTATGTCCAATCACTAAAGAAATATTTTAGAAAATGCACATTTCAATAAATCTTACTCTTTATAATGATGTTTTTTAAATAGCATACATAAACCATTTTATAGAGCTCAAATTTAAGAATATTCTAATATAGAGATTATAGTTTTTCACTTGGATATAGTATATTATAATTTAAAAATACTACAAGTACACATTTTAACACCCAAGAAAATGTTGATTTTAAGAAAGAAGAAAATAGTTAAGATTATAAGAAAAAAATCAAAAAAGTATATGTCGTTGTAGAGGAGAGAGTCCTCTTCCAAAATGTGTAAATTTTCTTTTGGCATTTTAGTAAAATTAGTAAAATGTATCAATTCTTATTCCAAATAATCATTGAAACTAATAATCCTAAAATTTGTCCATTTCTAAACATTTCATTAGTGTACTTCATTTAAAAATTCTAAAATACTAGTTTTATGTCATTGAAGTTAAATAGTTAGACATTTTTTAGTCTTTTTCTTTATAAAAGAGTGATACAGGTTTGCGCTTTTACCATGCAATTCATTGCAGAATTCAGTAAAGAAATAGTTACAAACAAAACATTCAATACTAGTCCAGTCATTGATCACTGCCTAAGAGCATCACAACACAACTAACACTTCCTTCAGCCCCTTCGACATTGGACACTCCATATGTCATTGAGAATGTGTCACTCTCTATGGTATTGTTGAGTCCTTGTGGCATTAGACACTCTGTTTGGCCTCTAGTGAGTCCCTTCGGCAATAGATACTCCCTTTGCATTTGAGAATCTTCCTTCAGCTCAAGAATCTTTCTTTACATTAGGACATTCATTTTTCCTCAGGAATATTTCTTCACCTCAAGGGTGCACTAGCACACTTAGCACACCTGGCACACCTCTCAAGGTGTGCTAGTACACTAAGGCCACTAGTGCAGAAGCACTTACCTTTGGAAGTGTGCACCTATGCGCATGCACACATCCAAGGGTGCACTCCATCCTAGGCATATAAAGCTCGGGACCCCACCCCTCTTTCTCACTTTAGTTTCTCCTTCTGCACTCCAGTGAGTGCACCTCCACACTTTGTGAGATGCACTAATTTTCATCTCTTACACCTGCACACACAAATTTTTTTAAAAAATAATTAAGGAAAATGTGTGCAAAGTGTACACCTTTTTTTTCTGCAAAACTTAATAAAATGTAAAACCTAAGAAAATTTCACCCAAGTGAAAGGTGCGCATGTGTGCACCTATCCAAGGTGTGCACATGCACACCTTTCAAAGGAAAAATATCCCCCACATGCAAAGTAAGGGTGAGCACATAGTGCACTCCATAAGGTACACTATGTGAGCACCCTTCATCTGAGGATTTTTTCTTAGGAATGGTGCACCTAGTACACCCTCAAGGTGTGCAAGGTGTGCCAAATTCTATCTAACAAGGTGTCAAATAGGGTTTTTGCCAATTTCGTCATAGTTTTTCATTTTGGGTTTCTTTTTATTGTAACTAGGGTTTGTTTAGAGTTTTTTTTAAACCTTCCAGACTAATTGATGTCTACTTTGGGCACATAAAATGGTTTCCTCCTTGTCCTCCCTTGCTGCAAATATTGATCCAAAACTAGTGGTCATCAAATTTGAAGGTGTTCCATCAAAATCACACTTTTGGGATGCTCATTGAGAGATCTGAGACACTGAGCTAGGCCACATTGATTGGAATGAATTATTGGTCCTATGCAACAAACCACATGATAGGGTGTATGCACTTATAAGATGGGGGTTAGTAAATGTAGCTTCACACCCAGTTTTAGTACAATCTTTTGAGCTTGTTGTGGCATTGGTAGAGAATTATGTTTTGGAGGAAAGAGTAGTAAAAGGCATAACTAAAGAGATCATTCTTGATCTAAGGCCTAAGAATACTAGGAATTTTTTTCATCTTTCGAGGGTAGATCAGTGCATTAGGTTGACATACCATCAAGTAGAAAGGTGGTATAGAGAGCATGAACAAGAAGCCACAAAAATCATTCAATCCTCATATCTCATTGATAGGACTCCTCTTGGGAGAAAAGTAGGGAAACTAGATATGATAAGATGTTATATGAAAGATGATATCAAACATTCCATAGTGATCCTGAGTAGAATCATGGGGCTACCACCAACACAACACTTAAACATATGAATAGTACACTTCATTAAAACCATCAAAAAGAGAAAGATGTCAATTGATTCAGCCTCTATTCTCAGTGAGAATTTAGATGAACAACTAGAGGCAATCAAAAATGACCTAAGGTTTTATATGACATCTTATTTGGTGTATTTGTTAGCAGCAAGAGCTATAGATTATCGAGGGTTGTTTAAAAGGGGAAACTTGCAAGATGTTAATGCATGGCTTATGTGGTATACTCCCAGCTGGTGAGGAGAATGATCTCAGATCATAGCAAGGAATAAAAAATAGTAAATGATGCTTTCATTTTTGTATTCATCCAATTCATTGAGGGGGACTATTGTCATGCCCAAACCTACGAGGGCAAAAACACACACACAATTTTTTTTTAAAGATAAATAACACCACTAAGTTGATTAGTTAATTTGCACCCATTAAAGCATAGGTCTAAAGAAAAATAGATATGAGATCCCCTAACAATGTCCTAACATCCCATTTTAAGTTTAAATTTAATGAGTATAAATAGGTCATTAAATTTGCACATTCATTATTAAATTGATTTCGACATTTGTTTCATTTTACATCAATATTAAACATTACATTATTTTTAATTTACCTTTCAATAACTCATACATAGACCAACAATCTATTAGATCTACGAGAATAAAAAAATTTATATCTAATGTAAAATCTTATTAACATTAACCATTATAGCGTCATTAAAGCAAAATATTTAACGAAAAATATATTTAGATTATTCGAATAACGATCTAAAAGAATTATAAGTCCAATTATTTCATAGCATAAAAGCAAAGAAAAATTAACTATTATAACCTGTAAAATAATTATCTAAACTATATTTACACTTCATTCTAAAAACTAATTACATTTAAAACTATGATCTATTCTAAAATAATAATAATAATAACTAAAATTCAATAAAGTAAAATCTAAGCTAAATTATACTAAAATAACTTATACTATACTAAATTTAAAATGAGCTAACTATCATAAAACTAGAAATGACTTCTAACAAAATCTAAACTAATTAAATCTCCATAAAACAACTCAACCAAACATAGAAATAATCCTAAACTAACATATCATAACATAATTTAAACTAAACACTAACCTATCCAAACTAACCTATACTAACCCTACATCCCCCTATGCTAACATCACTCTAACATCTAAACCAACCTAGAACCCTACTCTATTTCCCCACACAACCTACCTTACTCCCACCAAGTCACGTCAACCACTCAAATCCTGTGCGCATTCCAAGCGCTGACCACAACAGAGGGTATGGATGACCAATGGGAAAAGGAAAAAACTTACAAATGAGACAAGAGCCCATTCCCAACTACCCACGTTAAACCCACAAAAGCTTCCAACATAAAACAAAGAACTCAGCGCTTTCCAAAGGAGAAAATCAACCCCTACACAAGTCAAAAAGTGGAGTACACAAGATGATGTCACCATGGACTAACGTCCCTGATTTTGCTTCCAAATAAATTTAAAGATCTGATCAAGCCTCATACAAGAGCTGCGCCCAACATAGGTATTGGAAAAGAACATTAATGCAAAAAGTTTTGTGGTTGAAGATTAACAACAACCATGTATTGAATTACTTTCAATTTTCAAAGGTAATTGATTTATATATTTTTTTTATATGAATTAATATTAGATTTTAATTATAAGAAAAAGGAATTTTACGGAGAATATTCTCTATGGAAAAAGAGGGAATTAAATTTTCTCCATGTATTTTTCGGAGAGGTTTTTCGCTCCTGGAGATGCAAATTTTTTTTTTTGAAGCCCATTTTAGACTAAGTGTTGGCATATTACTTTTGCTATATTTATCTTATCTTAAGAGTACATTCTCCCCTAAGGATTACATGGATCCTAAAAACATACTAACAAGGATGAAAACAAGGTTTATAATTAATCCTTCTCTCCAATAATCTAAGTTTTATCAATCATACTATATTCAAGGTGTGTGTTCATGTTTTAAAAATTCAAGGAGATACATAATCTCTTTGTCCAATTGATTTGTTCATAAGGAAATTTAACAAAGAAGAGATAATTTGAGTTCTCAAATTTGGAATCCTAATTCATCCAATACTTATACATCAACTTGGAAGTTTCATTATATCAAATTTCTCTTCATTAACAAATTAAAAAAAAAAATTGAAACATCACAATTCAAGAAATTATCTATGATTCTATTTTCTCACCTATATATACAAATTAATTTTTTTAAATCACATGAGAACAATGTAAGGAGATTCCCATAATCTATTCCTTTATCTATTATTCATCCTATTTTGATGAGCAACCATACAAATTAAATTTTACAATTAAACCACATGACAAGCAATAATAATCAAACACCAATTTTATTGGCAAACCTGATTCAAGGGCTCAGCCGGGAAAGAATACGGAAGAAAACTCGGCTTCGTTGCCAATCCACCAAAGTTTTGAGATACAAATTACATAGGATTTCAATCCTAAATTACAACACTTAAATGAATTTTCCTTCATGACCCTCAACAAGGGTTCCATATTCCAATTCTGCAACACATTTCTACGAATCGTGGAGGAAATAAAATCTGATCAGGTGATAACAAGCATGACCAAGAAGCACATCAAACATGCATAATCATACAAGGTTTTAACTATAAGATTCACAATGAATCAACACTAGGGAAAGGTGGATTCTTCCAACTAGGAGAAGTCAAGCACAACACCAAACAGATGCCCAATCGGGGCTATATACCAAAAACTTCTGTTCTTCCATTTCAACATGCCATAATCATACAAGGTTTGTGCTGACAGGTAGGGTACCATAACACCCTACCCTTTCTCCCTCTTCTCATCCTAAGAAGAGACTCTACACTGGTTGGAGTCTGACTAAACAAACCTTTCCCAAAATTGGTCACTTCTGCCCTCTCCAAGGGTGAGTAATACCAAAACACCCATGCAAGAAAACTCTCAAAATTGCAAACATAAACATGAAAGGAAATCATCCAAAAATAACATGGTTTTAAAAGCTTCCAGACATACCCACAACCATACCAACATTGAAACAACAACAAGGTAGCATAAGCATGAAACCCGAATAAAATATGAACAAGGGAGATGAGAAATCCAATCTTCATAAAGAGGTAATGGAAAATGAATAAGTTTGAGTAGAGCTTCCCTTTCCTTGCTTCAATCTTCAAGAACTCCTCTCTAAATGTAGAGATTGGGTAACAACCTCCACAAGTCTAAGAAGGGCCTCTAAATAAGCCTCAAACTCAACCACCAAAAGGAGCAATAACTATTTCCACCCATTAACAAATCTAGAAACTCCTAACTCCACCTACACTATGGTTAAACCCTAAGTGGAGATGAGGTGAGGTAACTCAAGATAGCCATGGTCAATTTTCGCACAAAGGCAAAAAGAGACTTTTTGAGTGACCTCAAAAGTCAATAAAAGGGGCTTAAGGGTTGGAAAAGACCCCTAACCCATACCCATACCCTTTGGGTATAATAATTTCATGATTTAAGCCTTAGGAAAAAGGTTTAGAGCTAAACAAAATCTAGGAATAAAATAGGACCTCCTAACTACTCTAACATGCAAATTAAGCCCTAATCCAGATTAGGGATGACTAAACTTGATTAACAATCAAATTAGCAAACTGACACTCATTTAAACCAACTAAGGTCCAAAGGGTACATAGCTAACTCTAATCAGCACGCTAAAGAGCATACATAATTCATGAGTGTCAAGCGACACTAACAGAACATAATTATGAGACATTCACATTTAATGAACACAGAAAGATACATTCATACATCTCACAATACAATACTCGAATTACAACAACAAGGATTCCAAATTTAGCACATGGAGATCAGTTCTATTCCTTCGTCGATTTCCTCGACTAAAATATTTGCACACTCATTGCACACATCAGTAGTCCCAAAAATCACATGTACATATATACGTATCCGTAATTCTCATAAATTGAAACATACATTAATAAGGGTTTCTTCATCCTACTTAATTCTTAACCATTTAAAAACTCTTAAATCAAAGTATCAATCTTACATTTACTGATTTTCTCAACGTACATATACCTAACACCTTAAATGACAAACATCAAATATCTAGAAGTAACATCACATAGCATGAAATAATATAATATGTTCAAGTATCTGATAATGTCTCGACATCTCGAGTCGTGAGTAACAAAATGATAAGGCAACAACTAAGGCTAGGAAGGGTCGGGGCAAGGCCTCACAACTATGAAAAAAGAATGTTAGAAGAGGCAGCAAAAAATATTACCAAAATAGGAGCCTACTACATCCAATTCAAGACATTCACCTACTTAAGGGTAGCCGGTACAACTATAAATCCAAAGAAGATCCCTAGCTATCCATGTGATAGAATAATATTCCTAGAGATTGCACGACAACTCTCATATACATATGATAAAGTAAGGAAGCAACATAAGAAGCCCTAGGTATGGACCACCACTTAGGTCCATTTGGTGTCAAGATGAAGCAGGTTATCATGAATTTTGAGTCAGAATGGGAATAGTATCACTTTGAGAATTATAAATCAGATTGTCAATGTTTTGATAAAATTGGTAGAGTTTAGTTCTTGGTAGGAAAATAGTTCAAACACAAAAATGCCATAGAGGATCATTGGATGAATGTAGTAGATGACTATGAGATCCGAACAAGGGATTATTATAGAATGACTCTTTATTTTGTAGGTAGTACCTTGAAAATGAAGGCCTCATTAAAGATTGTATTGCAAGATACTGAAGAGGTCTTAGATCCCTTATATAATTGAAATAAGATATATGATTAGCCTATCATGAATGTAGAGATTGATAGAGAGGAAAATATAGATATCAATCATAGGTTGAGGCATATCATCTAGTTAACCAAGTAATGGATTAAGAGACCATTCAAGTTGGATCCAATTCCACAAATAATAGTTTTCCAAGCTACAACTTGCCCAATGAAAGGTAGAGAGGAAAAGTGATAGTGCTAAAATTTACAACTTAGTCTCCAATAAGGCTGAAAAAGTTGCACCATCTTGATAGAGAAGTTGGATACTCTAGAGCATAGAGGGGTAAAAATACAAGGAAAAGAACTTCCCCTCAGCAAGCTAAACTTGAAGAGAAGGTAACTCAAGCACCTAAGAGCCAAGGGGCATAGAATGTAGAAATCACTCAGGCTCAGGATAATCCACTAGTGCCATTGCTAGAACAAGGGCAAGAAGAAAAAGTATAGGAAGCATCTCAACTTGTACAAGAGGAAGAAGTCTCTCCATTAGCTTGCAAGAAAAGAAAGATGAAGACTCTAGTTTAAAGGAAAAGGAGAGAAAAGGTGATAAGAAAGGTTTTTCCTTTTCCATCAATCCCTAAATTTATTTTAGAGGAAGAAGAATGGGATGACAAAGACAAAGAGGATAACCTACCCTTGAGTCAAAGGACTCATCTTGCTAGGGCTACTGAGGTAGAAAAGAGAAGGAGCTCCATTATAACACCACCATCCATTGCTACACAACCTATTTCGGTTACAACTTTGGAGGATGAGTTTCAACAATGGATTGATGAGGAAGAGGAAGAAGGGGCTGATGTCTTTAAGATGTCAGATTTTGATTTCATGCCTATAGGCACTAAAATTATAGCGGATTAGATAAGGGATACACCAAAAAATAAACCTCCACAAGATGATTGGAGTCAATTGCTACCTCATCCACAAGGACCTTTAATTGCTCGATTATCACCAAGGCAAGATTTATCTTTCTTGGATAAAGGTTTAGTTACTCCTCTCCCTCTAGATAATGAATAATAGGTACAAGTTGAACAAATAGAAGAGCCACAAAAAGGACCCACCGATGAAGTATTACAGGAGTGGAAAATAGATGAGGAACCTCAATAGACTTCCCAAGATACAGAGGTGAGGACGGTGGACTCAATAGAAAAAGAGATGCCTTATATGGATCTCTCACAAAAGGAGAAGACTCTAGAGAGGAGTGATAAAGGAAAGGACCTAGTAGTATGAGTTCCCTTTTCATCTAAGAATAAGTCTCTAATGGAAGATACTCCAAGATGGTTGAGAAAAGAGGCGATGGATAGACACAAAAGGAAAGCATATTGTATTAAGGAAGTGGAAATGAGAGAATTAATTGAAGTTTTCAAGAATCTAGAGCCACTCATGGGTGATGCATGAATATTGACCTTCATTACAAGACATCAAAATTAGAACTTGATCACCCATGTTGCTATCCCTCCTCTACATGTAGATATTTAGGATTTGACCCCAAAAGATTATGAGATCAAAGAGTTCTTTCTTGGAAAACCCACTATGGATACTACCAAACTAATTATCACTACGAGAATCAAAGACATATTTAGACACTTAGAATAGGACAAGTCTGAATTGTTAAACCTTTGAAAATAGAATGAACACCTAAGACATTATTTACATGAAGTGGTTGGTCCACTGGATCCTGAAAATCCTGAGAATACTCTAGGTGCAACACTCAATATGAGGGATAAGGAGAATGTACAATTATATATATTTTGAAGGCTTGTCAATAATGGTGTGAAAGTTTTGAAGAGAAAGGTGTGCATATCATACAAGGAAATCTTAAGTTATTGCACCACATGTAGGATAATGCAGACAAGTTGGTTCCTATATTGAACAAGGATTTTGGGTTGATGGATATGATACATAACTAGGGTAAAGACCTACACGTGTTACAATCAATAAAGGGTCAAAGGTATCAGATGTTGATGGCTGCATATACTACATATGAGTTGGATTAGATAGATGATTGGATAGAGAAGACTGCAGATG
Source organism: Cupressus sempervirens (assembly GCA_028749045.1). Classification (NCBI taxonomy): domain Eukaryota; kingdom Viridiplantae; phylum Streptophyta; class Pinopsida; order Cupressales; family Cupressaceae; genus Cupressus; species Cupressus sempervirens. The sequence goes on from CM053791.1 coordinate 666,242,749, forward strand.
GTAATAAAGTAATGGAGACACTACATGAGGATATTCATAGGCTCAAGGATCAAACCAAAGAGAAAATTTTGGAAGTAGAGAAATATAATAGTGATGCTTGCCTTGCTATTTTTGAAGATGATTCAAGGGATTGAATCATGCCTATGGAAGCAGTTGTTGAACAATTTTGGAAGACTTTTGAAAAATCTTCCACAGATGAGGATATTAGAAAAGTATTTAAGATTACAGAGGCATTGCTAGAATTGGATGTGAAATTGGGAGATTTTGCAAAGACTCACATAGAGGTGGAAAACTATTGACAAAAGGTAAAGGATAAATATGATTCTTTAGATTTTCTAGATGCAACCCAAGTAATAGAAATTATAGAGAAATTCAAGAACATATACCTAGACATAGATCTTGTATGAAGGGGAGCAAAACCCAAGTTCAACTTTGGAACTTGGTAAAATTTTGCATTTTTTGGACCTATCTCCCAAGGTGTGTTTCTTCCAAGGTGCACAAGGTGCACTTCTTCCAATGTGCACATCTTTGAAGGTGTGCTGAAAGTTTTTGAAGAAGTTAGAGGAGCACTAATAGTTAACTACTAGTTCAAAATTTAGAGCTTTCCATGCATTAGAAACACATTTTGATAGTAGTTTAACTCCTACAAACATCTAGAGAAGGTTGAGCTTATATTTTTGGCATCTCCAGAGACTTCTACATCATGTAATCATTTTTTTCTTATTTTTTCATGCTTTCTTTGTTTTAAGACATGTAAAAGCTCATGCAACCATTAAATGATATAAGCAAGGGTTTAGTCCTACCTAGCACTACTTAGATAGTCAATTTGTACATATATTTGCATGAAGGAATCTGTCACTCTTAACAAAAATTAAGGAGAATATTTTCTATAAATTAAAGATTTAAATATGTATTCTAGGCTATTATTTTGATGCAATAATAAATGCTATTGGTGCTCTTATTTAGAGTGTAGTTATTCTTGTATGAGTGTGTTATATTTTGTGAATGAATGTTCATGGAGTGAAATGGACCAATAGTCTTATTGTGTTATTTTGATTGAGCTATCTTTTAATTCTAGTGTTTACCACATATTTATAAATTCCACTAATGTACTTAGTTGGACAAGAGATCGCCTATTGTTCCTACATAGCTTTTTGTCTTGCATGAGTGCACTTTCCATGGCCTTGTGATCTAATGAAAAGTGAAACATCTTATGATTACTGAATTATAATCGATGATTGCATCAGTGGAATGAAGGAAGTGTTTCTCCTATTTTCATTAATTACCTACCAATGTTTTCAAAGGCTTAACTCGTAGATGTATTGTTTCCATAGCTTATGTCGATTAGGAATTTACTTTTCAAGTTGTTTTCTTAAACTTCTCAATATCCTATCTTCATTATTTTCATTTACAAACATGTGGTTAATTTAGGAATTCATATAGTTGCATTGTTAGATTCCATTCATTATAAACATAAAAATAAAATAAAAAATTTCTTTTTGTGTGGTTATTCTTTTGAGATAGCAAGAAAATTCAACATCTTTTTTTAAATTGGTCAAAACTAGAAAAGGCCTCCTCATGAACACTCTCATCTATCTTCTATTGAGTGGATTCCAATATGTTGTAAGATCACCTAAAACCTTGGAGTTGATCCTATATTAGCTTTTCAAGATAGGAGTTCAAAAGGATTGCTACTATTAAGCATCATGCAAAATGAAGCTCAACAATTCTATTTTCCTCAAGACACTCCCTTCGCTTTAGGAATATTTCTTCACCTCCTGCATTTCCTTTTCCATGGGACACTACCTTCACCTCTAGAAGTTTCCTTCACTGTACAATGTAAGCATTTCTTTTTTCATACAATGGTTTTGTCATATAATGAGACACATCCATTGACGGTGGGCTCTCATTTTGTCACTTCTTGATAGATAAGAAATAAAGATATAAAATAGTATTTAGCTTTATAAAATAAATATTTTAGTCATTGATGGATAGCATTAGAAGTTTATTTTTCATTTATATTGAGTAAAATATCGTGGTTATTATTAATACAAAAATAAACAACCAAACCTAGACTCTATTTTTTTACATCAGAAGAAATAAGTATATCATCACTAGTAACATGTCATCTAACATCAAATAAGTACTTGGGAAGTAATTATAGGCCCCTTGATATCTTTGCCAATTATGTTTCTTTCTCTACATCCAATTTTTTGATAGATCTATAACATAAGTTAGTTCTAAAAAGGGTGATTGCACTCTATAGACCAACTCTAGGAAAGCTATCATTGAACATGTAGATTTCATGTCCTTTTTAAAATCATATCAGAAACCTTATAAACTACTTTGATGGGCCTGTCTTGTACATTTCTAGGAAAAGAGGCTATGAAGATTTGTTGTTAAAAGTGCTCATTATATGTCACATTCCAACCATGCTCTTCTATCACAAGCATGAAATAATTATGTTAAAGTTGATTATAGTATACAATAAAGGAAAAATACTTGTATTGACCCACAAAAGGTTCATATATTGAGGAACTTCAGCAAAATTCTCAACTGAAAAAGAAATTTAAATGGTGAACTCACTATCATGTCTATTTAGTAACCTATTCTCTTCAATTACCATTATTACTTTCCTTCTATTAAAATATAAACAATAGGCCCCGATTTTGAAATTTTTGTACACATTTTTATCATAGCTTAACATGTAAGATAGGATATCAAACCAATAGTTTTTTAATATGAAAACTTAACTTTGGCAAATAAGATACTTTTCAAAGTGATCTTAATAAATAGACACCCAAATATTATATGAATCATACACAAACCAAAAATAACTTTTAAACCAATATTAGATAAAGTAGACTACATAAGATTTTGAAGAATTAAACACCACGCAATGTACTACTCACTAGCTAAAGGGAAAAGTAATTATTTATCAATCGGCCTCTTTAAATAATTTAGTATAGATCATGTATTATAGAAAACTATACACACATATGCACACACATGAGAAAGAAATTATTATTACAAGTTATTTGGATGTAGTTTCAAAGGAAAATGGGCTATTTAGACCTTTTAGCTTTAACTCAAATTTCAATGTTGAAGTCCAACATAATGTATATAAAATTAGCCACTCAAAGGAAACTTGTGAAGCTTGGAATGCTCCTCCTTAAGAACCAAGAAAGTTTTAAAAAAATGGTTAGATATCTCCAATGCATTAAATATCCATTAAAGAAGACATCACAAGAAATATTAAGCATTCGACGAAAGGTTCTCAAGACAAATAGTAAATGTAAGAATGCATAATACCCCCAAAAAAGAAATGCTTTATTTACTATACCCTTAACCATGAACATTAAAATCACATATCATATAAGAATGACAAAATTATGTGTTAAAAAAAATATAAATTTGACGTAATTTTGTCTAATCCTTCTTGTCCTAGTCAGTAATTAAAGAGATAGTCTAGTGAGAAAATTTCCAAAATGAAAAAGATGTCAAGAATAATTTTCCTTGTAAAGGGAATGTCATCAACTTATTAATTAGAATAGATTATATCTTATAGGTTATATCATTATATTTTTCAATGTTAAGGATGCAATGTCAATTAGACATTTCTTTTCTGGGCTATTTGGCATTCTTATGTTTACTAAAAGTGTTAGAATCTACAAAAACATTGATAACCTACACCTAATGTGGGATAGATTTAGAAATCAATACTTGAAAAATGAATGAAAAATCAAACTAGAAAAATGGGTGTAACTTTCAATAATGAAGTAAAGAAACATAAGGTTGCAAGACACAAGTGCCTCTACATAAATGTTTTGTAAAATGTTTATAATCATTCTTGGAATATGTGTATGGGGAACAAGATACTTGGGGGGGGTGTCAATTAGGATCTAAAACTTTATCTTCAAAACCAATTTCATTCATTCATACCTAATTCATCTCACAGGTCTATCATTAATACCTAAATGTTGAAACATAAATGCATAAATGAAATTCATTACATCCATAAAGAGTTCAACACATAAGACAATGATTTTTCTACCTAGAAACAATTCAAGATGAAGGTAAAACTAGGGTGAGGATGAAACCCACAAATATTCACTCTTATATTAGGAATTAAGTCTTGTCAAGGATCCAAAAAATGAAGATGAGATTGTATGGAATATTTTGAAAACTTTGACACTATCATTCAAGAAAATAGCACAAATGTTTGAACTAGTAATACCACACACTCTTAAGTTTACTAGAGATACTCTACTTGGAATATTGGAAGCAACACAATCAAGGTTCAAGTAATTTGGAGACTTACCCTGATTTGAAACAACTTATAGTGAATCAAGAACTATAAGAACTTGTGGAGACTACACTAGCTATAATAGATCCTAATCTAAGGAGTATAGAAAAATTGAAGAAGGACATTCCATACTTGTAAGAAAAGAACACGATGGTAATAAAAAATTTATTTGTTGGACTTGCAATGAATTTGGTCATTATACTTCTAAGATTCCTAAAAGAGAGAACAAGTATAAGGAAGTTTCATATCTAGAAGACCTAGGGATTTTTGTATGCAAATGAAGATGATGAGTTTCAAGTGATGATGAATTAAGATTTGTAGTTATAAAAGAGGAAAATCCTAAAAAGGAAGTTAGAGAGGAGGAAGCCCTAGTTTCACAAGTTAAAAATAGAATTAATTGGAGTATAGATAGTTTTTTTCATCATCATATGACTGGAGACATGAATAAGTTTGCTAAGTTTAGTGATCTTTATAGAGGAAATTTTTGAGTTGGTAACAATGCAACTTGTCATATCAAGGGAATAGGATATATTACTCTAGATGGAAATACTAACATTGGTGATGTCTATTTTGTTGATGGGTTAAGGCATAACTTATTGATTTTTTGAAATTGTGTTAACGAAGGTTATCAGTTGTAATTCACAAAGAAGATGTGAATTATAAAATATAAAAATGGTAAGTTGATTGGCACTGGTACACGATCTAGAGAAAATGTTTTTCAATTGAACCCTATAGAGATGACATGTTTGGTTGCAAATGGTGGATAATAGTTGGTTGTGGCATAGAATATTTTTTCATATAAAATTTGATAATATCGTGAAGGCTAGTAGTACATTTTTAGTCACAGATCTACCTATTAGTATGGACTAAAGAGAAATTGGGAATTCAGTTTCTTCAAACCAATCATGAAGTTGGCAATCTCTACTTAGGAAGAGACATTCCCTCACCCTTTTTCATTCTATTTGAAAACTCGACAATATCAATGAAACCTAAATTTATTTCTCCTATCTCATTGTAAGATGAATTGACTAACATTTTTTAAGATTCCTTGTGAATTTGTATATACTAATATGATATTGAGATCTATTAAATTTCATAATCTATTCCAATAAAGTTTCAATTTTTTAATTTGATTGTGTATAGTTTTTTTTCCATCAACATTTTGCATCATACTACATGATCCATCATTAGGATGTTGGAGAGCAAAGAACTTAAGATAATAGATTACAGAGTTACTAGGCCTTAAAAAGAAGGAAGGAACTGGGGGTAGGGGAGGAAAGAGAAGGTTAACAAGACCCAACCTCAATAATGAGGTAGAATAACAAGGAACAAGGGGGGTGGATATATACATACACATACATATACATACATACATACATACATATATATATATATATGTATGTATGTATATATATGTATATATATACATATACATATATATACATTTATATATACATATATATACATATATACATACATACATACATACATACATACATACATACATACATACATACATACATATATATATATATATATATATATATATATAGAGAGAGAGAGAGAGAGAGAGAGGATAACAAAGAGAAAATATATGAGAATCAAAAACAAAAATAAAAACCAACCAAACCGCCCATAAAAAACTATAAGAATAGAGGGCACAAGGGGGTATGAAGAATTAAAGCGATAAATAAATAAAAATGAGAAGAAGATAAAGAAAAAAACTAAAAAATAAATGAATACATTATATATATATATATATATATATATATATATATATATATATATATAAGGAAATGAGAAAAAAAGGATAAAGGAACAAACAATCATGCCACTTGCAAAAGCACTCAAGATAAGATATCAATAGTATAAAAATAAAAATAAATTAAGAGTTAAATAAAGGAAAAAGAAAGAAATGAGACAAACAAATTAAATTCAAAAAACTAAATGCAAAATTAAATCCAATCAAAAGTTGAGTGAAAACCCTCAAGAAAAGATAGCACAAGAAATAAGGGTGAAAAAACAAGAATAAATTTTTAAAAAATACCTAAATAATAAATGAATTACACACACACACACACACACACACACACACACATGTATGTATGTATATATATGTATTATATATATACCTATATACATATACATACATACATACATACATACATACATACATATATAAACAAACTAACCACAAAAGTAAACACAAACAAATTACAAGTGAAAACCCTCAAGACAAGAAAGCACAAGAAATAATAAATAATAAAAATTATAATTAAATAAATTAAATAACATAAATAATAATAATAACTACTATTATCATTATAATTTTTTTATATGCATGTGCCTGTGTGCACATATATTTATCAACATTCATATATATGCATGTATGTACTAATGCATGTGTTTATATAAATATGTAAAAGCCTACCCACAGATACATGTGTGTGTGTGTGTGTTTATATATATATATATATATATATATATATATATATATATATATATATAAGCATCATGTGTGTGTGTGTGTGTGTGTGTATGAGTGTGTGTATTTATATACATAAATGTATAGATATCTATATTTATGAGTCTATATAGATGTGTGTGTGTGTTTGAATTACAATAGGAAAGGTAAACTTCTAGGGGTTGGGGGTGGTGAGTCAATGCTTTAAACTTTGACCCATATAATGTTCACTACATATCCATCTCATACATTCAACAAATAAATTGAAATACCATGTAAAACATATATATCTAAAGCATGTAAGTAAGTAAATATTCAAACATATATGACACAATATATGATTACCCAAAAACCCTCCAATGAGAAGGTAAAACTGGGGTGGGGATGACACCCACAAGTCTTTACTACTATAGAAATAAAGTGTATCTAGTGAAGGTTACAATGTTTGACCATGAAACTTGATCTACCCTATGAAAATTTTTTCCCTATTAGAGGTTTACAAAGATGGTTAGGTCTTACCCTATTAAAGGATTTCAAAACCACGTTAGAAGTGTGCCTTATTAAAGGACTTCAACTCACAATTAAATAAGCATCTTATTAGAGGATTTCAATATAGCTTGTTATGACTACTCTATTAAGAGATTTAATTGATTCACCTATTAGAATGTCTCAGCATTGATCTTGTGATTAGCACTCTTATGCTTGATGATAGATCACATCTATCCTGCTCTGTACTTGATCCTTCTTGATCAGATGTCTCTATGTTGTTCACTGTTTCCTTCCTCTATTCTCCTTTAACTAATTTTGCAATACAATTCAATTCATGATACCTTGGTCACCATGGATACCTTGGTTTATGCAAGAAAAACTCTCCTTGATCATTCATTCATTCCATTTCATGCTCATAGAAAATTTGGGGTTTGTCTTCCTTAAGAAGACCTAGGCGAGTTAGGGTTAGGTATGAATCAATGACTTTGATTCATCCATATTGCCACTTAAACCTTCCCTTTATCTAATTGGGTGCTTGTAATTCATATGGATTCCAACTTAAGATTTATCCTTATCACAAAATATCACAATTCAATCTTTATGTCAGCTCAAAAATGGTTTACATATTAGTTTGTGACAATACAAACAACTATGACAAAACTATGTTACTCAAGAACTAAAGTCCCAGTTGCTTGGCACATACTAACTTCAATACTATCACTTAGTATCTAAATGACTTGGCATGCACTACTTGCTCAGTTCCTGAATCACTTGGCATATACTATCTACTTGGCACTTGAGTGATTTCGCACTTAGTATTTACTCAGCATGTAGTAACTTATATGTTGTGCTTGGCATATGTTACTTCTTCAACATGAACTAAGTAAATCAATTAAGTGTATAGACACTCACTAGTCAAAACCATATAGAGATCAACAATCTCCCTTTTTGACATGAGTGTCAAAAACACTTGGTCATGCATTAATACACTTAATACTCTTATTCTTACAAGCATAACATAATTGACTATTTATCTTCTATACAAAATTTCAAAATATTGAAATTTTACAACAACTTATACTTCAAAAATCTCATAAGTCCCTCTAAGTTGTTTGATCTATTTTGTTATGTATTTTGCATCAAAATCTCTCCTTTTGAGGAGATTTGCCTCAATTGATACTCTTTCACTTGCTTTCTACTCTTACTTATCATTATTGCTCTTACTCTCCCATTCTTGCTCTCTCTACTCCCCCATAGCTCTTACTCCCTCTTTTTGACATGGATGCCAATGGTTCACACACTGATAGTGTACTTGTCCAAAAAGGATTTATTTGGGGTCTTTCTTTATAAGTGTTTCTACATAGCCTAACTCCTTGTGTAGAATCTCCATGCAAGGATTTAATGTAGTCTAGATGCTTATTAGTTTAGCACTTAGGTTGGATTCAACTATAGATAGTGCTGCTAATTGACTTTGTGTTTGTAGCAAGGTCCTATATTGTTTCTCACTTTGAGATGGAGTCATTGGCAATTTAGCTCTGGATGACTACATTTGACTTTCCAAGCTTAGGATGTGATTCCTTATTTCCTATGTGATGAGTGTAGGATTACATAGTTTGGTGTACAAAGAGAAAATGTTCTCTAGCACGTTCTTCATAGTTTATATCTTAGTTGCCAATGCAACTTGTGTAAGTGCTATTTCACTAGATATCTTCTCAACTTTTCCAAGATTTTCAAAATCAATGTGAGAGAAATCTGATCAATCAAAATTGTTTCAAACATTCACACATAAGTTATCAAAATTTGAAGATGGATTATGCCTCACTACTTGGAATTGGTTGTTATCATTAGATTCAGTCCTTTCCTCATCAGATTTAGCTTGAGAAACATATTTTCTTCTAGGTCTTTTTTTTGCTTCACCTTCCTACTCTCTAGGCTCAGCTTTCTCTTTAGCCTTTTGTGCAATGACTCATATACTAGCCCATGTGATAGGTGTTGTTGGTTTAGGGTGGCTTTTCTTAGAAACCTTTTTAGGTTTTGTCATTTCTTATGCCTTGACCTTTCTCTTCTTCTAATAAGTAGGAATAGGTACCTTGCTAGATTCTTCTTACTTGGCACCTTCTACAGTCTCTATTTCTTCCTCTTGTTGATCTTCACCCTAACCTTATGTCAATGCTAGTAGTGCTTGAATCTAAGTGTCTTCTTCCTCTTCTTCATTCTCCTTCGTACCCTCACCAAATTTTTCTTTCAGGTTCTTCACTAGCTTGTCCTTCTTTCTAATTATTTAAGTAGTCTTCAACTCCATAGTGATCTTTGATTTGGCCAACTCATAGTTACCAAAAGCTTTTTCATCCTTCTCCACTTCTTCTACAAGTAATGTTTTGATTACTGTAGCGGCCTCATCAACATTAATCTCATAACCTAATGGCCTTAGCCATCTCACTCTAGGAATTTTTGCTTGAACACATGTGTGATCAACATCAACTAGGAAACAAAGATCATCATGATATTTTTCCAAAAATGACACTAGAATTCGTAATCTCTTCTTCATTGATTGTTTGAAATCCTCAAAATAACTAGTCATTGCTGACTCAAAGTTATCACCTAACTGTTTAATGAAATCTCCTATTTGAACTACAATAGACCTATTTTTCTTCCGTGCAACATTACCAAATGTAGGAAATGTTTTCTATACATAAAAGAAGATACATACCCAAATAGATCCAAATTTACACTGATAACTCTTTATTTTCCTTAGTGCTCCCATATTTTCAATTAGTTGTTGTAGTTGCAGCTTGGCAAGATCATATATAAGATCCTTCTTCACAATATTGTAGCTCATATCTGCTGCAATGTAGGGTATACAGTTCAATCTACTTGATTGATAAAAAATATGTGCAATTACCGGCCTCACTACAAAAGCTATTGGGGGATTTGTGATTATCTCTATGGGCATTACTCTCTTTTCCACATAGCCCCTGTATTCTTTTCAATAACTTATTTGGACTCACTTCTCATAGTCTTTGACTAATCTAGGTTTGGATACCCTATTACCCAATGAATTATCCTCTTTTTGATTCTAATTGGTCCATTATCTAACCACACTAAGCTATCATGAATTCTGCTCAAAATAATCTTGATCCACTCAGTTTTGAAAACATTAGGGAAATCTAGGGCATGAGTTAACCCTTTCTTGTGGCTCACTCATCCAAGAGATAATTAGGCACCTCTGCTAAAGAAGTAGCGGGATCCTTTTCTATGTCTCCATCTTCCTCTTCAGAAATAGTGCAATTCATTTTTGTGGGACTATGGGTGTATGTTTCTATATGATTAAGGGTTGGAGGTTCTGCCCTTATGGAAGCTTATGTTTCATACCTTATTCTAAAAAATATTTAAGACCCTTAACCCAACATTTTCACATAATATTTCATACTCCTCTCTGATTTCCATTTCACCAATACTCCCAATCTTACAATTATAACACTTTTTGACATCTTGAATCATTAAAAGTTGTGGTGGTATCATAGATAAAACACTGAAGGGATCTTGTTTGTATGTTATGTCTGGAATAGCCTTGAAAATAGGTGGTTTTATCTCATTGCTAACTAACCAAACATTTAAAGCCTCTTTTCCCTCTACACTTCTTGTTTTGGAAGAACTAGACACCATTATATAAATCTACGGTTTTCAAAAATTGAAACAACATAGCTCAACACAATAAATAACTTGTAAATCCTGATGAAATGATGTCGAAAAACTACGCAAATCTTCTAGAAATGCTTTGGATAAAATTTCAAGATCACCTTTATCTCTTCTTTCTCTCTCTAAAATTTGAATGATGTTAAATGAGTAGAAATTAATCAAACAACCCTTTAAAATATTGTAATTCTTATGTTTGTTACTCCTTTCTTCAACACTTTTGGATGATTCTCCTTCTTCAATACTTATGTATCCCAGTCCAAATGTATCATTGCTAGATCTATGGGATTTCATCAATTGTTCAAAGTACTTGATGACTTTACCAGGTTTATTAAAACTTTTAGTAAACTCCTTTTCCCTTTTCAGATCATTGCTCAACTATTCATTCTGCAACTTTGGTGTTGTTATCTCAATGTCCTTGGCATTTAGTTCATAATTTGCAACCATCATTCAACCCAAAGTTTCTAATTGTATGTGAGAAATCTTAGTTAGCTTTGATGACCTCTCTTGCAATCTACTAGTCAAAACTCTTTTTTCACCTTTAATCATGAATTTTTCTTCCACTGCTTTCTTTTTCTATTCGGTCACCTCACATAGTAATATGGCTTGTGATTCTTGCTCTAAATTAAGATTTCTAATTTCTTCAACTTGATTTTTTTTCCCCATTAAATCTATAACCATTGCATCAAATTAATTGGAGTCTCCATTTGTAAATAGATTAGAAGTGTCCATCTCTTTGTATTGTGTGTCATTTTCCTCAATAGCAATTTCCTTCTTTCTTCTCAATGATCTCTTTAGATCTTCTCTTGCTTCATTTAGCTGATGTAGAATGAGTTGTATTTCAATCTCTTGGTTCTCAATAATCTTTCCCAACTTCTAGACTTCCATTTTCAAGATCTTTCCTCAAAGCTAGAACGGTACTATTTCAGAGAACTAGACTATGATACCAATTGTTGGAATTACAATAGGATAGGTAAACTTCTCGAGGGAGGGGGTGAATTAGTGCTTTAAAATTGTACCCATAAAATATTCACCACATATCCATCTCATACATTTAACAAATAACTCCATGTAAAACATATACATCTAAAGCTTGTAAGTAAGTATGTATTCACACATATATGAAAAAATATATGATTACCCAGAAACCCTCAAATGAAAAGGTAAAAATTTATGGGGATGACACCCATTAATCTTCACTGTTGTAGTAATAAAGTGTATCCAATGAAGGTTACAGTGTTTGACCATGAAACATGATCTATCTTGTGAAAGGTCTACCCTATTAGAGGTTTACAAATACTATTAGGTCTTACCCTATTAAATGATTTCAAAACCTTGTTAGAAGTGTGCCTTGTTAAAGGACTTCAACTCATAATTAAGTAAGCACCTTGTTAGAGGATTTCAATATAACCTATTAGGACTACTCTATTAAGAGATTTGACTAATTCACCTGTTAGAATGTCTCAATATTGATCCTGCAATTAACACTCTTATGCTTCATGATATATCACCTTTATCCTATTGTTTACTTGATCCTTCTTCATCAGATGTCTCTCTACTATTCATTGTTTCCTTCCTCTATTCTCCTTTAACTAATTCTATAATACAATTTAGATCATGATACCTTGGTCACCATGAATGTCCTAGTTTGCACATGTAAAACTCTCCTTGATCATTCATTCATTCGCTTTCATGCTCATAGAAAGTTTAGGGTTTATCTTCCTTAAGAAGACCTAGGTGACTTAGGGTTGGCTATAAATCAATGGCTATGATCCATCCATATAGCCACTTAAACCTTTACTTTAACTAATTATGTGCGTGTAATGCATAGAGATTCCAACTTAATATTTGTCCTTATCACCAAAATATCTTAATTCAATGTTTAAGTTGACTCAAAAATGATTTAAATATTAGTTTTTGCTAGTACAAACAACTATGATAAAATTGTTTTATTTGGCAACTAAAGTCCCTCATGCTTGGCACATACTAACCTCAATGCTACCACTTAACATCTGAATGACTTGGCATGCATTGCTTGCTTGGTTCCTAAATCACTTGACACATACTATCTACTTGATACTTGAGTGAGTCAACACATCAGTGACTTGGAACTCAATGTTTACTTGGCATGCACTAACTTGTGCGTTGTGCTCAGCACATGTTACTTATTTGGAATGAGCTAAGTAAATGACTTAAGTGTATAGACACTGACTAGTCAAAACCATTATGATATATATATATATATATCAGTGTGTTAAGGAATGTGTATGCATATGTGTATAGGTGAGTGTGCCCATATAATGTGTGTTGGTGTATGAATACCTAGAAGAAAATAAATTCATAAAATATTAAAAAGAATGTATGCGAGTGATACAACATAAATGATAAAGGGAGTCAAAGGACAAACAAAAAGGTACCTATATTCTTAAAAGAAAGGAACAAGAATGTGGAAAGAACCCTAACAAAGAGAAAGGACAAGAGTGTGTGAAAGTGTGAGAGAATGCACTCCACAACACAAAGTAGAGAGATCACCCAAGAGAGAGAAAGGAAGCATAAAAGAGAATCCACAGAAAATAAGCAAGGAAAGGAGGAAAGAAAAATAACAAATGGGCATTAGAGAGGCTCAACCAGGTTGGGGGTGGGGGTGGGCAGGGATGGCATCGAGAGAGAAAGAGGAAAATAGGACGATGGGGATTAAGGGAGGAGAAGGGGAGGAGAAGGGGAGGAGGAAAAAAGAGGGAAGAAGACTAGGACAAAGGTTCACAAGTACTGGGGTTGCAAAGGGAGGATAACAATGAATGACATGAAATGCTTAAGTTCCATCCCTCATCTCATTTGAGGTTAGCAGGGTTTTTTTTTTCACTAGCCTCCGTGAACTTCCTTTCGAAAAAATTATCCTCCTTACACTCAATATGGTCTCCTCTCAAAAAATGTGATGTTTGGTAGTGGAAGAATACTATACTAAAGAAGACTTGAGAACATGCATGTGGTTAATGTCTAACTCCTTTTATCAAGGAATCTATATGTGACAAAAATGACATCTTGGTTAGCTTTGATGTAGTGTCACTCTTCACCAAGGTCCCCATACTAGATTCCATTGTTATTTTTAAGAGGAAGATTAGTGCTCAAGTGACCTCTCTTTTTGAGTTATTCTTCAGATCAACCTTCATTTCCTTTAATGGTGTGATCCATGAGTAGGTGGATAATGTGGCAATGGGTTCCTAACTCTCACCATTCATTGCAAACTTATATATGGAAGGGTTTGAGGAAATGAATTTATAGTCTTTCCCTTATAAGTTGAAGTGGTGAAAACACCATAATGATGATACCAATGTTTGTTAGCCTCATGGCCTTGCTAAGTTGGAAGAGTTTCATTGCAACATCAATAAATTAGTCCTTTGCATCTCTTTTAAAAAGGAGATAGAATTAGGCAACCACTTACCTTTCCTTGATGTCTTAATCCTAAAAATACCTAACAACTCCTTTAGAAGTTGAGGTTTTTGCAAACCTATCGATACTTACGTTTATCTCCATGCTGCCTCTCACCATCACCCTAGTCAAAAGGTTGGCATCGTCAAAAGCCTATCCCTAAGAGCATATATGGTTTGTGACAATGAAAGCCTGACCTTGAGAGCTCATGCATCTTGGTCAAGTTTTCAAATGGAATGGATACATAGACAAGAAAATATCTACAGCCTTCCACTTTGCCAAATTCTTCTTTCTTTCTTCCTCTTGTCTTCTATCTTCCATCCCTAAGTCCTCCTCTTTCATTTCAATCCCCTATATCATGGATATCTTCAACAAGATCTCTAAGATTTTGGGAAAGAAAGGTATTCAAGTTGTCTTTAAGCCCTTATCCACTCTTAGGGATTTTGTTCCCTCTATTAAAGACACTAGAGACATCTTTTCATTATTTTTGGTCTACAAGGTTATGTGCTCTTGTGTTATGCCATACATAGGTGAAATTGGTCATTCTTTTAACACTAGAATCAAGAAGCATGTTGCTAACATCAAACACATGTGAGTTCTCGAGTCTTCTTTAGCAGAGCATTCTTCCACTACCAAGCATCACATTTTCTTAGAGGAGACCCCTATTGTGTGCAAGGAGGATAATTTACTCAAAAGGATGTTCAAGGAAGCCATTGAAATCAACAACAACCCCACTAAGCTAAATCAAGATGAGAGATGGAACTTAAGCATTTCATGGCATCTATTGTCATCCTCCCTTCACAACCCCCATATTTGTAACCCTTCATCCTAGTATTCTTCCCCATTTTTTCCTCCTCCTCTTCTCCTCCCTTCATCCTTATCTTCCCCTTTGCCTCATTCTCTCACAATGCCCTCCCTCCCTCTCCACTTAGTTGGGCCTCTCCCACCCCTGGCCCCCTTGTTTTTTTTTCTTTCCTCTTCTCCTTTTTCTTTTGTGGATTATCCTTTGTGCTTCCTTTCTCTCTCTCGTGTGATCTCTATCCTTTGTGTTGTGGGGTGCATTCTCTCACTTTTAGACACTCTTGTCCTTTCTCTTTGTCAAGCCTCTTCCCACATTCTTGTTCCTTTCTTTTAAGAATATAGTTATCTTTTTGTTTGTCCTTTGACTCTGTTTATGTTTGATGTTGTATCACCCGCATACATTCTTTTTAATGTTTTATCTTTTCTTCTAGGTATTCATACACCAACACACATTATATGCACACACCCACCTATACACATCTGCATACACATTCCTTTAGATACTTGCATGCACACACACACACACACACACACACACACACACACACACACACACACACACACACACACACACACACACACACACACACACACACATAAAATTCATTTATTATTTAGGTATTTTATTTTAATTTATTCTTGATTTTTCAACCTTATTTCTTGTGCTATCTTTACTTGAGGTTTTTCACTCATATTTTGATTTAATTTACTTTTGTGGTTAGCTTTTTACTCACTTCCTCCATTTATATATATAATTTAATTTATTTGTCTCATTTCTTTCTTCTTCCTTTATTTAACTCTTAATTTATTTTAATTCCCTTGATATCTTATATTTAGTGCTTTTGCAAGAGCCATGATTGTTTGCTCCTTTGTCTTTACTTAATTTTTTCCACTTTTCCTTTGTTTTTAGTTTTTTCTTTATGTTCTTCTCATTTTTATTTATTTATCTCTCTAATTCTTCGTACTCCCTTGTGCTCTCTATTCTTATGGGTGCTTTGGTTATTTTTTGAATTTTATATTTGATTCTCATATATTTTTTCTTTTTCTCATACATACATACATACTTCTCTCCACCCCCTTCATTCCTTGTTATTCTCCCTCATGATTGAGATTGGGTCTTGTCAACTTCTTCTCTTTTCCCTACCCCCTCACCCTTCCTCATGTTTAAGGTCTAGTATTTCTGCAATCTACTATCTTATGTTCTTTTCTCTCCAACATCTTGATGATGGATCATGTAGTATGATGTAAAACATTGATGAAAAAATTTATACACAATCAAATCTAGAAATTGAAAGTTCATTAATATAATATTTCTAACTTGAAAACATTATTATTTTGAAAAATAATCAAACAAGCCTAATAGAGAAATAAGAAATGTAATCATATTGAAAAAAAAAAATCTTAGTTACATGTAAAACTAATGAAGTTTTCATTAATTTTATCCAAAAAAAATGTCATGGCATGAAGGAGTGCAATAAAAGATTAAATCATGGAAATAAATTATCTTAGTCATTAAAATATTGGATATATTATCTCAAAGGTAATCAACTTTATGAGATAATCACTCCGAATTTTTGATATAAGAGAGTAAAACCCAATGATATTTGGATCACTAAATAAATGAAACAATGACATATTCAACACCTTTACTTTAGTATCCATCTTTCATAAACCCAATCATGAGATCGACATAGCTTAGAATGAGAATATGCTTGAAGATTTTGAGTATGAGGAAAGGATACTTTAAAAATTGATGCTTACTTTAAGGAGATTCAAAACTATCCACAACAAAACCTTTCCACTAGAAATTATTCTCAAATACTTCCACAACCAAATCTGATGAAATGTATTTAGGTAGACTAACTACTAGAGGTTTAGGTCTAATATATTCAGAAGATAGCTCATCTATAAGATGTTCTTGAATACATTAATTATTTATAAAATTATCATATTCGGTGATGAACTTAGGCATGTGTACATTGGTGACATATCCTATTATGGTCCCATAGAACTATGCATAATGGAGACCTGCTTTATCACAACACACTTCAATTTTCATCCCATAACAAAAATCCATGTTTTATACCTTAACATTAAAACAATTCAAAAAACAACTCAACTTTTTAATTATAATCATGTATTTCAAACCTTAATATTAAAAAAACATATATTCAATATTCACAACTATAACCCTTATAAAATAAAAATCATATAATTCTTTATAACTTCATCATTCATGATATTACTTGAAAGAAGAACTAAATCTTTCCATGGTTGAAGCAAGTATCATTTTCAATAATGGACGAGTTTAAGTTACGAATACTAATTGGAGAATTTACATTGGTGATTATTTTAGGGTAACCATTTTATCATTAAGAAGTGGAATTTTGCAAGTGATTGTATCATTTTCTAGACAGATGCCTTGAATTTCATGCTTGATCTTTAGATTATGATTTATTGAGCATGTGTGTGTGTGTGTGTGTGTGTGTGTGCGCACGCGCTATTTAAACTAAGAAAAATGTGAATGATATTTTAGATAACATTTTAGTATGAGATAATTTTCTTGATTATCCTATATATCTCTTAAATTTAAACATTTCTTTTATATGTTTAATATATTTCTTATATTATATGAAATCAAATTTAAACTGACAAATACGAGTGATACAAATCTCTCTCTCTCTCTCTCTCTCTCTCTCTGTGTGTGTGTGTGTGTGTGTGTGTGTGTATAAACTTTCATTAGCAATTTGAAATATTTCTTGAAAAAGTAAATGACTAATGATCCATAAAATACTTTAACTCAAAATATTTATTAGTTATTAATAACTTATTAATTATTTAAAATACTTTATTTAAAATTTAATTCAATATTAAATGTCAATCTATATTTAAAAAAATCCTAAACAACCTAAAGTTCAAGCTACATAGGTATGTGTTAAAGAGTAATTGTTGTTGGAAAGGTGTTGTTTTGGATAGTTTTGAATCTCCTTTGAGTCAACAATAGTTTTTTGAAATATCCTTTCCTCATAATCAACCTCTTCAAGCATTTCCTCATTCCTAGCTATGTCTAGCTCAAGATTGGGTTAACGGAAGATGTATACTAAAGAAATTGTGTTGAATATGTCATTGTTTCATTTTTTAGTGATCTAAATATCATTAGGTTTTAGTCTCTTATATCAACAATTGGGAGTGATTATCTCCTAAAGTGGATCACCTTTGGCATAATATGTCCAGCATTTTAATGACTAGGATAATTTATTTCCATAATTTTATTATTCAATATATGCTCCATGCCATAAACTTTTTTTATTGATAAAAATAATAAAAGATTTATTGGTTTTATATGTGTCTATGCTTTTTTTTTCAATCTTGTTACATTTTTTATTTATCTATTAGGTTTGTTTGATTATTTTTCAAAATAATAATATTTTTTAGGTTAGAAATATTATATTAGTCAATGTGAAGTACAAAATCACAAGGAACCTATGGAAATCTAAGTTCAATTCAACTTACAAAGAGATAGGAGAAATGAATTTAGGTTTAATTGATATTATGGAGTTTTCAAATAGAATTAAAAAGGGTGAGGGAATATCTCTTCTCTAGTAGAAATTTTCTACTTCGGGATTGGCTGAAGCAACAATATTCCCAATTTATCATGAGCCCATAGAATAAGTTTTAACATGTGCACAATACTACCATTTAGAGGTTAGGAAAGTTAAAAGTTCATTGGGTGTAACATTGTTGGATAATAGTACACAAATTATATGAGAAGCATATAATATTCCAAAACATGACCAATATGTTGTTTTTTATATGAAGATTTCCAATGATAACTATTGCCAAACTGATTTGATTTCAACATACTTTTCAAAGGATAAATTAGTGTAGCAAAAGAATACCAAAGTTTAAAAATTGGCCAAAGGACAATACAATTTTGATTTTATAGAAGAGGGTAGAGATTATATCACACTATTGAGTAGGATTTTTGGATATCCTAGTGCAACTCATTTCGAGACATGGATGCTTAATTTTATTCGCAAGATTTAAAATAATAAAAAATTCAACTGGGCATCCATTATCAACATTTGCTTGCATGAATAGTTAATTGATGTTATTTATAAGAAAAAAATCTACATGAAATCATATTTGGTGTATTTGTTGACTTTGCATAATATATTTCTAGAACTAAATAAGGATAGGTTCTGAGAGGTTCAAGCGAGAATTTATAATTGTTATCCTCAATTGAAAATGATTGAAAATGAAAAGCATTTTTGTAGAGTCAATGATGATTTCACTTTCAATACAGTAAGAAAAATTCATGAAGAAATAGAAAGAAGGATATCCAATGAGGGTGTCGATGAAATAGTAAAATATGGAAATTGGTATATCCAAATTTGAACTTTTACCTAAGTTTGAGTTTGTGGCTTCCATGGTTATCCATGTAAGTTTCTATGCTATCCTTCCAATAAATTATTACTTTTGGATATGTGTAGAAAAATAGTTCAAGTAACAAGACAATTGAGGGCTAGATGCTTAAATTTATTTAAGTTTACAATAAGTATTGACCTAACTAATCTTGTTTCATTCTAGACATAGTAGAAACTATAGAAATGGATGTCGTTCATCTTTGAATTAATATTTTTGGGTATGTGTGGCATAACTTTGATCTAGTAGTAAAGATATCTATAATTATAAATGGAAGTTACAAACATTGGCCAACCTTAAAGGACTAATGGGAAAATTGTGCAGTAAAAAATAGATTTAAAATGGGGAATATTGTAGATTGTCAATAGAATTGATGCAAGCTTTCAAAATTAATAAAATTTTGGAAGACATAAAAGAATATGGGAATCAGTTGCATCCATTATATGAAACAAAGAATATTTCTAGTCTCCAAATTGATCTGACTAATTGATATTCTCAAGAAGAAATTTCGATTGAGAATTGAAGAATAGATGCCATATTGATGTCAATAGAGTGACTCCGAAATTAATATCCATTACTTCCAAATGGGAGTTGGTTTTTCATTTTGAAACCTAGATGTAACTTAGTTTAAAAATTAATGAATTGATCTCCTTTATAAATATAACCATGTCCAGATGAAAAAATGCATTAGTAAATAGGAGAGGTGAACAAACTCTATCACACAAAACCCAAACAAACATAAGAAACCATCATAAATCTTGAACATATTTTCAGTGTTTCATGAATACATTAAATATGATAGATTTATATTACCATTACCACCTATAAACCTTTTTACTTTAAAGTGTCTATTGACTTGAAATTATGAAACTTGAAGAATGTCTACAAAAATATACGCTCAGGATAAATTTAAATACTCCACTTCTAATCATTTAATTGAAAACTAGCATGCTAAGATATCTTGGGTTGAGTCGAAGCCTCTTCTATGATATCTTAAACCCATTTCTGAATTTTCAAGAAACTCTAAGTTAGTAGGTGTTGTCTTTTTATATTAAGAAGTAGCCAAAATGGGGGTTGATCCATACAAAGAAAAATATAGTTTGAGAATCAATCAAAAGTCATTACCATGAAATTACCCAACCCCCTTACTAACCATCAAAAAGCCTCAAAATTTTTGTTTTTAATACTAGTGTTGTTGTGTGAAGAGAGTTTGAATATATTTTTGATTATTTTTTAATAAAAAGAAAATTCTCATTTTTTTTATGTTACAAGTTTTAAATTAAAAATCAATCAAAAAGGCTGAGTGGGAAGCTCAAGATGAAGAATAATGTTTTTGACTCACTCTAGTTCCACCACTTTTCACATATTTAATGGTAATTTAGAATTAAGTTGAACATGTATTTTTTTTTTTTTGGAGTATAAGATAGCAGCCAAAAGATAAGGGGCTAACTCTAGAGTACAAAAAGACTAAAGGATCAGCCAGAGGTTACATCCTACTTATCTAACCGATACTAATTTTATACTTCAAAAAATAAATAAAGGCAATCTCCAAAATAGAGAAATTCTTACCATCAACCCATTAATAACCAACAAATAAAATGGAAAAACATACCTGTAATAAGGGGACATATTGGTGCTATCAACCTAGTACCTAATCATATACATATATTAAAAAAAACCATAGGGCACCAAGTTTAGAGTGATTAAAAACATAAAAACTATAAAAATCATAGATAGGGGTAGTTTCCTACATTCTTTCTTGGTTCCTTGTTCTTCTTCTCCTCGGGATCTTCCTTATTTAAGTCCATCCCCTCATCTTCGATAGGTCTGCCCAGGAGCATCTTCAAACAATCCTCCACCTGGAATATGAAAATGAAGTGGGTAGTTTTGTTGTCCTTTCCCAAATCCTTTTCATCCTTATTAAGCTATAGGTAATAGAGAGTAGTGGCAGTTGAATGCATGACCTTCATGGGGAATTAAGCTAAGGTGCCAATTTTTTTGCAAATGCCAATGCGGTTATTTGCCATCTCCCTCATTGAATGCTCTAGCTTCTCAAGCCAAGCCTTGGTTTGGCTCTTGCCATGGCTATGTTTTCCTTTCTTCCCCCCCACCTTTGGGAGTGCCTTTCATGGAGGAGGTGATGTCTTGCCCTTGAATTGTAGCCAGGGATAGGATGAACTCTAGAGTATTTGAGATGTGTGAGGGAGTAGGTGGGTTAGAAACATGCTTCTTTCCAATGTTTAGGTGTGGCCTCTTCCTCTTGGTGTTATTTTTCTCACTCTTGGTAGACTAAGAGCTAAATTTATGTTTAGGGGGGACCTTGAATTTATACATTTAGAGTTATTTACTAGCTCTCCAAGCAATTTTCTTACTCCTCATATCTGTATCTAACTAAATGAGGCTTATTTTTAACTCAAAGCCAGGGTTTTGTGACTTTTTTCTTGCTTGAGCTAGGGCTAGGCTCCATGGAGATTTGGGGAGTAACATTAGCTAGCAAGTTGACTTAAAGGGGCTAGTTTAAGGCAAGGTGGTGTTTTTAAAAAAATTTCATGAAACCCTAGTGAATGATATAATAGGGTTTACGTTCCTCTTTCTTTTTCCTAGCCTTAAAGACATGGTCTTCGATGGAATACATAATAAGGTATGGAAAAAAAAATTAGATGAAGGTTCCTAAAATGGTTGAGAATGGGGAAATGGTATTGATATAGTACCTATAACCAATCTTCAAGGAAAATATACATCATAATTGCATAGAAAATTACATCCCAGGCTTTGGAAGATCCTCGATCTAGAAAATCCACCACACATGCAAACTAGCTCCTCCTTAAATTTAAATAACTTCCTCAAACTAGTTTCATCATTCACCTTGGCCTTCTTATGCCAATTCCTTCCCTCTAGGGAAAACCCTCTAGCCCTAGCAATAAGCTCCTCCATGATTTCAAACACCATCTCATTGATGTTCACTTTCCCCTCATTTCAAGAGTTGAAGAATTTCATGAGATGTGCTTGTCACATTTTGCCTTTTCTTCCATGAATGACAGTAATCCTCCTTCCCAAAGAGAAACCACCACATCTCCACTCTTTCAAATGCAAGCCTCAACCCTCACTAGTTCAATATAGTCACTAACACCCACTTCTTCACCCAACTCAACCACCAATTTCTCATTTTTTTTGGCATCTCATTATTGCACATTGAATTTATCAGTCACAGCAGGTTAAATAAATTGTACCCAAGTTGAAATTGTTAAGGTAACAAAAGCCCATCATAAGATTGTACAGTTTCCAAGAAATTGAAAAACCTCTCTGTGGCATGTATGATCAACATATTTGCTTCCAAAATTAATCATGACCAGCTGTAGTTGGAGTGGGTTTTGATTAAAGTGTCCTTGTCATCCATCTTTATTAATTTTTTATATCTGGACAAATCCACACCTCTTATCCTTTTCCAAAAATAATTAAGGTTTGTAATGAGAGGATCACAAAAGAAAATCCTCATGCAATCTTGCCAAAATTTAATTTTATGAAAGAAAATTCATTGGCCTTCCTGCCCACCCAAATTCATAAAGGCATGCCACCTTTTGTAATGATTCATACAGTGTTATGAGAAGTATTCTCGCACTCCATCATCACTTAAGTTGATGATGGAGATTGGCTAACATCCTCCTATTCTTTTTTTTTTTAAAAATTCATACATGCATAATAAAAATTAGCTCTCATCAATTCAACTATGGTCTATTTATTATTTTTTCCATTTTGCATAATAAAAGACAAATATATAGTAGATTACATTAGGATGAATTCAAAGAACAACTACTTGTACAAGTAGTCAAGTTAGTGCTCTCTTCATTATATGATTCATAGACTTAAGGAGGAGTTTTAGGAAATTAGAATAGATACATTTCTCATATGTAATTTAATTAACCAAAGTGTATGTGATCAATTTTTTTAATCTCTCTTGTAGAAGATTTTATTTGTAAAATATTTCTTTGTTTATTTTTTGGATTAAATTGTTATGTCCTTTTTTTCCCATGTTTTAGTCACTCCATATTTCTCAATATGGCATCTTTGATTAACTGCCAAAATTTTGTGGTGGAACAGATAATTCCATTGTCAATCACCAGATATAGAAATATTTTTTTCCAATTCTACCATTATGTGTGGAGAAAGGACAAGAAGATTTTCCCTTAATCTAAAATCAAATACAATTTAGACTTAAAGGTAACCCTGTATCTACTATATTGTCAATAGTTTTTTCTTTAAAGTGCTTGTTCAAATGACTCAAGTAATTGTTGGCAACAGAGATATATATTACAATTGATTTAAAACTTTTTTTTAATAAATGAATTTCCTAAAACAAGATATATATCATGCAATAAACAATTGATTTGGGTTATAATTTTGAGATTTTTTTAACACTATGTGAATGTCAAAGAAATAAACTATGAAACATTTTGTAAAGGTTTATTAGAATATTTAAAAGCTATTGTACTTAAAGACAAAAGTTTCAAAAATAAAATATGCTAATTATATTTTTTTATATGACATTTGGTGAAATTTGAAGACATTGTTCCCATTCTTTATTTTTCTTATAATTGACTTTATTGTACTCATAGTAGGCAATACATACTATAGCCTTCACTTTTCTATAATTAGTAATTAGTTATTGATTAGTTAACCATAACAAACTATATAAATATTGTATATTTATATAATATATATAGAGAAAGTCAAGAAATGTCAAGGCTTTAATTTTTTAATATGAATATATTTCTCAAGGTAAATTAAAGCCTCTATATATCTCATTTTTTTCTATATATACCATATAAATATATAATATGTATATAGCTAGTAGCATCTAGAGGGGATGTTAAAAGAATAAAATTCTAATATTTATTATATAATATTATATTACAACATAAAGTTTATAATATGAATTTGTATAATTCTATTATGTAGAAGAAAACTTTTTAAATTTGACAAATAGGTCTAATTTAATGTAAGCTTGGGGTTATAGTTGCTTAGTTTAATACTGAGAAATGTCAAGGCTTCTAAGTAGGTTTAGAGTTTGAGTTTATTGATGTTTATAGTTAGGGTTAAAATTAGTTTAGTGTTAAGGATATGGTTTTTAGTTGATTTGCTATTATGTTTATGATTCATGACCATCAATAGTTTTATTAGGTTTAAGGTCATGATTCAATTTGGGTCAACATTTAATCACTAATAGGGTTCACTTTTGGCTAGGTTTGTTATGTAATGAATTAATCAAAGGTTTAACATTAAATTGTATTTAAGGTTATTTTGTGGTTAGAGTCTAGTTTGGTTTAGGTTTGGCTCTATCTTTCAATGTACTATCTCTCTCTCTCTCCCCCCTACATAACATATACCTAAAACTTTCTTATCTCACCCTCTCCCTCTTCTCTCACTCACTATATCTCTCTCGCACATATCTCTCACATTAATTGCTCTCTCTCTCTCTCTCTCTCTCTCTCTCTCTCTCTCTCTCTCTCTCTCTCTCTCTCTCTCTCTCTCTCTCTCTCTCTCATTCACTTTCTCTCTCTCTATAGATACACATATATACATATATATATATGTATCTCTATATATATACATATGTATATATATATATATATATATATATATATATATATATATATATATATATATATATATGTATGTATGTATGTATGTATGTGTGTGTGTGTGTGTATATTCCATTTTCTAATTATTATCTTTCTTTTCCTAATTTACCTCTCTCTTCCCCACCCACCATTTGTGTCTTATTTTATCCCTAAATTGGTACCTTTTCAAGATCCATTTTATATGAATCCCTCTAACCCCTCTTAATTTCCCTTTCTTATTTTGTCCCTTTTCATTACCCTGTAATATCTCCTCCCAATACTAACAATATATATATATAGCTCATCTCTCTCTCTCTCTCTCTCTCTCTCTCTCTCTCTCTCTCTCTCCCTCCCACACACACACAACCTACTCTTGTGATATTTTCTCCCTATTTACATTATTTAATCTATCTCATGTCACTCACCTTGTCCCCATTCTCTCTTATCTACCCACTCTAATAAGTAACTCTCTATCTTTTTCTCCCTCTCCCTCCCTCCCTCCTTTAAGCATAACTACCTACTTTTTTAATATTTTACCCCTATTTTCTATCTTTCTCTACCTCATGTCTCTCACCTTTTCCCCATTGTCTCTTATTTCCCCCCATAATTTCTTACTCTCTTTCTATCTCTTTGACTCCCTCTTCCTCTCCCTCCCCTTCACTAACTTCACCATATATTGTCCATCCATCTCTCTAATGCACACACACACACACACACACACACACACACACACACACACACACACACATCTATGTCCCCATAATGTCTCTCTCTCTCTCTCTCTCTCTCTCTCTCTCTCTCTCTCTCTCTCTCTCTCTCTCTCTCTCTCTCTCTCGCTCCATCAATCTCTATAATGAACACATTCACACAACTATGAACCTATAACTTCTCTCTTTCATTGTATTCCTTTATTTACCTCACCCCCTCTCTCTCTACTACATACTCTTGTGATATTTTCTCCTTATTTATATTATTTTATTTACCTCAGGTCCCTCACCTTGTCCCCATTCTCTCTTGTCTACTCACCATAATTACTTACACTATATCTTTTTCTCCCTCTCTCTCCCTCTCTCTTTTCACCATAACTATTTACTATTTTTGTATTTCCCTCCTATTTTCCCTCTTTCTTTACCTCATGTATCTCACCTCATCACCATTGTCTCTTATTCGCCCCCTATAATTACTCAATCTCTTTCTATCTCTGTCTCCATCTCCCTCTTTCTCTCCTTCAATAACTTTACCATATCTTGTCCATCCATCTCTCTAATGCACATATACACATATCTATGCCCCAATGACTCTCTCTCTCTCTCTCTCTCTCTCTCTCTCTCTCTCTCTCTCTCTCTCTCTCTCTCTCTCTCTCTCTCTCAAACACACTCTTTATCCACTAAATAATCTTATGATATTTTCTTCCTATTTATATTATTTTATCTACCTCATGTCTCTCACCTTGTCCCCATTCTCTCTTATCTATGCACTATAATTACTTACTCTCTATCATCTTCTCCCTCTCTCTCTCCCTCCCTCCTTTCACCATAACTACCTACTGTTTCCATCAAGGTAAACTTTAAGCAAGCCCCCTTGAAAAAGACATATAAAAATATTGGCGAATCTTACATTATTTTGAAAAATAAAAATAATTTCTATTATTAATTAGCGAATCTTTAATTATTTAAATATTTTTTATAATTAAATTTAATAAAAATGTGGCAATTTAAAATATTTTAAAGAAATTATTAGCCAAAATTTCCTAAAATTAGCCAATTAGCAAATATTAGCCACTAAAAAATGCCCTACAGTTTTTCCTATTTCCCCATATTTTCCCTCTTTCTCTACATCATGCCTCTCACCTTGTCCCCATTGTCTCTTATTTTCCCCTTATAATTACTCACTCTCTTTCTATCTCTCTGTCTCCCTCTTCCACCCACTCTCCTTCACTAACTTTTCCATATCTTGTCCATCCATCTCTCTAATGCATGAATACACCCATCTATGTCCCCAGGACCTCTCTCTCTCTCATGATTTATGTCTCTCACCATGTTCCCATTCTCTAACTCTCTCTAAAATTTCTCTCTACATACTAAGCTTCTCACACACTCTCCATTATCTTCTCTCAGCCTCTCCTCTCTAATTTACTATATATCTGTACTTATTCTATTACCCTCTCCTTATTCTCTCTTCTCTAGCACATGTTTATCACCCTCTACCCCTTAACTAACTCTATTAATTATTTGTCCCCCTAATTGTCTTCTCCATCTCTAATACAATCATCTATATCTACTATTATTCCCTATTATGCTCTTTCTTGAGCTCTATCTCATCTCTCTTAAGCTCTATAATAATTTTTCTTAGGGAAAAATTCACCCAAGAACTAAGAACTCAAACACAAGCACAACTGTAGACCAAAAAGAGTATGATCAGAATAACAATGTATTCAATTCAATATGCATGAAAGTACACTAGGAGTGCTTTTATATAAAGGCCTTTGAGATGCATCTAGAATGCCTAAGAAATAGTGTCATGATAGGTCATACAACCAGGTACATGTCCACTAGATATGGGCTATCCTCCATTAAGCACAAAAGTAAGTACGATGATGAGAGGATAAGCCTACAAGGGTGTAACATGTAAATCAGTGTTGTAGACAACATGTGCTAAAAAGGGAGTACAAATAACCATGTTGTCAACATGATGAATCAATGAGTGATGAAAATTCTAAGCTTGTAGACACCATGTCTTGAATTAGAGTTGTGTACTTTTGTGTTGTCAACATGACAACTCATAAAGATGTGCAAACTCCTAAGTGTCTCATAAAATAAATATTAAAATTATGCATTAACCTAACTAAACTTAAGTAAAGTATAAATAGTAAATATGTAATTGAACCAATACACCCCCCTTAAGTGCACCTTAGGGGAATGCCCTTAAGCTTACAAATACTAGAATGAAATGTAGGATGGGTCCCGACTACTAGGCCATGTTAGGTACCCATGTACATAATGAAATGCAATCTCTCATAAAGTGGAAAAAGAGGGAAAACCTCCTCCAAAAAGAGAGATAAAAAGCAAGATGCATGGATGGATGGAGTAATCAAGACACCCCACCCCCGCCCCACCTCATCATGACATACATTGAGTATATACAATAGTGAAGAATGAGAAGAACAAGACCTCATAAGAGGAAAAAGTCCCCCCATAAGAAAGAAGAGGAAGAGAGACAAGGTAGTCCTCCCCCAAATGAAGAATGTTAACCAATAATTGCTGCTTCAAGGAAGAAGCTGGTCCAAGAGTGCAGAATAATGTTCCTCCCATTTGGAAGAAAAAAAGGAAAAGGTACAAGCTTGAAGATCTATGGTGGCCCTAAAATCTACTCAAGTATCCATGTGTTGATGCCGATGGTTGCCCCTTCCAACACTACTGAAAAGAATGAATGCAAATCTGGCAAGGATGTCTGTTGAACCTATCCCAATGAACCATCTATCTCCTCAACTAATATAAATAACTCTGACAACTGCTGCTCATAAGGATCCACAATCATGTCAACTTGTGAAGATTGATCATGTAGGGAATGGACATGAGGTTCAAAGTGAGCCCTCACAACAACTATAGAAGGATCATCTTCATCAAAGAGAAGATGTAAATCATCAAGGCTGTCTCCCAAATCTATAGTGTGTGACTCCACAAATAAACATGTAATGTCTTCCATGTAGTCATCCCCTATTGCTGAAGTTGGAAGACATGCATACCCTATTGTGCTAGACCTATCACTTTGGCAATGTATGTATGTCAACTATGCTGATGTCGTGACTTCTCATTGCAACTATTGATAGAACCCCACGTATCTGAATCTATTGAAGCACTATCACTGGTGTCACTATCAGTTTCCATAGTGTATGATGTGTGAAGAGGATTAGAGGATAAGCTGGGTGAACTTTTTTTAAAGTGAACATCCTTATCCACAAAAATCTCATGAGTCTCTAGATCCATAAGTCTATATGTCTTAGCATTGTCTTCATATCTAATGAAAGTACAAGCCCTAGGTGTTGGTGCCTTGCATCCCCTGGAAGATAGGTTTTCCCATGTTGGACAACTAAAGACTCTAAAGTAACTCACAACTAGTTTTCCACTGCACCATGCCTCAAAAGGAGTCTTACCATCTAATGCATTATGAGGAGACTTGTTAAGTATGTGAGTAGCATTGCTAATGGCTTCATCTTCAACTATTGGATCAAGAGACTTAGTTTTAATCATGCAACTTTCCATAGTTTTAAGGGTTCTAATGCTTATAGTTGCAACATCTATCTTGTGTGGATTGAATGCTAGTGGATTTTCTAAAGATCAATTCCCTCATGCTTGGAAAGGTCTTTAAGTCTTCTGTCCACATATCTGCTTCCATTTTCCATCTGTAGAACCTTGATGGCTTTCCTTGATTTTCATTCAACATGACTCTTAAAGGCTTGAAGCTTATCAACCACTTCATTTTTGTGATGAAGGAAGTAGACCCATGTGGATCGTGAAATATCATCAAAAAGAGTAAGGATGTTGCAGCCTTCGCTAACTGAAGTCACTATAAAAGGTCTTACTAAAACCATGTGAACCAACTAAAGAACAACTAGTGCTCTAGAAGACTTCCCTTTATCATAGTTCTCCTTGAGATGCATATCCACCAAACATGATGAACACTCACCCTTAGAAGAGTTGATGTTAGGTAGATCTTTGACCATGTCTTTTGAGCAAATTTGTTGAAGATAACAGAAGGCAAGATGACCAAAATACTCATGCCATAATATGGTTTGTGAAGTAGAGCGAGTCAACAATGCTTGAGAAGGAGACTTAGGCAGAAAGTGGGAGAAGGAATAAAGCCTCTTGTCATGATTGACTTTTCCCACTGCAACCAATGAATCATCTCTAATAATTCACACCATCACCAAATCTGGAACGAACTCAACTTTGTGGCCATCTCAAAGGTGAGTGATTTGGTAAACTAAGAGAAGATTGGAACTAATATTTGGAATGTATAGAATATCTTTGAATTCCCCATTGTCCATTTCCACATGTCCTTTCTCTTCAACTTCCATTTTGGTATCATCTCCCATGAACATGTGTAGTACTTGTGAGTACTTCAATTAATAAATGTCTCCCTTTAAAGAATCCATCTGATAGGAGGAACCTTAGTCAAGTATCTATTCCAAAGAAGAAATTTTGCTTTCCAGAAGTGCTTGTCCTTTTTCCTTTGAAGTGGGTGGAGTTGAATACTTGGAAGTACTTGGCACTTAAATTTTGGTCTTCTTGAGTAGGTTTTCCAACTCATTGATTCTTTTAGTCTTGCAATGATGCTCGTCATGATTTAGCCTTTTGAAATATCCACAAAAAAATTTGTCCTTCTTTTCATTACTTCCATTCTTGTTGGAAGAAGAATTGCCTTATTGTGAGGAGGATTGTTGTGTCTCAGTTTTTGATTTCTACTTCCTTTGCTTCTTCTTGTTGTTGTTAGAAATTCTTCCTCCTTGACTTGATTGGTGCTCATCACTAACCACCAAGGCTCTGGTCTTTGATGTTGTGAGAAGTCCTAAATCCATCAAGTTAGATTGTTCAACAATAAACATTTTTGCAAATGTATCAAATGTAGGCTTTTCATAAGCACTTCCTATGGTCAACCTATGAGTATTATAACTCAAAACAAATGAAGCATACTCTAAAGGTAGCCTCTTCAGAATGTGATGAATCAACTTTTCACCCTTCACGAGATTACCACAATCTTTAAGTAGTGCCCTATACTCATTTTCTTTGGTGATGTAATCTTGAATTGTGTCAAAGTTCTTTGGATCCAAGAGAAGTAGATCATCGCAAATCTAAAACCCCTTTTCCTCATCTACCTCACCATATAATGATTCAAGTTTATCCCATGTAGGTTTGGATTCCTTGAAACTAGAAATGTCGAAGAAGAGATCTCTATGTACATAATTCTTGATAATTCCTAAAGCCTATTGGTCTTGTTGTTGCCAATTAATGAGTTCTTTAGCATCAAAGGGTTTTGGTATTGTACCAACAACATAAAGATTGTAACCTTTTTCCATTAATCTACTCCATACAATATCTTTCCATGTAGAATAATTATGTGAAGTTAGAAGTGAACATTTAGGTGAACCCATGATGCAAAAAAGTAAAAGAGCACACAAGAGAGACATAAAACACAATACACACACCCCCTTTTCAGTCAATCAAAAGACCCCTCCAAAAAGGATGCTTTTGGCACTTTATATGTAGTGTGTGTAAAATAGACCACTTGTCAGAATGAACAAAGTATAATTATGACTTTTCTTTTTACAACTACCCTTTGATGCTCAAATCTATCACTAGATACTATTGCTCAGAGTACAACAATTCTGAAATTTAATCAAAGCATTAGTGCAAAAAAAAACCCTAATTGTAAAAGTGACATTTTTTTCCATACAACCCTAGAATCTAACTGCATATCTAGAAAGTAGACAAAAAATAACACTTAAAAAAAAACAAAACATAGTTTCATCTCGTACAGAGTGTTTGAAGTTATAAAATGTAGGATTGAATAGGTACAGTCATCAAAAACTACAATTTCTAAAGAATCCTTGCACTAAAACTAAAAAAGAACACCATCGCTAAAATTTTTAGGAAATTCTGCCCAATTTCAAAAAAATATGCACCTGATTTGGAGTCTAGATGATCGAGTTATGGGCTCTCAAAGTCAGGCTACCAAATCAAAAATGCATCTCAAGAGGGGACTGGAAAGAAAACTGTGTGCTTAAATTTGACAGTCAAATGACCATTTTAGTAGTTATAAAATCCTTAGTTTTGATGGTCAGATAGCCATAAATTTTACCTCATAAAATGTTGATGTCAATCAAAAACACTCCCCATGGTGATGTAGCAGGGTAGTATGCTGACGTGGTAGAGTGTACGAATGAAGTGTGATCATACATATAGGCATTATGTTCGCTGACTGTATGTCATGTGGTAGCTGAGTTCAATGGGATGACATGGAAAATGATTGTCCATGTGGTTGTTGGCGTGTCAGTGACTGTACACAATGACTTGTGACTGATGTGAGGCTAATGTCACCTGTAGAGGGGATTTACATCAAGATCAAAAAGTATTGCAACACTGAGAAAAGGTAAAGTGGTGTCGAGCTTCCAAAATGTAGTGTTTTATAGTCATCCACATGGCAGTATAGACAAAGGTCACGTGTCTAGTTGCAGTAGTGGCTAAAAATTAGGTCGTCGTGCCGAGAATAGATAAGGCTCACTGGAAAAGTTTGCAGAGATTGGAGTTTAACTATGGACCAAAGAACCTTGCTTGGGCTAGAAAAAATTATCTTTCATCATTGAGTTCTCGTGGGTTTAATCCCACATGAGATGTGTGGGGAGCTCAGCAAGGGTTTAAAATAAGGAACCCATGGGGGATTAAACAAAGAAGCCCACTAGATTTTGTTGAAGCCGCTAGTTGGTGGTATGTTGTGGTAGGTCTAGTTGCCAATATTGCATGCTAGTGGAGAATTTGAGCCACAGGTTAAAATGTTGAATATCAGATTTGTATTATGTGCCTACAAAATATAGATAAAAGTTGTCGATTAAAGGAATAAATGCCACAAAATATTCCTCCGAATTTTAGGGCCAAGGTGTGACTGCCAATTTCTACAAAAAAAAATTCTCTACTATCCTGACTGGGCAATTTTTTTTTGAAAATATCTAAAAATCAAAAAATAATTGCAGAGATTAAATAATTCAAATATGAACATTAAAATTGCACATCTAAAAAAATATCATACCTGAGTTGCAAATCGAGGCCTTAGGGTGTCGATTTGCAAAATAATTTTGCCTCACAATTGAATTTGGCCTAAGGTAGCCAAATTTATAGGTGGTTTGCACTGAATCGATGTTTTGAATGCAATGGTGAGGTCTATTTTGGTTCTAGACACTCCCAATTTCTGTGATACTCCAGATTTAGGCCGAGGTGTTGAAGCAACAATGGTCTTGAAAGACTATGTGAAGAGAAATTCTCCTAGCTCTGATACCATGTAAGAATTTACCTTAGGGAAAAATTCACCCTAGAACTTGGAACTCAAACACAAGCATAACTATAGACCAGAAAGAGTATGATTAGAATAACAATGTATTCAATTCAATATGCATAAAAGTACACTACAAGTGCCTATATATAAAAGCCTTTGAGATGCATTTGGAATGCCTAAGAATCAACATCATGATAAGTCATACAACTAGGCACATGTCCACCAGATATGGGTAATCCTCAATTAAGCATGGAAGTAAGTGTGATGATGAGAGTATAAGCCTACAAGGGTGTAACACACAAATTAGTATTTTAGAGAACATGTGCTAAAAGGGAGTGCAAATAACTATGCTGTCAACATGACAACTCAGTGAATGATGCAAACTCTAGTTTTGTAGACACCATGTTCTGAATTAGAGTTGCATACTTTTGTGTTGTCAACATGACAACTCATAAAGGTACACAAACTCATAAGTGTCTCACAAAATAAATAATAAAATAATGCATTAACCTAAGTAAATTTAATTAAAGTGTAAATAGTAAATACATATTTACACCAATAGGCTCCCTATTTCTATCTTTGTCTCATCTCTCTCCTACTCTCCCCCTATATTCTTCCTAATTATATTGTTCCTCTCTCTACATCATGTATCTTACTCTCTCTTCCTAAAATTCATTATAATATACTTATACAAAGTGGATTTAATTTGGTTTAGTGTGAGTTTCCATGTGAGAATTACAGTTTAGCTTTTGCAATGTATAATTTTTGTTTTCTTTTAGATATAGGGTCTCATTTAGATTGAATGTATTCTTTTAATGAGAATACTATAAGAGTTGTCATAAAATATAGTTAAGGGTTTCACTCCACTTCAGACTATAATTAGGGTTAAGGTTAGTTCATTATCAATTTTAGAGTTATCCTATAACTTTACCTAATATTAGACATAGCATTTAATTAGTCTCAAAATCTTATTCGAATTTAACTTATTGGTAGACTAAAGGTTAAATAATATTTTAAGATTCATTTTGATTAATATTGTCTATTCAATATAGCTAAGTGTGATTATTTAATTTAGTTGAATTACTTAGCGCATGCACTCAATATAGATTAGTTTGAACTTATGTTTTCCAATGAGGTTTGATTTTAGTTTAAATTAGGTTTGATACGAAGAGTAAATTTTGTTCAATTTGGTTTAATTTTAGGGTTAGGATTATGATTTCAAGTGTATGATATTTCTTCCTTATTAAAGTTATGGTTCTATTTGGATTGAACACATTATTTGACTAGCCTATCATAGTGTCTCATCATATCAAACTCCTATTTACCCTCTCTCTATCTAATGTGTCTCACCCTGTCCTCCTCTCAAATTATCTCTCAAACATTCCCCAATTGTCCTCCTGCTCTTCTATCTCTCTCTCTCTCTCTCTCTCTCTCTCTCTCTCTCTCTCTCTCTCTCTCTCTCATGCTCCTTAGGGTTTGGGTATAACTTGATATCAAGTATTATATAATTTTTACAATTAATATTATGATTAGGTCCTAATATAGTCTACTATGTTAACTTATTTTAGTGGAAAATTAGTTTTGAAATTGGGTTACAATTTGTTTAGTTATTTTATGATTTAATTTTATATTAGTTTAAAGGTTAGGGTTCTATATATACATTTAAACTTATATATAGTACTTATGTGTGTCTAGAAATGTATTTCATCTCTCTATTGAATTGTACTTTTGTGTGTCTATATTTAATGCTAGGATTAGAATTCAATTCAATTTAATATTTTTAGGTTTAAAATTACGGTTCAATTTGGTTATAAATTTGAACTAAGTATTTATAGTATTAGGGTTAATATTTGTATTTTTTTTATTGTTAACATTCAACTTTTATTAGTGTTTTCAAATTTTTCTTTTAGGTGTAGAGGTTAATTTATCATTTGGTATAATGTGATTTATTCTAGTTAATCCAATTTATAACAATACTTAATCATAATTATTAATGCTAGTATATTTTTATATTGTTAAATTTATCAAGTATGATTACATTTATATATTTGAACCAATGACTATTTTTTGGCATCTATTAAGTTTATTTTGTGATGAAATGGTTTGTACATAAACAAAACATTTATTTATATCTAACTAAAAATAAAATTTTATTTACTACGCTTCAATTTAACTAAATGAAATTAACATTTATTTACTAACATTCAATCTAACTTAAAAAATTAATTATTTTTTGAAGTAGTTAATAGTAGCCAAAAAGATGGGGGGTTGACCTCGCAATACAAAAAGTTTGAGAATTTAGTTGGAGGCTACTTCCCAGTTGTCTAACGTATACAAATTTTAAAAATAAAAAACCATAAAATTTTAAGAGTTGTATTGCCATTAACCATAGTCCTTAAGCTATTATGCATAAGAAACTGAATAATAAAACAACAACATTTAAAGACATTGCTCCTATTGGTCCAGTTAATCAACATAGTCCAAAAAGTCTCACGGGGTGTAAAGTTCAGTGACATAATTATAAAAAAGGAAATAAAATGCAAGAGAACCTAAGCTAGATGCCCGCTTCCTTGTCCTACTTACCATTCTTCTACTCCTTAGGAGCTTCCCCCACTACATCCTCCTCCTCCACTTTCACTAGTTTGTCCAAGATGGTTTCTAGACAATCCTCTATTAAGAACCCCTATATGGATCAGATTTTCTCAATATTCTTTCCTAGGTCATGTTTCTCTTTGTTAGGTTGTAGGAAGTAGAGGAATGTGGCCATAGAGTGGATAACCTTTATGGAGAACATAAATAGGGTTTTAAACCTATGACAAATAGTGGTATGGTTAGCCAACAAGTCCCTGATAGCCTTCTCAACCCTCTCCATCCATAGTTTAGTGTGGCTATGTTTGTCTTTCTTCCAATTAACCTTGGGGTTAACCTTCCTAGGCGAAGTGGGATAGATTTGATGTCCTGGTGGATTCCTTTTTTTTTAGCATATTTTTTTCTCTATCAGAGGAGTCAGAGATGGATTTGTACTGTGGGGGGATTAAAAGTCTCCATCTAGAGATGCTTTATAGTTCTCCTAGCATACTACTTCCCCTTCTTGGTATTTGAGTCAGACTCAATAATGCTAACTTTAATCTCATGGTTAATTTCAAGACCTTAGTGACATGACCTTTCTTGGGCCTCTTAAGATTATATCTAAGGTTGGGGTCCAGGGAGGTCTGAGGGGTGATATAGGCCAGGAGTTAGTTAGGAGAGGGGGATTCTGAGCCAAGTGCTAGATGAAAAGTTTATTTGTTAGGCCCCAGTGGATAAGGTAGAAGGGTTTCCCTATCTAATGTTTCCTTCTATCCTTAAAGATGTCACCCTCTAGAAAATGCAGTAATAGAAATAGAAAAGAGATAGGGTATAGATTTCTAAAATGATTTAGGATAGGAAAATGATAATAATAGAGTACCTAACAATGGTGCTCGAAGGTGATCTATCTAATAATCGTGTAGCAAATGGTATCCCAAGGCTTAGGAAGGGTAGCCCACGTAAACCCACCATGCAATCTTGTTGGTTCCTCATTGGATTTGAATAATTTCTTCAAAATTGCCTCCTCATTGACCTTAGATTGCCTCCACCATTTCTTTCCATCTACTGGAAAATGTAGGCCAACACTGTCAATGGTTTCTTTAGAAATTTCAAAGCTTGTGCCTTTAACCATAACTTGTCTATCCTTCCAAATTTGACAGAACTGTATCGACATAACCTTGTTCTTTTTAATCATGCCCTCCATATAAGGTAAAAAGACCCCCCTCCTACAAGTCGACCAACGTAGATTCACCACTACTGATATGCTCCTCCACACCCACTAGTTTAATATAGTCACTAGGGCCCATATCCTTGCCTAGGTCCACAACTATATCCTTCAACGACATAGCCTTGCACCTAGTTTTAAAGTTGAAAAATATAAAATTCCAGACACAATGGAGAAAATGAAAAGGCATTGCATAGTCATCATGAATCTACAATATTTCCTAAAAAATAAAAAATCTCCCAACATAGTACATGTGGATAGATCCTTTCCATCTATAAACACTCATCATCAACTGTACCAATTGTGGGAATTAACCAACCTATCTTTATGATAATTACAATTTTTTAAAAAAAATATCGCTCAATCCCCCCTTTGCATCCTCTTACTGCAATCATCAATTTTCACTATAGTTAGAACATAAATATTAATTAACATCCAAACATACCAAAAAAACCTTTGCTATGTGCCACTTTCTTGTGACCACGTGCAGAAAAGGAGACCTTGGACTTCCTTTGATATTCATCCATCATTATTGAAGGTACACTCCCATTCCATCATAATTCTAGTTTATAATGGTAATAGACTGACATCATCCCATTTTGCTAGTTGTGTGACACTATGGATAGCTTTGGCATGGTCATCTGTTACATTATTTCCTTCCCAATATATATGTTCCATGCGAATATTGTGATAATCTTCCATCATCCTCCATATTTCATTGACAATGATTTTAATCGACCAATTGCATTTTCCCTCTCCCTTAATGACTTTGATGATTAGCATAAAGTCCCCCTCTATGACTAGCTAAGTGACTCCCTAAGTTGTTACAATTCTTAGACCCCAAAGTGTTGGGTGATGCGACGCGCTCCCCTGCCCACAGGTGGTTAATTATGTGGTGTTCCATGTTCACTAATAGTCATGGCTTTTGGTGCAACGGCAAATGGGCCCTACAATTGGTATCAGAGCCTGGTTTTGGCTTGGTCATGGGTTCAAATCTCCCCGGTGCCTTCCCAACCCGCGTAAGCACCTGGTATACGCGTCGAGGGGGAGATTGTTGGGTGATGCGACGCGCTCCCCTTCCCACAGGTGGTTAATTATGTGGTGTTCCATGTTCACTAACAGTCATGGCTTTTGGTGCAACGGAAAATGGGCCCCACAATTGGTATCAGAGCCTGGTTTTGGCTTGGTCATGGGTTCAAATCTCCCCGGTGCCTTCCCGACCTGCGTAAGCACCTGGTATGCACGTCAAGGGGGAGATTTTTGGGTGATGCGACGCGCTCCCCTACCCACAGGTGGTTAATTATGTGGTGTTCCATGTTCACTAATAGTCATGGCTTTTGGTGCAACGGCAAATGGGCCCTACACAAAGAAGCACAATCACCTTAACTTTATTATTAGAACCTCCACCATAGTTACTCAAATAAGTGGCCAACATACTTCCCATGCTATTCTAGAGGACACCCCTCATAGTAGTGTTTCCCATCATGGTTGTCCCATCAAAATTTAACTTTATCCAAGACTCATGGGGGTGCCAATCTGTCTCCTTTCTTGCCTAGATTTTGGAATTGTAAAACTATACCACCATCAGCCCCACGGCCCAAATCAAAGTCTAGTTCCTATCAGTTTCAGTATGGGGATGAGGGGTAGGTTTCGAGTGCCAAATCCTACTGCATTCCTTTAGGAGCTTGAGAACTTATTGAGCCACCCTAGAGAAAGTTGTTGCTTTCTCCCTAAAAAGCATACTATTCCTCTCCTTCCATATTTTCCATGAACCATAAGGTGGGAGAATTGACCAAAGGTTTTTGAGATAAGGGTGGGTAGTCAGGCCCGCCTAGTGTGAAAATTGTTTCAACTCATTAACCATACATCAACTGACCCCCCATAGAGCAATAACCTCCCTCTAAATGTCCATGTCAAAAGGCAAATGGATGAGTAGGTGTAGAATAGATTCAACATCTTCAAGGCATAAAATGTAGCAACTAGGAATTTGGCAACCATGCCACTGGAGGTTGTGAATAGTGAGGATCGACCCATGCAGAGCTAACCACTAGAAGTAGTTTATTTTAGGTAGTATCCAAGGGTTCCAAGCTTTTCACCAATCATCCTATGCCCTTTCCCCCACCATCTCACGAAGATAAGTAGACTTGATCATAAACTCCCCTAAGGGTATGAGTTTCCACACATAGAACTCATCAAACAAGATGAGAGGAATCCTATAGGTGTGCAAGTGATCCTGCAATTCCTGAGCTAAACTGAACTCCCTTGGTTGGAGATTCTGTAATGTGATCGATTGTCAATGAATGGTGATAAAATCACTAGATTGAGGGCCATACATTCTAGTGCATATCTCATGTAGAGGGAAAAAATTAGTTTTCCTAATGGGGTCCTCATGTATCCACTGATCTTCCCAAAAGTCTATTGAATTACCATTCCCCATGATCCAATGACACCCCTTTCTTAGGATCTTTGGGTGTTAACAATATTATTCCAAATCTTAGAGCCCTGGGGCAAATCCTGTGCCCCTATAAATTGGTGGGAAGACAATCCCCTAAAGTATTTAGCCATTATGATTTTTTCCTAGCTACCCTA
This sequence comes from Cupressus sempervirens, assembly GCA_028749045.1. Lineage (NCBI taxonomy): Eukaryota > Viridiplantae > Streptophyta > Pinopsida > Cupressales > Cupressaceae > Cupressus > Cupressus sempervirens. The sequence goes on from CM053791.1 coordinate 666,282,405, forward strand.
GGAATTAACCAAATTCCAACCAATTTTGGCTAATAGAGCCTTATTCAAGTGTCCAATTCTTCTTAGATTCAATCCTCCATGACTTTTAGGTTTACAAATTTTCTCCTAGCTAGCCAAGCTCATTCTTGCCTTTTCTTCAATTCTGGACCATAGAAAAGTACGCTAAATTTTCTCAATGATATCTCAAAATCTACCTAGGAGTTTGAAAATAGATAGGAAATACACCAGGATGCCTTTTAGGGAGGCTAAGAGGAGTTGGATTTTCCCACCATTGCTTAAACTTTTCCCTTTCCATCCCTCCAATTTTCTTTGTAGACATTCCACAAGACCATTTAAAATTTTTTTTTGGATCTCCTTAACCATGAGTGGTAGACCAAGATAGGTGTTATGGAGGGTCACCTTCTGCCATCCAAGGATACCTGAAACCTTTTCCCACAAATTGGCTCAAGTGTTAAAAAATAAACTTTACTTTTATGGTAGTTTATGCATTGGCCAAAGACTAGAGCATATATATTCAGGGTGTCTTTCCATTCTATAGCTTCATGGATGGAGGAGACAAAAAATAAAAAAGTATCATCCAAAAACTATTGTAATACTTGGGGGAGCCACCAAGAAGGAGGATTAATGCACTTAATTCTACTAGAGTTAGATAAAGAGACTAAATTTCTACTTAATACTTCTGCTACAACAATAAAGAGATGAGGGGATAGGGGGTCACCTTGATGAAGACCTTGAGAGGAAGAGAAAAACTTACCATATTTAATTAATTTAATTATTATTTTAAAACTACTTTTATGCAATTGACTATATAAATTGAATAAAATGAAAATTTTACTATTTTCTTATGGGATGCAAACTAGTTCAACTTTCTTAAAAGAATATCTAAACTATTAACAAGTTTTCATCCTCCAAGAGAATAATCTTCATTACATTTAAAATAAATTTCACAGATGGGATTTGAATGTTAGAGTTCTTTTTCTACTTAGATAAATCAAATTATCAAAATCGATATCTAAGTAAATGGAAAAGCAAAAGGAAATAGTTATACTAAGAAAAAGTAAATGTATAAAACTTCAATAAAATTGAAGTTATTAATTACATATATATCATAACAAACTATAATTATATAAATATTATTAGAAAGTAAAAATGAAATCAAATTAATATAAACAATACTATTTAACTTTCCCAAAAAATTATAAATTAAATATGAATAAGAAATTTCTAGAGCAAATTTTGAAAATTTTCTAGGTATAGTTAGAACATTCTTCTTTTAACTAATACCTAGATTTTCTACCAAATTTTGAACTTGTGCATGCCACATACAACCTATTACCCCCATAATAAACTCTTGTAGAGCATGACACAACCAAATATTGTGCATGAAGATAAGTTTATACAGAGCAGAAAAAGAACAAAGTTTGTGAAAGGAACCTAGATTCCATTGCCTAGTTTTCCTTCCACAATGCAATATTTATTGTTCTAGAAGATAACTAATTCTATACTAGTATAGATATATCTTAAATAAATATCGATAGATATCCACTACAAAATAATTATAATTTAATTTAATGCATCTAAAATTATTTATATTTCTTTTATTTTCATTTATTTAGCTTTTTACTAACTAAAGCTTTTTATTTTTATTTTTTAAAAAATGGATGATTTATATTTCCAAATATAACAATTTACATTCATATTTTATGTTGTATTTATTGAGTTATAATTAAAAGTATATTCTATTTATAATAAAATTAAAATTTTTGACATGTATATGGTTGTCAAATTTAACCTAATAAAAAGTTAACATTAACATGGCCACACCATCTCACTCCCTCATTCTGCCATTGTAAAATGCCTATCGGCATTAATATAAATGTTTGTTAAATGTTTAATATTTACAAAATAAACCAAAAAGATAACTAATTCTGTATAAATCTTAAATCTTAATTAGACTTTTCTAAGCTATTTCATTTTTTTGTCTCCCACATCATAATAAATGTCCGATGTTGTAACTTATCACTAACCATTACACAGCTCAAATGATTTCCTACTCACCACAATCCCTTCATACTGCCAGATAAATAGAAAGCATCATAATGAAAAAACCAATCAAAATGCCCACAATTTCTTATCATCATTCTCTATAAACCTTCTCGAAAAAATTGTTCTATTCCATTTAAGTTTAGTTACCCTAACCCTAAGGAACAATCGCCACAAAGCGATGTGACAAAACACCATTTATAGGCATAGTCTTTGATACACATTTTTTTATTGTCGTAACAGTGAAATGAATAAACTATGTTTTCCAAATACACAATACAAATCTCTACTGCAAAAATAGTACACTTCTGTTGCACTCACAGACGAGAAGAAAACTTGCTGAACGTTTAGATGAATACGTTGAGAAATGTAGTGCGGAGAGTCATGGATACTTCGGAAGAATAAGAGGCATTTTATCTCCAGGCCTTTCCACGATGTCCACAACTTTTTTCATTCATAGTCTCTCATTCAGATTGGGATGAGAACACCACAATCCCACCAACATTAGTGGCTCTATTTCCTTACCCTTGGATTCTATATCCAGTCTCTCATCTGTTGCATCTAATATTTGCTTCATCCACACTAGGCCCTTCAATCACCACAAATCCCTGCTTCAAATTAGTGCCCAGATTAAAATATGAGAAAACCAGTGGGAGAAAAAAAAAACATAAAACTAGTTGTTTGATGGAGAATTCCAAAATAAAAGGCATTTTCTCTGAATGAGAAGAGATATGTTTTAGAAGCGTACAAATTGGAATAGTTACACAACCAATTATTCACCACATTTTTATCGATAAGCATGAAGCAATACGGTATGCAATATTTTATTTTCTATTTTCAATTTAGAAAAAAAAAAAATGAATTACATTGCACAGATTCGAGGGGACTCTTATGAGACTGAAGTAGCCTCTGGACTAAGAATTTTTCTATTAATTTTTTTCTAAAGTGTATTTATTTCTTTATAATTAAATATATTATAAAATATTTTTAACTTAATTATGATATTCTGATTTGATTTAAGTCTACAATTTATTAAACTGCACTTAACTAAGATTAAAAACTATTAACTTTAAATTTTGTTTTATTGCATATTTCTTTAAGTTGAGTTTTTACTATAAAATTGATGTATGCATTACATTATTATTAACATAGTATAAATAATTTTTATGATACATTATAGTAGATGATATATTAAAAAATTAAATTAAAAAATATATATGATGTTAATGTTTGATATATGTTTATGTTTTAGAATTTTTACTAAAAATATTTTAATTTTTTTTATAATGTTGATTTTTTAATTAAGCTGATAGGCTTTTTAATTGTGGCACACAATGGCCTAAAAATTGTCTAACATCTGAAAACTGTTAGATGTTCGCCAGAAATATACTAATTTGATGTGTGCCAAACTGTGGGCAGTTTACGTAGTTTAGATGGTGATTTTACTTTGTAACATGGCTTATCATTTTGAGTTAGTTGATGTTAGTTTGGGTTCGAGTATGTTAGTTTTAGAAAGCATCTGATAGCATTGGTAATGTTGGAATTTTAGTGGGGAAGTAGTTTTAAATAAGCATGTGTGTACAACATGCATGGACACACGATGGTTGGGCATGGGTACGGTTAGGAGAATGATCCCTATATATGGATCCCAATAAAATAAAGTAAAAAGAGGGATGGCCACGGGTTTTTAATAGAGTCTGACTGCTATGGTTGGAAACAATCTCCCACCCATTGTCTGATTTTGGCCTCACATGCATCAAGCTTGAATGTTGGATTTACCTGGGATGTCTGTATTTAGCAAATTGAAATTTGAGAAATTGTTTTATAATGTACTGGATATGCCTTTGTCAAGGATCGGAATTCCTCCTTTGTGGCAGTTGCTTCTCTTCTTGAACTGAATTTGGAATGCTATTTATATCCATACCCTTCATGAGCATTTTGATTCAACCCAAGATTGCTAAGTATCCAGATTCCTCGGAGATTGATTGCAGGTGAGTCATGACAAACAAGCTAGCACAGGTAGGGCATGGGAAGTGACATATGCAATCATCATTTATCAGGGAGAATAGAAGAATCTGCCTAAATTGTGTGCATTGTAGGAGAATGGGGAGCATAATGAGGGGAAGAACCAAACGAAATGCAATCTTCTGCTCTTGGAGTATAGTAGCAGTATAAGAGGCGTGTTGGCAATGCTATTGAGTAAATTTTCCCTAACAAGATCATGATTCCATGGGCGCATGGAGACACCTCTTTGTTCAAATTCTTCAGGGCACCTCTAAATGTGGAGGATGCTCTCAATCCGTACCATGATCGAGTTTCAAAAGCCGATGAGAGAGTAACAAAAGGTGGTTGAGAGAATCGGTAGGAGGAAGATTGGGGGAGCCCGGAAACAAAAAGACAAATAGAAGGTATATGTGTAACCAGCTGATTTACATAATGGAATTTTAACGTTTCTTCATTTGAGTGTTAAGTTATTATGTGTTCTTTTTTTGAAGCCAGTTACGGGCTTTAGGTTTTTTTGTTTGAGTATATTGTTTGTAAATGATAAATTATCTTGCAAAATTTATATTTAGCATTGAAAATGTTTCAAAATAATCTATGCTTTCAATTTGAGAAAAATGCACACCCCAGGATTAACTTTAAACATGTCATTGCTTTCTATCTTCTTTGAGAATTAATCTTAAAATCCATTTGCAATCAATAGCCCTTCTTCTACATGAAGATTTACACTATTCAATATGTGATTTTTTATCAAGACTTCATATTTGTCCTACTTTGTTTCCATTTTCTTAATTTGGAGATTCAAGAGCCTCTTCTACACTTTTGGCTTTGTCAGAAGCCACATAACTTAAAAGAAAGGCAAATGAATTCTTATATTTTCAATTTTGTTATGTAGTGGAAAACATTTGATTTTGTGTGCCATTTAGACTTCTTTTCAATTAAGGATAAGGTTCTTGAGCATAAGGTTCTTTCTTTATTTCAAGTTGAAATTTCTTTGTTTAAATAGAATGTCCTTCTTAGCTCATTTATCCAATAGATGGTCATCAAATCAAAATCACATTCATGGGAATCTTGGTTTCAATTTGCAATCCATCTAGTCATTAGTCTCATGTTTCTTTTATGGAGATGGCTTTTAGCTAATATCACATTGAAACTAATAAACACATGATTGATAGTCAAACTATAGATCTTGTCGATTTTTTCTTTATCTTTCTTCTCTTCTTTAGTGACATGTGTAAAATTTATGTCTTCTTGATGCAAAGGTAGGTGCATATACACAATAGTTTCAATATACAAAGACAATGGTCACACACTCTAGCCTTTTAACGCCCAAGGATGCATACTCAGTTTATAGGCTTTGAGACAACCAATATGACTTAAATCATCAACATAAAGCAATGTGAACATTATGGTTTATTGGTCATGAGTCTTTGACATCACAGGAATTATAGATTTGTGGTTTCCAACACTCCCAAACACACCTTCATTGGCCAATACTTGTCCTTCGCAATTAGAAGCATCAACATTGATGGTTGGAACAAGGGGCTACCTCAATTGCCATGGTTGGATCTCAAACATCCCCAATTGTTTAACATGCAGTGAGAACATCATGCAAGGTTGAATTCTTGAGCTACATATTCATCTGTTGCATGGTGTGATCCATTGTAATGGCTTTGCGCACCTTCTGCATGTTAATGGTCAAGAAAAGGGTTCAAAATATGTCTATGGAAGGGACATTATGGATTTTTAGGATAGAATATGCTCCATGTTGAGTGCAAGGTATGATTCTTCTACCCTTTATAAAGATTTTCCACTAAGTCTCCTTCATCAACTTTAGAATTTGTCTTCACCAAAACCAATGAGGATTTGCTAATCTTATTGACTTTAGAGCACCCAGGATGTATGTAGATGGAATAGAAAAAATAAAATAAAATAGGGGGAAGACTCTTACATTAGCATTTTTATTCAAGACATTATCTTATATTATATTCTTTTTCTTATATTTTAATTATTTTTAATCCTAGTCAATAGAATAAAATAACATATACGAATGATTTATACTATAATTATTTTAGTTATATTATTTTATTTTTAAAACTAAAATTAGATTATTATGATTTTCTAAATTATAATGGCAAGTACATGCCACTGTGTAGGACTTATTAAAGTCTTATATTTATTGGTCAATACCTTGAGAATACTAGAAAAGAGTTGACATACTAGATACATGTCACAAGAATATAATTATTATTTTACTATATTTGGAATATTTTTGTTAGTCAACAATTCCTTTATAAATAGTAATACATTTTCTATTTGAATGTCATTACCATATTTAGTCATTAAATCAAATGGATAATAATTGAAATAATATCAAAATAGTTTTGGTTATATCATTTTTGGTAAACTTTTCGGTAATTTTAATGTACAACAAAGAAGAAAGGAAGGAGAGACAAGTTTGAATTAACAAAGAAGTGTCAAGAAGATTTCAATCAGTTGAAAGAAAGGTTGATATAAAATTCCATTTCGAAAGTAATAATCTAAAACTTTATAAAGTAATAATAAAAAAGTTCATTTTGAATTGGTCATTGATGCCTTCAATAAAGAACTTTGTTGGTGCTCATGTATGAACATTATGTGATTGTATAACAATATACAAAATTGAAGTCATAAATGCAAGATTGCGCTATAGGTAGAAATTATTTAAGCTCTTCAAATTTTCATTTGCATTTTTATCCTTTATTTCTTTTGATGATAATGAGATTTGACAAGGTTTTCTTTAAACATGGCTATATAATGAGTGGGAAATATAAATTTTTTATTTGTTCAATATTCTTGAAGTGTTTTATGAATGCTTTATTAAATTTCAAGATGATGTTTTGTGTTGGTGGCATTTGTTCTTAGGTTTAAGGGAAGGATTCTGATACATAATTTCATGCATATATATTAAATGAAAAATAAAATTAAAATAAATATAATATTCTTGTTGGAATCTAGATAAGAGAAATATTTTTTGATTGGGATCAGATAAGGATTAAAGTGAAAAATATATTTTAAAAAATTGTAAAAGACAATACATCTGTGGTTCTAAATTTGTCACAAATCTCTATATAATGAGGTATGAGAAATATTATAATATATGGAAGATTAAAGCATCAAATATTTATCTAATTAATGTCGTAGCATTATCAACATTTCTAATGAGTTCTTCTCAATGATAAATAAAAAATTATCTAGCATTGTTTCTATCTTATTATTATTTATTTATTTTTGATGATTCATTCCCATACACATTGATGTAGTGCAATGCAAGAGAATTACCAAAGGACAAACATTCACACAATAGAGTATAAAAAACTAATTCAGAGATTTAGATCTAGAATAACACTAATTCTCATAATAGAATTATAAGATTTACATTCGACATGCTCAACTATAAGGCCTTTTGAGTTACATCCAAATACATAAGTAATTACAATAGTAATTTTGTAAGACTTTACAAGATCCAAACCCTAATCTAGTAGATAACACCAAGAAGAATCTAAATTTGTGCTCACAAGCCACCAAATAAGCTTCTTATTTCCCAAGCCACAACTTCTAGCTCTGCTACCAAACTTTTCTCTCTTAGCTACTCCTTGGTTCCTCCCTATTGGATGAATAATGACTCTAGACTCCACAAGGCCCTCTATTTATACTAAGCTAAGACATAAGTAAGCCTAGTATAATAGAAATTAGATAAACACTCACATTGAATACACCTTTAAGCTACAAGTTGACTTGACTATAGACATTAAATAATTAAATACTTAGGGTAGTCACCAAGTTTACAAAGCATAACTAACTCATATGATAACATAAGTGTACACACACTTAGAACTAGTTCCCCATGCCAACCAACTATCCAAATCTAAGAGCACACACACCAAATCCCATGGATCATATCTCACCAATAAAATCTCCAAAGACTACTAGTAAATCAGGAACACATGACCAATTGTCACAAAAATGGCTTTAACTCCAAGATGATAACTCCAAACTATATTCAGCCTTAGGAAAAGGTTTCCCAATTTTCCTCAAACATATATCAGATTGTAGAAACCATATTTCCATAAATCTATGCTTGAAGCCCTTGCATATAGAATTGTTGACTCCCCTAGAATGCATCTACATCAAACACCCCACGTGTAAGGAAAATATGGTCTTAATAGTTTCATGAACATATTTCATGTTTCAACACATAAACCCCAAATTAGTTCTTCACATACATGTCCTCCACCAAACCAACTTGTACACTCTTTCCCTTTTTCCACTTCTACAACTTCATTTATTCAACTTTCTTTAGCATGTGACAAATCATCTTTCCACACTGATCTCTAACCCTTTTAGAATCCTTCAATTCAACTCATCTACCAAAACTGAGGTTCCTCCCACCAATTTTTGCATTCTTCAAAGGAAACAGAGAATTATTCCTACCACCCTTCTCAATAGTAAACACATTTTTAACACAATCATGGACAACCCTACAATCATACTACCAAGGTCTACCATGTAATATGTCACCACTACTCATGTTCAAAATATCACATAAAACTTTATCATCATACTCTTGAATTTGAAAATTAACAAGACATTGCTCCCTAACTTCTAGATAATATTCATCTTGCAACCAACTAATCCTATAAGGACAAGGATGTATAGCTCTCTTCAAACGAAGTCTTTAATCCATCTCTTCAACAACTAGGTTATCAATACTATCACCATCCACAATCACATTACACATCATACCTCTAGACTTTCAATGAGTCTTGAACAAGTTCCCCCTTTAAAAATGTTTTGTATCCACTTTCCAAGCAAAACTCTTCAAATCAAAAAATTCTCCTTATCCTACTTATCATCATTCTTCAAGTCTTCAACTACTTGCACCATAATATCTCTTTTGTCTCCAGCATGGGGATGTTCAAAAGATGTGTGTTCTTCTTCACCACATCTATAATAAGTACATTTAAATGCACCTATATTTGTTCTCTTTCTCTATTTAACAAGTTTTTGTTCATCTTCAACAATCTATTTATTCTTCTTAGAAATTTTCTTCTTGTCCTTCCCTTGAAAATTACTTTGATGTCTTCTCTTCAACTTCTATTCTACATTCAGAGCATACCAATAAACATCCTAAACCAAAGTAATGTTCAACATATCAATCTCATCCTAAATAGTGAATCTCAAACAATTAATATATCTATCCATTTTTTATTTAGACATTTCTCTATGTCCAAATTGAATAGTCAACTAATAGAATACCTTAGTATAATATTTAATAGATAAATCATTCTACTTCATATTCTTGAATGCACAACCAAAGATTGCTTGGATTCTTTCAAGAATTGTCATGCTTAAATCCCTAGTTAGAGCTGGTTGTTGCCTAAGTTTTAGTCCATATGTTTTTTCTTTATGGTTTAAAGTTAATTCAAGTGTCAATTTATTGAGTTTGAGTGCGGATTTCCCATAGGATGGTATTTCTATTCATCATTTCTTTGAGTTAACCTAATGTAGGAAACATATGAGCAATGCATTAATCCAAAGCTAGGTGATTGGGGGTTTTGAGGGTTTGTTATGTGTTATCCCAATAAGAAGAAGGTCTTGATATTCATCTAATTCATATTTCCTTGTTCCTAATTATGTTAAAGAGAAAGATTCATGTTGTAAAGAAGTTCTTCATAAAAGCATTTCTAAATCTCTGAGAATTTCAAACTTCATGGTCCAAGGTTCATATCTAAAGAAGGATACACTTAAAAGAGATCAGAAGAATATCTCTAGAGAAAATAGTAGTGGAGAACATCGAAGATTGAGATTAAAGATTGATATACAGATTGTGAAAACAAGTTAGAAGCAAAATATGTTAGATCCAATATAGAATGGATATTTAAAAAATGAAAAAATGGTGAAAGAACCAAGTCAAAGGTGGTGAAGCCAAAGTTGAAAAGTTAATTAAATGAAATAAAGCATGCTATTGGCTAGTTGAAAAGTTCAAATGCTTACTTGTCAGATCAAGTCCCACCTAAATATTAAACAATGTTTTGATGCCTTTATCCATCATTTTAAAGAAGATCTATGGAGGTCATAATGTCGTTATGTAAATTTGTCTATTTTATAACTTATGTGGAAAAGAAATATGAAGGCACGTGTCAGGTGGATCATCACATTTCATGAAGCATAGTCAGAATCTAGTCACTAGGTGCTACAAAGTAAAGAAAGTGAACATCAAATTCTCCAAGCAATGGAATGGTGCCAACTATTTGGCATGGTATGTCTAGTTGGAAAGAGGGACCCACATTGTGAAATAAAGAGACCTAACATCATGTTGTTATCATTGTCTGATCAAAAGGAGATTCACGGATGTCACTATCTCACTATGTGAAGTTGTTCAGCAGTTATTCTATGCAACAAAATCACTAGAAGACACGTGTATATGGAGGGACCCTTGGAAAAAGTTATAAAGGAAGTCATAACATTTTAATCTCGATCATCAATTTGAGACCAACGATGGGAATTCGAAAATACAGTGATCGTTGGAATATAAAATGTATGGATCTGGCTCAAAACAACAGAAAATAAAAGAAACGGTGACTTTCCACAAGATTTTTTGAAGATTGCAGGAAGCTAAATGGTCATCGTGTGTTTTAGTGACATAATGGATTTAGAATGAGCAGTGGAGAAGATGCCACGTGTTTGTATGACTAGATAATTTCATATTTGATTTTTATATATTTTGTGATTGTTGCTCTATCATAATTAAGAAATGATAGAGAACTATAAGTGAAACTTTATTTAACATAATAGAGGTTCGAAAACTTGAGAGGGAATGGTTTTTTAATTCCATTTATAATATTTTCTTTTCATGTTTTGTAGTCCATAAGTTATGTAGATTTGCACTTAAAGTTGAAAAACAATCGTGTATGATCTTGTAAATGGAATTACTATAGTTGCCTCATATATATAATGTTTTCTTTCCTACTTCTACATTTAGATGAGTAACTTTCATTTAGAATAGAATTAGAAGTTAGAAAATATCAAAATAATCTACTACAATCATTCCATTGAGTGTGATAGGTTATTCATATACATCTTGCCTCAGTTGTTTGTGCCTACAAACAACATAGTTATCTTTTACTACTCTTAGGTTAGGTTTTTATAATATCAAAATTTTTCGGTCACATAAACACATATTCCTTGCATATTATTACAAGAATCATAGGGAGTTATCCCCAATCAATTTAGAGGGTAGTGATCAGATACATACACTAACCCATTTATTGGTAAATATCCTTTTGTTTCTCCAAGCATTGAGTGTCAAATAATTAAGATTATAAAATATAATAGGAGAACAAATTGTTAACCAATAGTTTGTGGTGACTCTACTGGGGAAATTCAAATGAAAGTCTAAAGAATTTCCCTTCATAACTAGTTACAATCTAATTATATATTTGAGTTGCAAGAAAGGACTTGTGGTATTCAAGTGTTTTCCATAAGAACTTGATACAAGTTTATAACATCAATCGACCAAAGAAGTGGAGAAAATTCAAAGTTGATGACTTGTAAGATAAATTTGAAAAATACCATTTATCTAAAAATTTGATACACTGTGGATTCCAAATAAATTAGGAGCACCAAGGAGAAAGGAAAGACTGGTCCAATATACAAAGAGATTGAGAAGGCTAACTTTTCTATCCTCGAAGACATTTGTAGAAGAGGAAGAACAAGGACAAGGGAATCTGTAACCAAACAACTTCAAGATACTCTATCCTCTATAATTTTTCCTCCAAATAGAACATAGAGAAGTAAATCTTCTACTCCTATTGTTAAAAATTATATTCCTTCTATTTTTGTTACTTTTCAAACAAATGAAATCAATGTACCAGTAGTTATGGCACAACCATGGGGAAATGCTATTGATCCTCTTGACCTTGGTGCTAATAACGATCTACCAAGAGCATCAAGGAAGAACTTTCCAAGATTCAATAGAGATGGCTCTACTTTTGTAGAACAATAGTTGAGGGTATGTGCAGGATCATAGTCAACCAAACTATTCTCTTAAGTGGCAATAAAAAATTAGAAAATCAAGGTTATGTCAACTTGACGTGTAATTTTCTACTTGTTATTAACTTTATATAAAAAAGTTGAGAGAAAAGAATCTCTAGAAAATTCAATCTGGTTTCTAAAATACCAGGACTTATCTCAAAAAAAAAAAAAATTGATTGGCCAAAATTTTGAACTTTAATGCAATATTACAAAAATTTTAGAACAAAAATAAGAAGTAGATGTATGTCTGACCACCTTAATCAAAAATCAAATGATAATATTTTTTAATAATATTCTAGATATAAGTAGTACACTCATGCCTAGATGCGACACATATTTTTGGGTATTTTTATTCTAAATTAATAATAAATTAATAATTTTTGACTTTAGTATTTTTGGAATAAAAAAATTCTCATGTCTAACCACCTTACCTAATTCAAAACTCTACAATATTAAATTTTTCATTTTTTTTTTACTTATAGTAGAAAAAACATAGAATGTGATGCATCTTTTGGATTTAAAAAATGTTGTACCATTTTAAAGTTATAGTTTTTTTTCAAGTAGTGTGTCAGTTAGCACTTTATACGTAACTCCATTAGAAAATAAGTAATAATTACTTACTAAACTCATAATTTGACAAACCTTACGTTTATGGAAATATAACAACATTTTTTAAAAATCCTTTTCATTTCATCAAATTTTGGTGAAAAAAAAGTCATCAGTTACATGTTTGAAGTAAAAATCACATAAAAATAGGCCAAAAGCACATTTTTAGGATGTTCTTAAAGTTGACCATATAGGTTTGGTAGCAAAAGATATAGTAGACCTTATAAAGATATTAATTGTTTTCATTTAGTATTAGGGTGGGTGGGAAAAAAGTTGGAATATATTTTGAAATGGTTTGAGATATTTCAGAACTATAGATTTTTTAGATTGCCACTTTTTGGCACACCATGATCCTGTACATACCCTTTAGTTCTTTTCATAAGGCTTTTGGTGTAGTGAATCCTCAACATGAGGATGTGGTAGTCAAAATGTTTGTAGATACACTAGTGGACAATGCTACTGATTGATTTCAAGACCTACTTACAGGATGCATCACAAATTTGAACACCATGAAACAAAGGTTTGAGGAAAGATACAAAAGCACATAAGATGTACAAACCTTGTTATTACAATTGGCACAAATAAAGAAAGAAACCTCAGTTTCTAGCAGAGATTTCAATGCAAAATTCAATAAACTTCTCAAAATAATTCCTACTACAAGTGCACCTACTGATGATAATAATAAAACTTTCTACATTAGCTCCATGCCAACTGATCTGGGATACTAGATTAGAAGAGAAAATGTATAGCCAACTTGCAAGCTGCTCAAATACTAGTTATGGAGATGGAGTATGACATGATAACTTCTAGTAAGTGGAAAAGAGAGTTTCAATCTAGAACTATGAGCAATATAGCTAGTAGATCTAATACTATAGAAGTCATGCTTCAAAAATTGTTTAATGAGCTCATTTCATTAAAAAAAAAAAATCAATAGACCTTCTTATCAACCTCATTAGGAAGGATATAGAAATCCAAATGGAGGTAAATATTTGAAAGTATAACCTATTCAAGAGATATTAGCAATTGAAATTGCTCCAAAAAGACAAAATATGTGGTTTTTTCAATTAAGAGCAGATCATGATAGAGATACATGTACTAATATGATCAAACATAGACAAATAAATGGTGGATAAAAAAGAACAAAAAATTGAATATCTTTAAAGTGAGGATGATCATGCTCCTTGTGGCAACTCTAAAAATTATTTCTTTGAGTATGAATCAAATTAAGAAATAGGAGGTGACTATTTCACTACTCTAGAAGGACCTCAGTTAACAATAATGACTAGAGGTCATAAAAAGAGAAATTAGAACAACAACTTAGTTCCTATCAAGAACAATGCACCATCAAATAATGTTGATAAAGATAGTGGCGTAGTTACTTCATCTTCACAAAAGGAGTGTAAACGTAAGTCTACTACTTCCTTTGACATAGTACAATATTGCGAAGAAACAAGAATTTAGATATCTCCGTTGGAAAATTTGAAATCTAATCCTGATCAATTGAAAAGATTAGTTGAGCATTGCAATGGTAAAGAGATAGATCATGCAAATATTAATGCCAATGTTGAACATCATAATAAGGCTAGAACTAGTGTAACCTCTCTTGATAAGGAAGATTTTGCAAGTCCTAAAATATTTCAAGAAGAAGAAACTACAATTTTAGCTACCTGCCCAAATCAAAAGCCGGATCCTTTTTATATTTCTTTATTCATCAATGGAAATAGATTGCATAATTGTACCATAGATTTAGGATCCTCTAATATACTAATTCCTTCTTCTATTGTAAAATATTTAGGACTCCCATTGACTAAAACTTTTGGTAAATGCTACTCAATGGATGCCAAACAAGTGGCATTGCTGGGACAAATTAAAGATGCTCAAGTTGCCCTTGTTGCTTAGCCCTCTAAGAGATTGAAACGTACTATTCTAGTAGCAGATATCCCTATAAGATATGGAATGCTCTTGAGTATAATTTTTTGCAAAGATATGGGGGAAGAAATAAAATTAGATTGGTCTAGTACCACCATACAAGTTGGAGACAAAAAGGTGAAGCTCGAACAAGAAGACAAAGAAAAATTCACTATTTTGAAATCAGATGATCCTAGATCTCAAATCCTATAGCATGAAATGTAGTTTAGAAATTATATGTTGTTCTCTGGTACCCCTGAGATCTTAGAAGAATTAAAACCAAATAAAGGTGATCTATTGTAGACCCTGGGATTTGATGGTAGTTGTACAAATGCAGGTTCAAGTGCAGGTGTGGTGTTGATATCACCTAATGGAGAAATGACTTGTTTTTCTTATAAGTTGGATTTCAAAAACACTAATAATACTATAGAGTATGAAGCTCTAAATCTTGGTATAATAGAAGAAAAACAAAAGGGAGTCAAGATTCTTAAAGCACAAGGATATGTAGAGTTCATAGTAAGACAACTTAGAAATCAATATGTAGTAAAGAATTCAAGATTGAGAAACTATCATAGTAAGATGTGGGATGAAATTAAGGGTTTTCATGCCTTCTTAATTACATCAATACTTAGGATATTCAATTCAAGAGCTGATTCTTTGATAGTTTCTACATGATTTCTCTTCCCACACCCTAGTTTCAAAAATCAAACCTCTAAATTAGAAGTTCTATTCAGGCCCAATGTCCTTGATAATGAAGAGTCATGGTAGGTATTTGAAGATGCTAAAAAAATACTCAAATTCATTGAAGGGTAAGGTCCTTTTGAATGTTTATATTTTGAAGGAAGCAATAATGCAAAAGCTAATGATTCATTGGTAGGAGATGAAAAGAAGACATGATCCTATGTGTTTTAGTTAAAAGGTAATAAGATTGCACATCATTTAATCTCTTTAGAGAAAGAGACAAGAAGGGAAAGACATGTGGTGAATATGATGGAAGGAACATAGGGACAAAAATTAACCCTAAGATGATAAACGTAGAAAACTTTTGCACACCAAAAGAGAGGGTAAAGATCAAGAAATTACTTAATGAATTTTAGGATGTTTTTGCTAGGAGTTATGAAGACCTAAATAATTTCATCCATGTGAAGTTTAAACATCAAAATCCCTCTTAAACTAGATGCAACACCATTCAAGCAAAAGTAGAAAAATTATAATCCTATAGTTAAAGTTATAATTTTCAAGTAAATTGATAAAATGGTGCAAGCTAGGATTATATACCCTATTCATCATTCCACTTGTGTGGCTAATATTGTACTAGTCAAGAAAAAGAATGGAGATGTAATAATTTCTATAGATTTTAGAAACTTAAATCAACCCTCACTAAAGGATAATATTTCTCTACCTAATATGGATCATCTTTTATAGACTATTGCAGGATCAGAGATGGTGTCCATGTTGGATGGATTTTTAGGATACAATCTAATTTAGGTAAATGAAATAGCTTAGTTCAAGATTGCATTTAGTACACCATGGGGTCATTTGCATACAATAGATGCCTTTTTCTTAATCAATGCAAGAGAAACATTTCAACATGGAATGAATTTGGCTTTTGAATGTTTGAAAGATAGAAGTATTGTCATATATCTTGATGAATTGACATTCTTTTCTAAGAAGAGAAAAGATCATATCAGGGATCTAGAAAAGGTATTACAAAGATGTAAAGAATATAGTATCTCCCTAAACCAAAATAAATCAATATTTTATGTTATAGAAGGCAAGTTGCTTGGTCATATTGTATCTCAAGAAGGAGTGAAGATTAACCCAAATAGGGTTAAAGCTATTCAAAAATTAAGTCTACGATTGAATTAAACTAGAATGAAGTCCTTCTTTGGCCTAGTAAATTTCTTGAGAAGATTTGTTCCTGATTTCTTTGATATAGTTAAATGTATAGTTGATATTACAAAAGGAAATAAAACTTTCAAATGGAGTGAAATTGGAAAAAAGGCCTTTGATGACATCAAGGATGCTATTGCCAAAGCCTCTATGTTTGTTCATCCTAACTACACCAAAGATTTCATCATCTACTATTATGATTTAGAGCATACTATGTTAGCTATATTGATGCAAGAAAATAAAGAGATAATAAAAGTTCCAATAGATTTTTGGAGTATACCATTGAAAAATCAAGAACATACATACTCTCAAATGGAAAAATATGCATATGAAATGGTGAGAGCCTTCAAGAATTTTAGATTTTGTGTGTTGCATTCTCATTCAATAATATATGTGCCAGATCCTGCAGTGAAAAGTATTTGGAAACAACAAGATGTTGGTTGCAATAATAGAGGAGTGTGGATAACCAAAGTCCAAGAATATGATATAGAGATTAAGCAAACCAAACTTGTAAGAGGGAATGAACTTTATAAAGCCTTGGTAAAGAACCAATAATTCAAAAAAGAAGATATGCCAAAAGTTCTTATGTTGACTCTTCAGTATCCATGGTTCTCAAACATTGCTTATTTTCTGACATATGATGAATGCCCTAATGGATTGACTACTAATAGAACGAGAGATCTTAAAACTAAAGCCTTGAAATATGTAATCCATGATGATTTCTTGTATAAGAGAGCCATTGATGAACATTTCTGAGATGTGTGAAATAAGGAACATTAGGTGAAGTTGTTAAGATATTTTCATGATGAAGCATGTGGAGGATATTTTTCTAGCACTGTCACTACATTCAAAATTTTAAGACAATGTTATTATTGGCCTAATAATTTTAAAATTGCATATAAGTGGGTGGATAATTGTGAAAAATGCAAAATGTTTACTACTAAACCTTAGCTAGCTACCTTACCTCTTAGGCCAGTATTAATTGAAGCTCCTTTCCGTCAATGGGGTTTATAATTTATAGGCCTAGTTAATCCTATCTCTAGTCAAGGAAATTCATACATATCCATTGCCACAAATTATTTCAGCAAATGGGTAGTGGCAAAGACAATGAAGAAAACTTCCTCATAGGTAGTATGTGAATTTATCAAAATACATATTCTAGTAAGGTTTGGAGTTCCTATGAAATTAGTCATGGATTATGCATCTTACTTTTTCTCCTCAGAAATAATTAAATTTTTCTATAATAATGGATTCAAGTTGGTCACTCCTTTGATTATTTCACTCAAGGAAAAAGATAGGCTAAGTCCTGTAATAAGAACCTAATTAATATTTTGAAGAAATCGATCTCAGATAATCAGAAAGGTGTTAGACATCTGATTCAAAAGATCATTGTAAGAAGAAGATTGATTGAGAAGGAGGAAGATGGTTGATAAAGAATGTTTTCAATCATTTTTTTTTCATTGATGTCAAACCTTCTTTTTGTAGGAATGAAAATTTCTTATAAGATGCAAGTACTATCATTTAGTTGATTGATGAAGAGGATTTAATCAAAAAGATGTAACAAAAGTACCTAAGGGAAAGTTTGAGTCATGGTTTTGTAATGAAGTGCAAGGATCAGTTAAGACATTGAAAAATGAAGTATTGATAGCTTACTCAAAGATATAGAGGTTGACCACACTTAGAAACACTAGAAGTATAATTTGTAATAAGGTTGATTGTAAAGCTTAACTAAGTTCATTACTGAGTGCCGAGAAAGCTAGTTAGAGTTGACCAATTTTTTAGTTAGAGCTAAGAAAATGCAAAATCTATTGTGTGTTGAGTGATATAGAAGGAGCCGAGTGTGTTCAAGTGTCGAGCAAAGCAATAGGTATCAAGCATCAAAAAAACTTAGTGGATGCCGAGTGCATCCACAGTAGCTATCGAGCATCATTAAAATGTAGTTAACGCCAAGTAACATAGTATGTGCCAAGTGCCAAAATTTCAATAGTGCCAAGCTACGGCATTATTGGAAAAGTCAAAGATTTTCCAGATCTAAGCTGACAAATTTGTTACCTTAAATTTTGTGAACCAATTGGAGGATAAGGATGATGAGTTGGTGGCACAAAATTCTATGTAAACCATTTTTGAGTGAATTCAAGAGGATTCTTCATGATGTTTCTAGAAGGAACAAGATATGGCTTAGATTTAATGAATCCTACCTAATCCATTCAAACCAAAATTAAAGGAGCGAAGAATCGAGTGGGAAAAGAAATTCTAGACTTCTATTTAAGGAGTCACCAGCCAAGAAGAAAGAGTTATTGGATGCCAAAAATTATGAATTGGTTGAAGGGTGTGAAGGAGAAGATGTCATGGAGGAGGAAGAACAGAGCATACAGACTCTACTTTGATAAATGGTCAAAAAGAGAGAATTTCACTAGTACATTAACCATGGAGACTCAAGGAGACAAAGCTTGAAAGATGAGGACAAGCTGTTAGAGCTGAAGAGATTGAAATCTAGCCAAATTGAGAAGAGCTGAACAGAGACCTAAAATTTGCAAGATAAGTTGTGAACTATAATCAAATCAAAACCCCTTATTGTTACTCTCTAGCAATTGTATCTCTTATGGTAAAAGTCCTATGATCTTAGGTTGGTTTAACATCCATTTGTAAATCCTTTTACAAGGTGACATTCAAAGTGAATGTTCTAAAGTCCTCTAACTAGGCCCACTTTAATAGGGTGGTTAAATCTTTTAACTAGGTCACATTTAATAGTGTGTTGTAGCCTTTAATAGGGTAAACCTTTCACAAGGCATCACTTGAGAAGAGTGAGAATTGAGTAGCATGCTACTAGTGGTTTTTCCGAAATTGGGTTTCCATGTAAATCACTATGTTATGTGTTGATTCTTCATGTGATATGCTTGCATGTTGACTTACAATAACTTGCTAAGTAAGAAAGTTTAAAGCTTGGATGAATGAATTGATTGATGGGCACACTTTACTTGATGAATTTTTTTGAATTGGTCATTTGGACCTTGAATAACTGATTCACTGACCCCACCCCCCTCCTCCACCCCCCTCTTATTTATTCTAAAGCATTTGCAAAAAGGTTGGCACCAGAAGATTCATGATGCTTTATGGGTTGATAAGACTATACCTTAAAGAGTTATAGGTATTTCACCATTGGAATTATTCTATGGAGTGGAAGCCAATTTGCCATTGCCTTTAAAAATTGCTATATGTAAATTAAAGAATATAATTAAAGAAGATGTTTTCAAAGATGGATTAGAGAAGAGAATCATGTATCTCAACAAATTGCAAGAAGAAAGAGAAGAGATGTTTGAAAAAATTACTAAACATCAAGGAAGGATAAAGAAATTGTTTAAAAAAAGGGAAAGGTCTAGAAAGTTTATGGAAGGTAATTTGGTGTTCTTATGGGATACGAGACATGAGCCAAGAGGTATGCATTCCAAGTTTTAATCCTTGTGGAAAGGTCCTTTTCAGATTATTGAAATGAATCAAAATAATTCCTTCAAGTTGGCACATCCCATAGGGGAAATCCTGCAATGTTTTTATAATGGGATGGATCTGAAGTCATATCAAATGCAAGGATGAAAGTAGGTAACCCCTACATAGTAGCTAGATAGGTAGGTTTTCCTTTCTTACTAGTTGCTTAGTTTAGAGGCTTGTTTTCCTTAGGTAGTTCCTTGCTACATTCATAGTTTAACATATTTATTTTTTTGTTTTCAATTTGTTATTCTTTGTGCAAAACAAGAGATTGCTTGGATTCTTTCAAGCATTATCATGCTTAAATCCCTAGTCACAGCCACCTATTGCCGAAGTTTCAATCCATATGTTTTTTATTTAGGATTTAAAGGTAAGTGAAGTCTCAATGTATTGAGCCTAAGTATAGATAGCCCATAGGATGTCATTTCTTCTTATCATTCCTTGAGTTAACCTAATTTAGGAAACATATGAGCAATGCATTAATCCAAAGCTAGGTGATTGGGGTTTGGAAGGCTTTTTATGCATTATTCTAATGAGAAGAAGGTCTTGATATTCTGATAATTCATATTTCCTTTTTCCTAATCATTTCAAAGAAAAAGATTCATGTTTTGGAGCAATTCTTCATAAAAGCATTTCTAAATCTTTGAGAATTTCTAACTTCATGGTTGAAGGTTCATATCTAAAGAAGGACATTTTTAAAAGAGATAACATGCATATTTGGAGCAAACAATAGCAGAGAACATAAAAGACTATGACTAAAGATTGATATACAGATTGTGAAAATAAGTCAGAAGCAAAATTAGTTAGATCTAATATAGAATGAACACTAAAAAATACAAAAATGGTGAAAGAACTAAGTCAAAGGTGGCGAAGACAACAGGTGAAAAGTTAATTGAATGAAAGAAAGCATGCTATTGGCCAATTGAAAAGTCCAAATAATTACCTATCAGATTTGGTCCCATGTAAATGTTAAACAAAAGTTGGATGTCTTCATCTATTAGATCAAAGAAGATCTACGGAGGTCATAAAGTCACTATGTAAAGATGCCCATTTGATAATTTATGTGAAAAAGTGACATGAAAGCACATGTCTGATGGGCCATCTCATTTCATGAAGTGTAGTTAGAATCTAATAACTAAGTGTCATGAAGGAAATAAAGTCAACGTTAGATTCTCTAAGAAATGAAATGGTGCCAACTGTTCACCATAGTGTGCCTAGTTAGAAAGAGAGACACGCACTAGGAAACAAAGACACCTAAAATCATTTTGTTATCCCATCAAATCATAAAGAGATCCATGGATGTTGCTATCTCACTATGTGAAGTTTCTCAATCATTATTCAACGCAAAAAAGTGAGAAGAAGACATGTGTATACAGAGGGACCTACAGAGGAGGTTATAACATTTTATTCTTGACTATCATTTTGAGATCAATGATGGGAATTCAAAAATGTAGTGACCATTGGATTATGAAATACATGGGTTTGGCATGAAACAATAGAAAATAAATAGAATAGTGATTTTTCAAAAGATTTTTTGAAGATTGCAAGAAGTTGAGTGGTCATCCTGTAAATGAATTCAAAATTAGAAGTGGAGAAGATGCCATGTATTCATATGACTAGACAATTTCGTATTTGATTATCTTTTTATTCTATGATTATTCTTCTGCCAAAATTGAGAATTGATAGAGAACTACAAGTGTAACCTCATTTAACATAATAGAGGTCAGAAAACTTGAGAGGGAATGGTTCTATAATTCCATTTACATTATTTTCTTTTCATGTTTTGTAGTCCATGGTTTAGATAGCTTTGCACATAGAGTTGAAAAAAAATTGTGTATGATCCTATAAATAATCAGATGGATTCAACTTCAATTTGATATTTGTAGTATAGTAATTCCATTTGGTGCTTCATATATGGTTTTGTTTCTTCTCTTGATAGTTTCATACATATTAGATATTTCATTGGGAATTATAAGAAAATGTATGCAAATCTATTAGATACTTATCGAATTTCATTTCAATCAAGACTAATAGCCAAAGCAATTCCACTTGCCCATATTTATAATCCTTTCTTTCCTACTTCTAAATTTAGATGAGTAATTTACATTTAGAATAGAATTAGAAGTCAAAAAATATCAAGACAATCTACTGCAATCATTCCATTGAGTGTGATAGGTTATTCACATACATCTTTCTTGAGTTGTTCATGCCTATAAAGAACTTGGTTATCTTTTATTGCTCTCAGGTTAAGAGCTTATATCAAGAATTTCTGATTACATAAAGACATATTCATTTCATGTTATTGCAAGAATCATAGGGAACTATACCTAATCAATTCAAAGGGTAGTGATAGGATACATACACTAACCCATTTATTGGTAAACATCCTTTTGCTTCTCCAAACATTTGGTATCAAAGAGTTAAGATTATCAAATATAATATGAGAACAAATTGTAAAAGGTATAAATAAATTCCCTCAAAGCCAAAAATGAACTTATATTATAAAAGGTGTTGGCTTCTAGTTTCATATTGAAAGACTTATTCTATCCCTAATTTTGTACATGGTTTTCAAAAAAAATTGTATAAAAAAGCTTAGTGTTAGGGATTTCATAATGTCATGGTGATATTGTAGCTTCTAGTGGTGGTTTTGAGTTGTAAGGGATTACAAGTTGTAATCAAGTTGCAATCACTGGATAATAATAATATTGGACTTTCTATAGGTGGACATAGTCCAGGGATTGGGTGAGCCACGTTAGATCTTGGTGTCTTGTGTTCTCTTATGTGGCATATATTATTTTCTAATATTGGTTATATTTTCATGTAACTATTACTAATTTCTAAGGTTAATCCTAACAAGTGGTATTAGAGCCAGATAGTTGATTTTTTTTGTTTTCTTAGTTAGATCGACATCATTTTTAGTGATCCTATGTAGGAAGGTCTCACAATTGAGTGAGAGCAATGCCATATGAGGGTAAGGTTAGGGTTGACAAGTTTAATGGGCAAAACTTTCAGTTATGGAAGATGCAAATTGAGGACTATCTATATTAGAAGTATCTATGGAAGTTGTTGAAAGGAAAAACTAAGAACTAGGGAACTATGACAAATGAGAAATGAGAGATTTTAGAAAGAAAAGTTGATGGAATGGAAGAGTTGATGGAAATCCTAGTGAAATTGTATGAAAAATCCTTTACTTCAAATAAGGTATTTCTGATGAAGTGTTTATTTAAAATAAAAAAGACAAAATGCGGATCTACTGCAGATCATTTAAATGAGTTTAATAATGTTACTATTTAGTTATCTTCTATGTGTATAAATTTTGATGAAGAAATTAGGGCTCTTTAGATTTTGTGTTCTTTTCTTGAAAGCTACAGTGGCTTGGCAAAGGCTATGAGTAATTCTATTTTTGGATCTAATACCCTAAAATATAATGATGTGATCAGTGTTATTTTGAGTGAGAAAACTTTTAGGAAAGTCATAGGTGGATCTACATTAGGAAGTGCTTTGAACAAACAAAGCAGAGGTAGAACAACTAAGAGATGAAATAGTTCTAGAAATTGTGGGAAATCAAGAGGAAAGTCAAAGGGGAAGAGGTTTCAATCTAGAGGACCAAGAGATTTTTCGTATTGTGGCAAACTAGGGCATAAGAAGAAAGATTGTTGGACTTGAAAGAAAAATGAAAGAGATAAACCAGAAGGGAACAAGGAGGAAAATTTTGTAAGTAACAAATTCAAAGAAGATGCTTTGCTTCTTTCTTTAGAAAGTATTGATGATTCATGAGTTTTAGATTTTGGTGTTTCATTTCATGCTACACCTCATATAGGTTATTTTAGTGATTATGTCCAAGGAAATTTTGGGATTGTTTGTTTGGAGAATAATGAACCCTATCAAATTGTTGGACAGGGAAAGGTTAAGACTAAGTTGCAGAATGAGAATCATTGGCTACTACATGAGGTAAGACATGTTGCAAAGTTGAGTAGGAATTTAATTTTAATAGGGAAACTCGATAATAAGGGTTGTGTAGTTACTTTTAATGATAAAAATTGGAAGGTTCCAAAAAGTTCACTTGTAGTAGAAAATGGTGTCAAAGTAGGCACCTTATATCTTTGTATAGGTCATATTGTTCCTTCTACTTTGATTGTCTTAGAGAAAAATGAATGTTCAAGAATAGTTGCAATCTAGCAAGGAGAACAAATAGCTACCATAGATTCTAATATAGTGTTGTGGCACTATAGACTTGGTATGAAATTACTTCATTCAAAGCAAGTTTTACTAGGTCTGAAATGTGTTCATATGGATTTCTATGAAAGTTGTATGGAAAACAAAAGTGAGTGAGTTTTGTGAAGATTGGAAGGAAAAGAAGAGTGAGAGATTAGAGCTTGTACATACAGATGTATGGGGACCGGCTCAAGTATCTTCCCTTAGTGGCTCTCATTATTATGTTACATCTATTGATGATCCAACTACAAAAGTATGGGTTTATTTCCTTAGACATAAATATAACGTATTTCAAATTTTTAAGAAGTGGAAATGCTTGGTTGAAAATCAAGCTGAAAAGAAATTAAAATGTCTTAAATATGATAATGATGGTGAGTATTATAGTCATGAATTTGAAGATTATTGCTCTACTAATGGTATTCATAGACAGAAAAATGTTCTAAGGAATTCACAAGAAAATGGAGTGGTTGAACACATGAACATGACTATAATGGAGCATGTAAGAAGCATGAGGTTGCATGTTGGATTGCCCTTAAACATGTGGGCAGAGGCTATCAATACTATTGTATATTTGATTAATAGAGGTCCCTCTACTCCTTTGGGTTGTGGTATTCCAGAGAAAGCATGGACTAGTAAGAAGGTGAGTTATTCTTTTCTCAAAACCCTTGGTTGTAAAGCATTTTCTCATATAGATTCTGACAATAGAACCAAGCTAAAAGCTGATTCAAAGAAATGTGTATTTTTTGGATATGGAATCAATGAATTTGGTTATAGGCTTTGGAATTTTTAAAATCATAAACTTGTAAGAAGTGGGGATATCATATTCAATGAGAAAGTGTTGTACAAAGATCTATTGCAGCAACATGAGAAGAAAGAAGGTGATTATGTAGTGTTGGATAATACTCTAAAAGATGACGTTCTAGTAGTTCCTCATGATCTAAAACAACTGCAAGAACAAACACCACACACCCTAGTGAATGTTAGATGGTCAACAAGGCCAAGTAGACCTCCAAAAATATTTTCTCCTTCCTTGTATTCTATTTTACTTACTAATGCTCATGAACTTGAATGTTATGATGAAGTTGTGCTAGTGGATACAAAGATTTAGTGGAAGTCTACAATGAAAGAAGAAATGGACTCTTTGTTGAAAAATAAGACATGGGATTTATGCAAGTTGCCTACAAGTAACAATGCTTTACAGAATAAATGAGTTTATAGGTTAAAAGAAGAGGATGGAAGTAATAAAATATTTAAAGAAAGATTAGTTGTAAAAGGATTTGCATAGAAGAAAGGTATTGCTTTTGATGAGACATTCTCTCCTATAATTAAAATGACTTCTATTCACATTGTTTTAAGTATTGTGGCTACTAAAGATTTTTATTTGGAGCAGCTTGATGTTAAAACAATCTCCCTTCATGGTGATTTGGATGCAGATATATATATGGCACATCCACAAGGATTTGAGATAAAAGGTAAGGAGAACTTAGTGTGTAGATTGAAGAAAAGTTTATATAGCCTGAAGCAAACACCTCGATAATGGTATCTAAATTTTGACAAGTTTGTGCATTAGCATGGATATAATAGGTGTAATTTAGATCATTGTATCTATTTTAAGAGTTTGGATGATGAAAACTACATTATTTTATGTTTATATATTGATGATATGCTTGTAGTTGGGTCTAACATGGATCGCATTAAGGGGTTAAATAAATAGTTAGCACATTCATTTGATATGAAGAATTTGGGGGCAACAAAAAAAATCCTTGGTATGGAGATTTGTAGAGATAGGAAGAAAAGAAAATTGACATTATCTCATGTTGATTATATTGCAAAGGTGTTGCAACATTTCTCTATGGAGAATGCTAAGGCTGTCAACACACCTTCACCTAGTCATTTGAAATTGAACAAGGAGATGTGTACAAAGACACAAGATGAGGAGGATATGATGTATAAGTTTCCTTATGCTTCAAT
Organism: Cupressus sempervirens; assembly: GCA_028749045.1. Lineage (NCBI taxonomy): Eukaryota > Viridiplantae > Streptophyta > Pinopsida > Cupressales > Cupressaceae > Cupressus > Cupressus sempervirens. Next base: position 666,308,601 of record CM053791.1, read on the forward strand.
TGTAGGAAGCTTGATGTATGCTATGGTATTGCACATGTAGTGGGAGTTATTAGCAGGTATATGAGTCACCTAGGAATTGAGCATTGGAATCTAGTTAAATGAATTCTCAGATATTTGAGAGATACATCAAGTAAGTGTTTACACTTTCGAGACTCTACTACTAATTTATAGGTATATGTTAACTCAAATGTGGTAGGGGATATTGATACTAGGCAGAGTACTATAGGTTATGTATTTACTATTGGTGGAGTAGTCATGAGTTGGGTTTCTAGGTTACAAAAGGTTAATGTTTTATCCACTATAGAGGCAGAGTATATTGCTGCTATATAGATAGCCAAGGAGATGATATGGCTTCATTTCTTCATGGAAGAATTAGGACACCCTCAAAATGATAATTATTTGTTTACAGATAGTCAGAGTGACATTCATCTTATAAAGAATTCAGCTCTATATTCAAAGACAAAACACATACAGTTGTGGTACCATTTCATTCAGTCAGTTTTGGATGATGGACAGTTAAAGTTCAAGAAGATACATATAGATGATAATATTGTAGACATGTTTACCAAGGTAGTAACAAGGGAAAAGTTGAACTTCTCTTAGCCTTTGGTTGGTCTTCTAGACTGGACAAAATAAAAGAACATTAGAGTCTAGGGTGGTTTGATATTCTAGTGAGAGCTACATGTTTATCAATGCTATGATCAGTCTCCAAGTGGGAGGTTATTGTTGTGGAGACTGATCAGTCTCCAAGTGGGAGATTATTGTGATGTCAAGCCCAATAAGACTTGGAGGTTTATTTGACACAATTTTCTACCCATATTATTTTTATGAGGATTTGGCAACAATGCTCCTAACATAGGGTAAAGGGGCAGGGCCAATACGGGATTAGGTGCACTCTCTATCATAGTACAAGGTGGGATCTAGGTGTGCTACCTTATATTTTAAAAGGTGTTAGCTCCTATTTTCCTATTAGACAACTTATTCTAGCCATAATTTTGTAAGCAGTAAAAACCTTTTATAAAAAGGATTAGGGTTAGGGATTTCATAATGTAATGGTGATATTGTAGCTTCTTGCAATGGTATTGAGCTATACATGATTATAGATTGTAATCAAGTTGTAATCATTGGATAATATAAATATTGGACTTACTGTTGGTGGACATAGCCTAGGGATCTATGCATGATCTATTATTTTGTGATATTGGTTCTATTTGCATGAAACTATTATTTATCTCGAAGGTTAATCCTAACACTTCCTTCTTGATATATCACCTTCATGAAACTGCACCATCCTTTGTTGATAGAGAAAGAGAGCTTCTTTGTAATTTGACTTGTGCAAGGAAAAATGTTCTCTTGGCAACTTGATGATGTTTAAGGCTGCACTACTTTTGATGATTCATCATTATCTTTTTCCTTGCTTCCTCCCAAATTTTTTTCTCCAAGCTAATTTTAGGAAACAAGGGGCTCTTCTCTAAAGCATTATTTTTCTTTTCCCTAATCAAAAGCTTTATTAAGACAATGTGAAACAAATCCATCTTTAAAATTGAAGGATTCTAGTATAGGTCCATCACATTCTTTTAGGCATAAAGAATCATTAACTTTAGATGGGAAGAAAGAAACCTCATATTTAGATTGTATACAAGTTTGAGAATCTTTGTCTTCTACACTTTTATGGAAGAATGGCATTTTAAACCTTGAGATTGAAACTCTCCATGTCTAGTGAGAATGCAGAGTCAAGTTAATCTTTTTTCTTGGACTTACGCTTGATTTATGACACCTTTATTACTTGACTCACTCATGCTTCTCTTCATGAGGCTCTGAGGTTTCTTGCTGAACTTCTTTCTCACTCATAAGAAGGTAGTTATATGAGATGGAAGAGATCAGAATGACTAAAGCCTCTTCATCACCAACCTCTAGTTCTTCCTCAAGTTGTTCAACTTTTATTTTGTGTTCTTGGAGGTCATTTAACTTGTGAAACTTGTGACAAAAAATTCTCCACAACAGAGAAGAAGTGTGGTCATCTTCAAAGCTAAGGTTTGTTTTCATAGCATGTGAAATAATTTTTTTATAATGCTCCTAGAAACCTTACAACACTTTTTCATTCATCTAGATTATCTCCAAGATGGTAGGGTTAGGTCTCATTTTCCTCATGAACTTTCTATTCAACATGGTCATTACATAGAGTCACCAATTTCTTGCACACATAAACGAAATATAGAAAAGTTGCCAAAATTTTGCTGATAAATAGATTTTTCTTTCAAAAAGAGATATAAAATATGACTAAAAAATGCTCCAATGCAAGAAAAAATGCACTAATAGTAGAATAAATTATCATTTATTGATAACTCTCCTCTAAATTGAGAGGTACAAGTCCTTCCTAGAAAGATTTGTAATGATGAAATAGAAAATTATGTCTTTAACCTAAAAACACAAAAGATTTTCAACATTCATCCATACACATGAAGGAATGTGATTATAAAATTTTGCTAGCTTTAACAAAAGTGAAAGTAGAAAGGAAGCAAGACTTGTATGTTCAACCTTCATGTTATATAGGAGGATGAAAGAAAATAGTATTTAATTATGTAAAACACTAATGATGATACAAGGTTGCATTCAAAACATGAAAGGAATAATTGTATGATTCTTTTCAATCCAAGAAGTACATCTTTAGACCACAAGATCTGATGAATATAAACCTATCTTTATTATGAGTACATAACAAGAAAACCATAAAATTAATATATCCTTGTATTTACAAGTGAATTATAGAAAAAGGAACTAACTACCATCATTTATTACAAACAATACCCCAAAAAACAAGTCATCCTGTTACCCTTAAGGTTGTTAAAAGAGAATCCCAATTTTTTTTTTCTTTGACATATTTAATTCTTTTTCCTATCAATGATCTTTTTTCAGTTTTCATAACTAATTTCTCCTTTCTTTGGGTTTATATCCCTAGTCAATTCGTCAACCATAGTTTTTCATAACATTATATTTATGATAGCAATTAGGATATTACATAGTTTGAAGGGGATGTATGTCTCTCTTTAATTTAATCAAGTTCAATACTCCTATAGAAATTAGAGATTACATTGGTCTATCTATTCATCTGAGCTTTCTCTATTTTCTTCACATATGGTTCTTACTCCTGACTTAGTTAGGTTTTCCTTTAGATATAGACAGTGCATCAATCGACCCATAGAGAGACTGTTTTCTCATGATAATTAATCTAAGCCTTTGTGATGGTAATGGTGATGCCTAATCCTTGTATTGATTATTTGGTTTATAAATGAGTAAAAAAGATTAACATGTAACAGTTCCACCATCAATCTCTGTATTTCGTGGCCATTATTGTCACATTTCCTCTACTGAACATTCTATAACATCTTTCTTAATGTGAGCTTCCATTCCCATGATAATTAAAAAGGTGGTTGAATGAACTATAGCTATTGTGACAAAGAGTCACCATAGCCCATGCCTGGGACCCCCACTTTTCAAACTAAGCCTCCACCATGGATTTCCTTGTTTGGAAAAGCACAAGTCAACCATCCTTAGGGAATGGTCAAATTCAAAATCCATGACTACCTTTAAAATGTACGTTCCACATACCATGGAGTGGAAGTTCATGATGGTGTGGAATTTTTTCATGAAGGACAAAATCCTTCGTCTGCAAAAACCCAGCTTCCTCGAAAATTCTGGAGCACACATTTGGGTTGGCCATGGAATGTCTCCTATGGACAAATAATCCATAGCCATATTGAAACTATGACACACCTTTCATTGAGTGCACTTTTAACATAATGGAGGATTTTTATTGATTTTAACATGGATAAATCCCATACGAGTTTGGAAAATCCTACTCTCCGCACATTATGGAAGAAAAATTGTGATTCTTATATATATATATATATATATATATATATATATATATATATATATATATATATATATATATGGAGTAGAATCCTTGACAAACTCAAATCTCAAAGGGCAAGAAAAGTTTTGGAGAAATCGTTAAAATTTGGAAAATTGAAAAATGCAAAAAATTGTTTAAACATGGAAAATATGAAAATCTAAGACATCCCAAAAAATTCCAAAGGGAAGGAAAAAGAAGCTAGGAATACAAAATCTCATGAAAATTCAAAATTCTTGAGGATGAAAATCCAAAATCCCACGAAAAAACCCAGAAGTATAAAAAATCATGAAAAGATAAAATATTGTGAAATTCGAGAAAAATCCCAAATTTGAAAAGAAAATCGATCAAGAGAAGAAAAGAAAAAGAATGGAAAATTCTTCATGAATGGAAAAGTTGGATTAAAAAAAAAAACAAAAAATTGATATTCTTTCAAAGAGACCTTTTGGATTATCTATGGAAAATTAAATACTAGTTTTATTGATATTTAATTTGGTTTTTTTAAATAATAATCCAAAAAATAAATATTGAAGAAAAGTTGGAAAGAAATATGATTTTTTTCATTAAAACATGGAAAATTTTAATTGATATTTAGTTAATTAAAAATTTAAAAAAAAAAAAAAATTGGATAAAGGAATACTTAGTTTCATCTTGAAGCTAAAAGCATCAATAATGGAAAATTTTTGAAACAAACAATAAAAAGCGACAAGTGGCAGAAAAGATGGAAACTTTGATGGTTAAGTAAAGCAACTCCCTAATTTTAGCCTACAGCTTTAAAGGAATCATTTTTAAGGGATGATTTATATAAGAAACCCTCTCATTCATTCCTTCTCACATAGAAATTTGAAGAGAATATTGAGAATAGGAGTGAAATTCAAGGATTTTGGAAGGACGATTTTTGGTAAATTTTTAAAATTGTTGAGGAGTTTTCTAGAAATTAGTAGCAGAGGATTTTGAATCTTATCAGAAAGGAACCTTTTGGGTGAGTTAGGGAAAAGTGCATGTTTCTTGGAGAAATGTTGAAAAGTGAATCCCAGGAGGAATATGGAAATTTTGGAAAAAATCTAAAATCTGTCTTTTGGAAAAGTTGTATCTTCTTTTTATACTTTCTCTGCATAGTGTTACGTGTGGACAATTTTTGTTTTGCATGAAAGAAGAATGGCATAACCCAGGGAAATAGGAGAGATGCACAGACAATTGATAAAGCATGAAAGGAGTGAATTCTATCCTAAATCTAAAATTATGTCCAAGTGGGTAGAAATTGGAGATACAAGCCTCGGTGGCTTCGATTTGAAAGATTTTAACAGAAGAATTCTTGGATACAATGACCATCACCCAACACACCTAGCCACAAGAATTGTAAGAAGTGGAATTTTTGTTGTAGCTAGTTTCCCTCCTTCTTTTCAGTATCCAAAATTAATTGTGGAATGTACCTAACACTACAGTCCTAGGGATAGAACCATCAGGGATTTTGAGAAAATTATTCTGGCAGATTTTTCTCCAACATCCATTTCTAAAATGCTTGGAATTCCTTCTCACCCAAGGATGGTCACAAAAAAAAAGGACCAAGCACTGAGAATCGACACCTCTAGAGTCCATTTCTTTGAAAAAATAATCAACAAAAGATGGTTGAAAATGAATAGATCACATCATTCCAAGATTCGTAAGGAAATAGTATGGTTTGACTTGTAGAGGGAATATAGTGACATGATCATGATGTTGAGTCACATATTTGGCATTCCTCATTCTTATAGATTTCAATCTTGGATGTGGTATTTTGTTGAGCAGTTAATGGAGGAAGGCAATAGAATAGATTGGGCTAGGCTCATAAGTGATAATATGAATGAACAATTGATGAATCTAGAGTATACAAAGAAATTTTACATGATTTCATATGTTTTCTACATGTTAGCACGAAGAATGAATTATGATGGACTATGATGCAAAGGACTAATTGGAAGTGGAACCCAACACCTCAATGTTAATGAATGCTACTTGTAGATGCATTTATATTCAAAGGATTATTACATGATGGTTAATGATATATTTTCCATGCACATAGTAAGAACACTACAAAAGAGGATACATATGAGATTTTCAGTGGGTGTGATGAGTTGGTCGAACAATATGGTGTGTAGTTCATTTAGTTTCTCACCTTTTCATACATCTAAGTTTAGAGATTTTCCATGGAGCCATACAAACTTCCTAGGTACCCAACAAACAAGATGGTCTTGTTAGAGCTTACTCAACAACTTATAGCCTATGACAAGATTCAGAAAGGGGAGAAGAAGTTGGGTTTATAGTTCCCAATTTCTGTAGGAGAAGGGAAAACTAAGGTATGCCCATGTCTAAAGGCTACAAATAGATCATCAGATGAGCTCCACTTCTTCTATCTTCCACTTTATCTAAAGAGCAATGATTTTGATCCTTACAACAAGATCTCATCAGTAGGTGGATCAAAGGACCAACATAAAGTTCACATTGAATGCTTATGGGTAAATACGAAAGATGCGAATGAGATTAGAAGGAAGATGCATTCAAGATTACTATTGAACATTATCAGAACATGCAAGATATTCAGGGTTCCTGATCAAATAAAGGACCCAAATGTGATGCAAAAGGGTTTCAATCTAGAAATGATAGCTCAACCACATGATTGGAAGAGGAAAGAAGTTACAGATCTAGAAGCCCTTTCAAAGCCAATTTTGGATTTTACAAAGTGGTGGATTGAGCATAAGCTTGAAAAATTAGTTGCACTAGCTAATGGATTCACATATAGGTTGCTTGGTCATAGACCACTTAGGGATGAAAGATCAGGACAAATATCTGAAGGGACTATTGAGGAAAGAGGAACTTCATCTGAGGATGTAGGAAGCAAGAAAGGGAAAAAGGTACCTTGAGAGAAGCATCATCAAATTAAGGAATTCATTTAGGAACCTCAAAATAAGAAGTAGAAACATGGAAATGCTCCCTCTTCTCTGAGTCACACTCCAAGTATTCAAGAGATAGAAACATTTAAAAGGTAGGATGCAGGGATGAGTATGATAGGCCAATTCATCATAGACTAAGTATAAATGCCCATGAAAAATCCATGTAAGAAAGAGGAAGAGATCAAGATATCGCTATAGTGGAAAGTCTCTCTACAATCGTAGAGCAAGAAATGATTAATGATAGAGATTTTCCACTAGAGGAAGAAACTCGAGTAGTAGCAATATATCTTCCAAATGTTGAAGCCATAGTTCCTGAGGTTATAGTGGATATTCCAAGAGGTGAAGAGGAGATTGACATCGACATTCGAGTAGTCCAAAGGAAAGAGAAATTGGTGATTTTAGGAGACCAAAGTATGCCCATTCCAAAATGGTTGAGGCAACGAATTCAATTTCATCAACAAAAAAAGGTTGATTTGGCAATTGAATTACATGAAATTTTGAACTAATCAAACTGATCAGAAGAGAAAGGAAAGCAAGAATATATACTAAATACATCAGAGGAGAATCAAGATCCAAAATCTTGTAGATTGTAACTCCCATGGTTGACAAAGGAAAAAATTAGATTGCTCTAGATGAATACCATGTTACAGAAATAAATCTTGGTCAAGCCTCCCAAGAGCAAATATTAGAAAAATTTGATGACTCTACACAGGCTTTGAAGGATAGGCTGAAGAAAGTGGAAGAAGGGTATGAAAAATAGAAGAGAGAAATTAGGGCCTTATGTCAGTACATCAATGACTTGCCTCATCCAATAAAAGAAGAAGGTCCATCATTTTTCCCTCCAATAGGTGTTTCCATTGAAGCGGTAGTTGACATTGATAGAATCAAGTGGAATGCTCAAGGTGTAAAGGTTTGGGTCAAAAGAATTTAGGAGGTAGCCTTCAAACATGCAGAAGAATTAATGAAAGCACACAATAGGGCATTAGTTGCACTCTCTAAGATCTAGTGTATGGAGGAATCAAGGGTGGAGGAGCATATTTACAAAGAAGAGGTGATTATTGACATTCATAATCTGATGCAGACCCCAAAGCAAGAATTGATCAATGGTCAAGTTATTAGCAAGGGGGATGTTTATGATTTTATTCAATGGTACAGTGCAATGATCATAGATAAGGAAATGTTTGAGAGCTTCACCAAGGAATCCACTTGTTGGAAGAAGATTGTTGACAACATCAAGTAAGGAATATCTAACGCAGTTGCATCCTTGTTATTGCAGAGATTGGTGGAAGAAGAAATGACAACTAATAATCTGAAAGTCAAGTTAGAGGAATCCTTTCAACTAAATGTTTATGAAAGACATGATTTTGAGAACTTCTCCATCTTCTCGAATATAATGCACACTACTAAGGACTTACTACTAGATTGGGATGAAAGCTTGGGAAAAGCAAAAAAAGCAATTGTGGTTCTAGAATTCAAGCAAGAATCTGACCCAAGCATCAATACAGAGGAGTTGGAAATAGTGTTAGATTAATTTCACTCCTTCAGGCAAGGGAATCAAGGATAGATGCATTTAATGCATAGTGGGTGTTCTTGGGGGTCATTTATTACACCCCACTCCTTCCTAAATGAGCATGCATAGTGAGCATTTATTACCCACTATAGTAGTGGATTCCTTTTTGCATTAATGTAGATTCCTTTCCTTTGCCCTAATGCTAATTAGGGCTGATGTGGCATGGTCTTGGCCATAAGTTATGGTGATCATCTAGGCCACCTGTTGTAATCGAGGATCTATATAAATGCCTCATTTCTCATTTGGAAGGGGGGATTTTTATTAGATTGATGCTATGAGCTACTGAGATAATAATGTTTTCATTGGAGCTTGGTGAATATTTGATGTGTCTTATTGCTTGCTCGTTCTCTTAAATTTTTTCAATTAGATTAAGTTTAGCCTAGTTAATGTGTGGTGATTACAATGAAGAAAATGATGGTGTATTGATGAATTCCTTCGGTTCATATTTTTGATGTTTTAGTGATTCTAACTCATTGTGCAAAGTTACCCTAAACCCCTTTCATGCATTAGCTTAACTTCTCTCATTCACATACATTGTTTTTTATGATGACGTATGTGGTGATATGAAAATATTTGGCATAACCCTTGAAAATTGCACTATTTTATGTGTAGTCGTAGTATAACTTGGTGAAGCGGAGCTCGGTAAATTGAGGAATTTGTCCACTAGAGTACTATTTGTTGTCATCACTACCCTTAGGATTAGAATAGAATTCTTGAACCCTATCCTATTTAATTTCTACATATTTTATGAAAATTCCAAAAAAGTACTTCATTGCAAAACTTTAAGATAGCTCCCACATCCAATATGGTTTGAAATGAATTTGAATAAACACGTAAGGCGACTTGTGATCATCAGAAAATCACATCAACCACCAATTTTATCCATAGTCAAGACCTGACATTAAAGGAACCTTGAAGTCATCGTATGATTTTCTAGCAATCTTAGCATACACAAGACATTATTCAAGAGTGGATAAGATATTTTAGATGGGTCATAAAACACACATCAACAAGAACTATTCAATGTGAAAGGCCTATTAACTATTCTTTGCCAGCCACATGACCAGATAACTTAATTTGAAAAGCAACTTGTAGTGCCTTGCTCATTTTGTAACCGTTCTACATTCACAATCTCCACCATAGATTTCGATAGAAAAGAGTCACGACCCCAAATTTCACATAAGCCTGATCAAGCAAGGTTGCTTAACATATGTGATCGTGAATAAGTCTTCATATTTGAACATGGAGATTAAAGTTGATTTTGAATTAAAAGGCTATATAGTTTCTTAATTTCCTGAGATATCTAGAATTCTTCTATATCTTGACTGGTGAGCATGTCATATTAGAACACAAGCAGAGTTTTCTATGCTTTTCTTTCTGGTTTAACTAATTGTCGTGATCAAGTAGGTATTTAATCAAATAATTTGCATGAATTCATATGAATCAATGTCGTAGCCCTAGGGTCTATTCACCTCACAAATTCAAAACCATGAGCTTGCCGCTCTGTTGGCTTCTATGAACACACGACCACCATAAGAGCTTGTACTTACTGAGGCTAACTCAAGCAAACTTTGTTAATTTGTGCAAAGAGTCTTCTGGAAAGCAAGAAGCCTCTAGGCTTCAAAGTTGTAATAGCTATATATATATGTTGAGAATAGCTGCTGTACACAGTATTTATTAAATTAAATATATATATTTTTAATTTTGTTTTGCTCTGTTTTTATTTATTTATTACTGCTATTTTTTTTTTGGAACTATTTTTACATGAATCATGAAATTAAAAACTTGCACTGTTGGAGACCAGTTGTACTGAAATTGAACCACCGAACATGGCCTTTGAACCAGAGTTTTGAATCACCGAATTTGCATTTTGAACCTTTGGATTTTGAGATTAAACTGTATTTTGCATGTGTACTTTCAGACTGATTTGAAGTTTGATCTTGAACCTTGAAGTACTCCTAAACCTTTAATCTGTACTATTGAACATGAACTTTTAGACTTTGAACCTTGAGGTTTAAATTTCAAGTTCAACATGATCTCGGGATGCGGCCTCTTTCATGAATTAAGCTTCACACAGGAATCATCATTAGTAAAAACTAATGAATAAGTTAAAAAAATTCAAGAATCTTTTCTATGGGACTGATTTTAAAAGTTTAAAGCTTAGATGCTAAAAGCATTTGCATATCCATACACCAAAAGTTTCATAAAGACTAGAAATAAACTGAGCAGTGAGCAGCAATAATACTTCTCACATGTAACCTATTTAGAGGCTGCAAGTTCAGAGCTTAATGATTTGAAAATAGATTCTATCAATATACCAAAGGTTATATAGGACAATTCATCAAGGCTACCAGGTCCCATAGTTGGCATATGCCCATTAGGGCACTGACAAAAATGTGCAATGAATTCTAGCAAGTTCTTGTGATCTACCAGCCCAAGTAGTCTATGGGCATATATTTGGAGCCATGTACTTGTATTTTCGTTTGGGTTCTCTTATCAAACCATAGTTTTATCATAAACCATATTTCCTTAAAGCTTGTAGAGGCATTAATGGGAACATTTTTCCAAGGTATACAGAATATAAATCTTGTTTTCTTTCAGTGCTTGAACTAAACAAATTAAGTGAAGGAATACAATCATTAAATAGCTTGAGAAAAGAAATTACCAACCATAATTTGAGCTTATTTAATCTCTAAAAAAAAATATTATGAAATTGTATTGTGTTCATCATTAATTTTTTCATCTTTTTTATTATCTATCTCCTTAGATGGATAATACTATTCAATTTCTAAGAATGTTGCAGTTCTTTCTCATTGCTGATACTAATGTATAACTTTCTCTCTATAAAATTGATATTTTATTTTGATTTTCTTGAAATAATGTACTATGGATCAAGCTGGATCAAAGATTACTTGAGGAGTTGTAGAAAGATTGCCAAGATTTGGTTCTATTTAAAGTTGGGTTTTAACAAACAAAGGGAAACCTATATGCCAAATTGGTGTCTTGACCTAAAAATAGCATTTTCTTTTACTTTTATTTGTAAGATCTTATGACTAGAATTTCCAAGTTTTGTTGATGATAATTGTTACTTAGGCCTCATGGCGAGTCCAGGACTTGAAGAACACAGGTAGTTGTTTATGACATGGTATGATGTTGTACATACCTAAAAAGTTTTCCAATAGTTGGTGTACTTTTTAAATTCAGACAATGTTCTTTCCTAGGATTTCCTTATACACTTTCATAAATGAATAATAGAAAAAGAATTAAAGGGAAAATTCATTAAAGTCCATGTAATGTAATGTTTATAGCCAATAAGTTTTATTGATTACTTCTTATTTGTTTTGTGGAGACAAGATCTCTGTTAATAAAATGCAATGATACACTCAAATTAGTCCCAATTTTTAGAACAATATGTTGCAAATTTTGAGAATGCTAATAAATTTTTTAAGAGAATCAACATGAAAACCTTTTTAAAAGAATATAAAAACCAATATGAATCTTTGAAAAAGTAAACATGATCATGAACAAAAAAAAATAAAAAATTGTGTCAAAAGAGAACAAATGAGTATCATTTTGGGACATCATTGAACATATGAGCTCTGGCATTTAGAGAGTTGGAACAAAGCTTAACTATGCATACAATGTCACTTGGGACCTGATTGAACTAATATAACCTATTCTAAAGGATGAGCATCAAAATATAAAAATATGAAGAAAAATAGATTAAATAGATAATATTATTCTAGATATTAGAATTGATGAACCTTTAGATGGTTAGCATAAGTTAAGTTGGAATGATAAAATATTCAAGAACCAAATAGAATCTTAAAGGTTAGATGACTCACCACCCCTTTTAGATCTAAAATCGATGTCTAATTGATAGTTTTTTCAGCTTTCTTTGATCAGGTAGCAAAGTTCCAATCAATAACAATTTCCCATTCCTTGACATGATACAAGAGCATTGAACCAAATGTGCAGTTTTTTACAACTCTTTGAGTGATTTTGTGAGTTCACTCTATAAGTTAACTAGTTTTTTTTCAAATTTTTTAGGTTATCATTGAACTTATGAGCTAAATATTTTATTTGTTTGCTTTATAGGTGGTCTTGTAGGGCTAAATTTTTAAATAGACCCAACACAACCTAAGAGGTATCATAGAATAATAACCACAAAGCTACCATTGCTAGTATATGCATCAAACATAGACAAAATACCAACATCCATTCCACTAAAATTAACTTTAGTCTATAAATTAAATCAACTAAATTTTACATAAAAATGCACATCAGAGTTTGACACTAATATGTTGGAATATGTAATGAATTCCATTTGTCTTGTGAGCCTCATGTGAGTTCACCTACCCACCTAGCATCCCCTATTTTGCAACTCCAATAGTCAAAAACACTTAATGCAGGAAGGTGAGTTTAAATTTGCAAAATGAGGGAGAAAATTTTGTGGACAACAAGAAGACAAAAGAAAAGGAATGTTTTTCATTTCTATACTCTCACACACAGTCAATTTTTATAGCAGCAACAAATAATATTTTTGGATAATTTGTGGAGTACCATTAATGGATGTTTAAATTGTTGAAGCAATGATTTCTCTAGGTGTATTTGTATGTAGTCATACAATTTACTTGGCATAACATAGCAACAGCTTTGTTCTTGTTTCAACATTTTTTTTCAAAAATAGTTTGTGTTTCTTGCATGGGTTAACAACCTAGTTTACCAAGTTTTGACACTACTCAACTTACTCTTGATTTGTGCTTTTGTTAAGTGATTCCTGTATTGACAGAGTGAGTCAGTCCTTGCTTTGCCAAGTTTCTTGGGGTTAACATGCTGGTTATCCCACTTATTATTTTTTGGTTCTTTGACATGCTTTCAAAGCTATTAGGCCCCACATCCTTGTGAGTTTGGGCATTGGTTTTTCTACATATTAAGGTTTATTGTGTAGGAGATATGGTTGGAGATGAAAGAAAGAGTTGGTAGTAGTCATCATTCTTTAATTGACAAAATTATGACACTTGGCCAAAGAAGATGAGAACTTTTATGGTTGCAAATGACTTGTGGGAGTTTGTAGTAAATGGGTTCAATGATGTGATAGACCTAGCACAGTATGCTTGCCTCATTAACAATCAAAGTACTTAGCTAAAGGAGTCAAGGAGGAAGGATGCAAAAGCTTTAAGCTTGATTGAGGTACCCATGATAGAGAAAAAATTTTCCAACATAGTAGGAGCTATCTATTCAAAAGAAATTTGGAAATTCTTAAGACAAACTTCAAAAGGACTAATAAAGTCAGCTACAAATGATTCAAATGGAATTTGAGAACCTTCAAATGAAGGACAACAAGTCTATTGCACAATTTAGCTCAAGGATCTCTTGTTTGATAAACTAGCTAAAATGAAAGGGAGAAGATTATGAGGAGAAGAGAATAGTGGAAAAGATATTGAGACATCTTCCCTGAAAATATAATAATCTTGTGATGAGCATTAAAGAGGCAAAGGACCTTACCACTTTCAAAATGGATGAGTTGATGGGTATTCTCCAGACTTATGAGCACTAGATCAATTGATCAATAAAATTTTAAGGCTCAGATCAATGCAAGAGGTAGAGAGAGAGAGAGAAATAAATGGCTCTGATAGAGGCTCTAGAGGCATATGTCATAGCAACTTTGGACAAAGAAATGCTCGAGGAGAAAGCTCAAGATGAGCAAGCAACTAAGAGGGAGCAAGAATCTCTCAAAATAGCTCTAGAGGAGGCAAGAAAAATTATGGCTCCAACAAGAGCAACATGGAATGTCAGTATTGCCACAAATTTGGGCATTATACAAGTGAGTGCTAGAAAAAGAAAGATGAACAGTTAAGGCAAAATGAAAATGTGGTTAATGTGAATGTGGGTGAAACAAATAATCACAAAACCTTCATCATGTGCAACATTGATGAAGAAGGCAGCCCTAAGATATGTTATTTGGATAGTGGTTGTAGCAACCACATGAGTGGTAATGAAAGCCTATTTTCATTTATTGATAAGAATTTCAAGTCTAAAATTGAAATGGGCAATAATAGAACCATTCCTATTGTTGGAAATGGATCTATCATAGTCTACACCAAGCAAGGTGAGTAGAGGGAAATTCAAAAAAAATATTTTTCCCTGGGCATGAAGCATAATTTGATGAGTGTTGGACAACTCATTCAAAATGGTTACAAAGTGTGAAAAATAATAAGTGGGTCATTCATAAGAAAGATGAGGGTAAGAAGATTCTTGGAGTAGTTCAAATGACAAAGTAGAGGATGTTTCCAATGAGAGTGGAGACATGTTTCTCTTCTTAATTTTTTATTGCACCTCCAAAGAATGTATGTACAATAGTACATTAGCAATCAACTCTAAAGAGCATGGTTGAAGACCCTTCCAAGCTATGGCATCTTAGGTATAGACATCTTGGTTATGTTGGTTGAAATTTATTGTACAAAAAAAGAATGGTAGATAGTTTGCCGAATATTGTAATGTCATGTAACAAGTGTGAGACATGTATTTTAGGTAAGCAACATAGGCTACCCTTTAACTTTGGTAATTCTAGAAGGGAAAAAACACCATTAAAGATGGTGCATGCTGATGCAAACCACTTCCATTGGGGGGAGTACTTATTTTATGACATTGATAGATGATTTAAGCTATAGGACATGGGTTTATTTTTTTTAAAGTAAATCTTATGCATTTGATAAGTTTGAAGAGTTTAAATCTCAGGCTGAAAAAGAATATGGATATTATGTTAAGGTCCTAAGGTCAGATAGAGGAGGGCAATACACCTCCAATTCTTTTATAAGTTCTTATAAGAAAAATGACATCAATAAAGAGCTTACATCTAGCTATATTTCATAGCAAAATAGAGTGCCTGAGAGGAAGAACATGACCATTTTTTAGATGAAAAATAACACGATGCAAGCAAAGGGAATCCCAATTGAATATTGGGGAGAGGTTGTAGCAACATCTGTATATCAGATAAATAGGTGTCCAACAAAGGAAGTCTATGATAAGATTCCATTGAAGGCATGGGTAAGACATAGATGGATGGTTGAGCACTTGAGGGTGTTTGAGTGTATAAAATATGCACACATGCCAAAGGAGAAAAGAAAAAAGTTGGATGGTAAGGGTGTGAGGTGCATCTTTAGTAGTTATAGTTCAAAATCAAAGGCATATAGATTGTATGACCTTGTTAACAAGAACATCATCATCTCAAGAGATGTAGATTTCACTGAAAATCAATCATGGGATGGCTCAGTGGATAAATCTTCAAGCACTTTAAGTAAAGTGTTAATTATTGGTAAAGAAGATTAAGTTGGGTATAAGAAAGATGAAGGAATAACAAATGGAGAGAGCTCTGCATAGATCTAGATTTCTGCTAACAGAAATAGGAAGAAAGGCAAGTAGAAAATGATAGTCAAGGATTCAGCTCTAGATAGCTTCAAATTGGTGTATGACATGTACAAAACTACAACAACAGTAGTTAAAATTTAGATCCCACTCTCACCTCTCTATTGCCAAGAAAGACCAAGAGTTTGAGGGAGATATACTAAGATGAAAGGTATGACAGACACTTTTATGAGAATGTAAGCTTTGCATTATTTTCTGATAATGATCCAATTTATTTTGAGGAAGCAGTGAATAAAAATAAATGGTGTAAGGCCATGGATAAGGAAAGAAATGCAACAAACATAAATGAGACATGGGAGCTAACTAATTTATCTCCCAAGAAGCAAGTTATTGGAGTCAAATGGGTATATATGACGAAGTGGAATGCTAAAGGGAAAATAGATAGACATAAGGAATGATTGGTGGTCAAGGGGTACAAATGACAGTATAGTAGAGACTATGATGAGACATATTACTCTATTGCAAGAATGGGAACTGTGCATGTTGTCATAGCAATTGCAGGACAACACAAATGGAAGATGCTTCAAATGGATGTGAAGTTTGCTTTCTTGAATGGAGTGTCAAAAGATGAGGTGTATGTGGAGCAGCCCCTTAGTTATGAAGTTTTGGATGAAAAACATAAAGTGGATAGGCTAAAAAGAGCTCTTTATAGGCTAAAACAAGCTCCACAGGCATGGTATATAGCAGGATTGACTCATATTTGATGAGCAATGGATTTAGTAAAAGTGATTGTGAGATCACTCTTTACATCAAGGCAATTCATGATAAAGTTTAAATTGATGTCTTGTATATAGATGATTTAATATTTACTGGAAATGATAATTTCCTTGTTACTAATTTCAAAGAGACCATGAAAAGTGAGTTTGAAATGATAGACTTGGGTTCCTTGAAGTATTTTTTAGGCATAGAAGTAACAAATACATGATGACATCTTTATCTTGGAGAGATTTAAAATACAAAATAGTAAGGCAACCCCAATGCCAATAGCCATAGGTTTGAAGTTGAGTAAGAAAGATTGCAACAACAATGTGAATCCAACATTGTATAAAAGTATGGTTGAAAGCTTCATGTCTTTGACAGCAACTCAAACTAATATAATGCATGTCGTAATTCTGGTTTCCAAATTTATGGAAACTCCAAATGATTTTCATCGACAAGTAGGAAAGAGAATCCTAAGGTATGTGAATGGAACCAAAGGATTTGGTATTTTTATACTACTGAAAATGAATTTGGGCTAGTTGGTTATACAAATGGTGATTGGGCTGGAGGTTTGGATGATAGTAAGAGCACTTTTAGTTATATATTTCATATGGGTTCAAGTGCAATCTCATGGGCATTGAAGAATCTTGGCATATTTCAAGGAAAGATAAGAGGATAGAACCACAATTTATTGTGAAAACATTTTTCTTTTATGGAAGAAGAACGCATATAGAAATCAAATATCATATCATTAGAGGGATGAAAATGAAAAAATTAAGATGGAATATAAAAATCTAGTAGATATCTTCACTAAGCCATTGGGCCATCAAGTTTTGTGTTCCTAAGAAGTCTTGGTGGGACAAGGGGCAGTGTTGGAATATTTAATGAATTCCATTTGTCTCGTGAGCTTCACATGAGTCCATCTACCAACTTGGCATCCCCTATTTTGCAACTCCAATAGTCAAAGACACTTAATACGGGTAGGTGAGTTCACATTTAGAAATTGAGGGAGAAACTTCTGTAGACAGCAAGAAGACAAAAGAGAGGGGATATTTTTGAGTATTTTTTGTAGCAACATTATTTCTTATTTAACCTATTGAAGAAGTGATTTCTCCAGGCATACTTGTATGCAGCCATACTTGCTGGAAGCTTTTTTCATTAATATCAATTGTAGTTAGTTGTTTTTGATTTCTAAGTTTGGTACTTTTACACTCCAAATCTGTGATAGATTATTTCACGTTAATAAAAAGTAGGCAATCAAACTTGCATATTTCTATCCTATTATATTTGTGTTGTATTTTTTTAGCAGCATTAGCTACAAAATTCTACATGATCTCCTTCATATATGTGGGTCCTCTATGAAAGTGATTTCCTCTCATAATTATGGTAGGAAGTTTCTAGGATGACTAAAACAAAGAAGAATGTGGCTATAGTGCTCAAAAGTAACAAAATAGATTTTATGGGGTATGTAAACCGTAACATATAAGATATGGAATGAAATTTGAGAAAGAGGATTTTGATGGCAGAGTCACAATTATGACAAAAGAAGTTGATCTCATTTTTTCAATCAATAACAAATTGTTAGTTGTTCAATTTTATTTGTCTTTATGTAATTAACTAATGAGATAATTTCCTAAATGTTCATCTCCAAAAACAAATGTAATCCAAACTCGCAGAAAAGTTTGTGGCTGAGAGCATTAGCACTTTTTGTCAGAATTATGGTTTATATAAATTGTGCCTAATCAAAAGGGAATGTTATGTAAGTTTCCATGTATCGGATTTTCCCATAACAATCAAAGGAAAATGAGATTGGCACCACCTGCGAATACACTGCCTCTGTTGGCTGCTTGTAATTTCCAATAATATCAATAAAATGCTTTATGATTATTCTGTAAATGCTGGCATAATCCTAAAATGCATAGCAGCTGTGATAAGTGGGATGCTTCTTCTAATCCTTTTGATTTAAACTTCATCTCAATACTGTGGCCATTCAAGTCTTCACATTGGAAAATTTATAAAAGAGAGGAACAATGGGACAAGGGATGTTCTTTATATGAAAATAATGCTAAATTATTTTGACCACATTTTATGTGATAGATAAGACAGTATTGACATAATTTTGCTACTTAGATATAGAGATGAACATTAAACATTGATAAGTGGGATGCTTCTTCTAATCCTTTTGATTTAAACTTCATCTCAATACTGTGGCCATTCAAGTCTTCACATTGGACAATTCATAAAAGAGAGGAACAATGGGACAAGGGATGTTCTTTATATGAAAATAATGCTAAATTATTTTGACCACATTTTATGTGATAGATAAGACAGTATTGACATAATTTTGCTACTTAGATATAGAGATGAACATTAAACATTGATAAGTGGGATGCTTCTTCTAATCCTTTTGATTTAAACTTCATCTCAATACTGTGGCCATTCAAGTCTTCACATTGGACAATTCATAAAAGAGAGGAACAATGGGACAAGGGATGTTCTTTATATGAAAATAATGTTAAATTATTTTGACCACATTTTATGTGATAGATAAGACAGTATTGACATAATTTTGCTACTTAGATATAGAGATCAACATTAAACATTAATACAGAAATCTAAATAAGAAGTTACAGTACAGTAGTAAATTGTAAATCTTTTATTTGAGAAATCTTGAATTCAAATCTATTGAAACTTTAAAAATAATAATAATTAATTATAACAAATAAAAATTAACTCTGACTTTAACCGATTACTCATAAAAAACATTAAAACAAATATCAAAAGTCAGAAAATCCATAGCCCCAATTAAAGATACCAGATCAGCATCCCCAATCGTGTTTGTACCAGGCTTCTCTGAAGCTGTCAAAGGACAAAATGGAACCCCCATCAAGTTAGGGTAATCCATTTCAATTTGATCCAAATATAAAGCATTACAAGAATGGTAATCTTTTCACTGATTTGCAGGCCAAAAGATCATGCCATCCGAATTAGGTCCAAAACTTTAGCGATCTAATTTTTATTTTTATTTTTCAATTCCTAAACAGACCATCTTTTCATTAGGTTTAGATCCCGATAAATACATCTAATTTATATTACAAAGAAATGTCAATAGTTATTTTACTTGATATGAATTTTCAACAATCGAAGATGGCTATAAGCTTATAGTTGCGGTTTTAGAAATATTTTAATGTAATCTTTAGCTATTAAAGACTTCGACAAAAGTTTGAGTCATTATTAGGCAACGATCAAATCAGTTGCATTTTATACAAGAGTAAGGCTTCAAATCATTTTGCATCAGTAAATCCATAAAAGGAAATCACAATGAATTCATTATCACAATGATAAGTTGTGAGACTCTTTAACAAAGAACTATAGATTTGAATCTATTCAAATTTTAACAGCATAAACCATTGTTGGACAGACCCAAATATTCAGCTTGTCCAGTACCATAATCAAACATCCGATCTAATAATTTAAAGAAACAAAAAAACAGACTATCCTATGAATTTGGCAACAGCTTTGTTACCCTCCAACATGGCATGCTTACAAAGTTCACCAGGAATCATAAGCCTTGCAGCAGCCTGAACCTCCCTTGAAGTGACCGTATTCTTCTTGGCGTACTTGGCCAGTTTGCATGCTTCACTGCTTAGCCTATCAAACACTTCATTAATCAAGTTGTCCATGATGACCATTGCCTTGTTTGAAATCCCCACATCAACATGGACTTGTTTTAATACCTTGAAGATATAAAACTTATATGATTCTGTCACTGTCTTCTTCTTCCCTTTATTAGCCTTCGTTTTCACTTGTAGTTCTATCGAAGGATTGGGGATCTCATTGTTCTTCTGCCTTTCAGAAGATGGAGAATTATGTGGCATTGGCGTTGGCATTTTAATCTTCACAGCATCGACAATCCTTTTTTCCATCTCATTATTATTTGTTTGTGTGCTTTTGGGCTTTTGCCCCAGCCCCTGCTTCTTTGGTGGTACATTGGATGCCATTGCTTATCGGTAGTGGTAATCACCTCAGGTAGAGCTCTATAAAGTAAAGCAATATGCAAAGAAATGATTAATGAATTTTGTTGTCTCTCCTCACATTCAGTCCTATAAATATAGGAGTAATTTAGGTTATTGTGTTAGAGCTCGGCTCCTACTTTCTATTTTTAAAAGGTGTTAATTAATCTTTAGTCAAAGAAGTTTTATTTTACTATACGTTATACATTGAAAACAATGAGGTAATGATTTTTTCTAAGATTAATGTATGTCAACTAAATTTCTACCTTTGTGTTATAGGGGAGCCCCTAGTTTTTATTTCCAAAAGTAATGGCCTTTAGCTAGAGGAAGTTTTATTTTCGTATACATTATACATTGAAAAAATTTATGTAACAATTTTGCTATGATTAATTTATGTTAACTAAATTTCTACCTCTGTATTATAGGTTGGCCCTTATTTTTATTTTCAAAGTGATAGCCTTTAGCTAGAGGAAGTTTTATTTTAGTATACGTTATATATTGAAAAATTTTAGGTAATATTTTTTGCTACGATTAATCTATCTCAATTAAATTTCTATCTTTGTGTTATAGGTAGGCCTTATTTTTTATTTTAGAAAAGTGGTAACTACCCTATAATTTCAAAAAAAAAATAGCTAATAACTTTTGCAAAGATTAATATATGTCAATTAAATTTCTATCTATGTTATGCATGGGCCCCTAGCTTTAATTTTCCAAAAGTGGTAACCCTTACTTAGAGGAAGTTTTACTTTAGTATACATAGGCATTGAAAAAAATTAGGTAATAACTTTTGTTATCTTTAATTGATGTCAACTAAGTTTGCACATTTCTTTGTAGAAACAAAATTAGGTGATAACTTTTGTTATCTTTAATCTATGTCAACTAAGTTTGTACATTTGTGTTATAGAAAAAATAAGTTAGGTGATAACTTATGTTATCTTTAATCTATGTCAACTAAGTTTCTACATTTGTCTTATAGATCACCCATAGCTTTTATTTTTCAAATGTGGTAACCCTTAAAGAGGGGAAGTTTTACTTTAGTGTACATTACACATTGAAAAAAAATACATAATAATTTATGCTAAGATAAATCTATGTCAATTAAATTTATACCTTCATTACTTCATTGAAGGAAGTTTAAGTTTAGATGTATACATTATAGGTCATCGTATTTTTATTATCATTATAGCTCATAAACTTTAATCATGTTAATATTATTTAACAAAAAGTTAGATGTTAATTTTCAGCAAGCTTAATCTATGTCAATAAAATTAGTATATTTATTCTACACAAATTTATATGATAAATATTTAAAGATGATGTATCTTACAAGTGTCCTAAGAAGAACTCATAAATTTTGATTGTGTTTTTATTATTTTATGCAACTTTTAATTTTGAGTTAGCTTTGATTTTCATTTTGATCAATTTATGTATATAATAATTATTTATTTATTTATAAAATTATTTAATTTAAGAATATATATTATAATAATAAAAATTAGTTATTTTATTAGGGTTTATCTTGTAGTGTAATGGTTTAGTTGGAGCATTTTTTAATGGTGTCCTCAATATTCAAATTTCTACATCCTTGTTTTATATGTATATTGCCCCTAGATATTTGGAAAAAAAAGTTTTAATTAAAAGTTTGTGTATAACATTAGAAATATGAAAAATATTTTTCAATAAAATAATAGACATTGAGAATAGTCAATATAGTTTTAAAAATTTCCTTTATAAATTTTAGTTTTTAATAGAAATTTTAAAAACAATTATAAGTAGTTAAAAATTTACATGTATGAAAAAATTGGACACCATAAAGAACTTATATTGGAGAAATTATAATTTAAAGTAAATTAAAGTAAATAAAACACTATAGAATTTTTTTGGAAAAAAAAGGTTACCACGTTCTAAATAAACACATTTCATTCTATTTTAACCTAACATTTATTCCAAGTGTCTTAATGAGTTTTAGAGATGACATAAATCTTGGCATTTGAACTTGGTGCATGTTATAAATATACACATTTTTAATGCATTAGTTAAACTTGAACTTGAAATAATGATGACTTGAAATTTCATGAATCATGATTTAATTTTAATGTTTTGAACCTTCGATGTTGAATTTATTTATTTATTTTTTAATGAATAGTCCCTTTCTATTAATAAATTAATTAACTAGTTCCAAATTCACTAAAAAGGAGGCTAGGGGATGCAAGATCACCCTATGACAATTCACACGACCGAAGCTGGAATAAAAAACTATTCATCAAAAAGAAACTTATAAGAAGCTCCCTTAGCCACCAGAGCAGTTCTAGTTGAGGGAGGTAGATCATCCCAATCATTATAACCTAAGAATCCCTAGGATTGGTAGGAGGACTAGGAATAATCCAACCATTGCCAATGTCATCATCATAAAATTTTTCTTTTCTTTTCTCTTCATTTTCAATGGAGAAATAGCTAGATCTAGGTAGGAGAAAGACCACTAGCCACCAAAGCTAGGATGATCAACATGAGGGGAAACCATAGGCACCAGGGACCAACCAAAGCTATGGTGAGGTAGAGAAGCCAAGCAGAACCGCCAAACAACATTTCTAGAACTAGGGGAGCTATGGTGGGGAGCCTATAAGCACAGTGTATGCAAGCAATGAGCAAAAGAATTGTCACCCCAATGGTGGCCCTGGGGCAGAGTGTGGTCAAACAAGGAGTTAGGAGGAACTCTGATGACTATGTAAGGCACATTATGCTAATGATTGAGCAATTCCTGAAGGTGGGCCTAAATCTGCAACATGACATTATTACAAATGCATGCTTTAGTGTATATAGAAATATTGATATCAAGAAAGCTATAAGGGAAAAGAAAAACATTCATATCCTTCCACATAGTAAATAAAATCTCCATCTTGAAGGTATGCTAGATCTATGAAAATTTCCTAGGAATCCTTGGGGAGTCGCCCAACACAATCATGTGCCAAGAAAAGGGTTCTTGCCTGAAGGGCTTGAAAAAATCATGAATCCATTGCCAATAATTTTGACGATGCCTACAAAACACAAAAATATGAAAAATTTACTTAGGATGCCCATAAAAAGGACACTAAGGATCTGAAACACCAATATGCTTGAGTTGTGGCTCAAGGAGAAGCCCTTTAAATAGTCTGCACCATGAAAAATGGACAATCTTCATCTTAGTGATAATACTCCAAACATTAGATCAAATCATGTTCTCTAAAGATAAGGATCAGATTAAAGATGCCAATGCTGCTTGAGACTATCCACCATAGGGAGATGGGGAAAAAGTCAACGGTATCCTAAGCTAGGGTTATAAATGGTGAAGGGTGTGCCAAGATACCCATTCCTGTATTTCCACTAAGGTCGCACAAACTGGATGCCCACCTTGTGAATCAAATGAGGCAAAATAGTAGGAGCAAAAGATCAAAACTCTATTGATCTGGATGAGCAAGATGGAATTGGACCTGCATATCCTCCCAAGATCTAAGACTCATAGAGGTATTGGAAAAGAGCTCCTTAGGAGTCTTGATGTCACATTTAAAAAAACATAGATAACTAGTGCCTTGAGTTTATTCCAGAGGAACACCATGAATGGAAAATAACAGAGACTGCCAATGGTTCTACTAATTCAAAGAAATTGCATCATGAAACCCACCACCATTCTAGTGAAGCCAAGTCTCTACAGCTTCCCAAGCTTTAAAAATTCTTTTGATAACAAAGGATCCCTAGGTATGAATAGGTTCCCACATGATGAGAAGGGTTTGAAAACTGATCCCCTTCCACACATGCCTGTTAAAAGGGAAACCATAAGATATATAGTGTTGAACCAACACTTTCCAAGCTTCATTACTAGTGAGAGCATGGATAATCCACTTACCACAAAGAGAAATCCCTTGCTTCTATGTTGAAAGAAGACCAAGACTTCTAAACTCTTTGGGGAGACATCAAAAGTTCTAGGCAACCTTGTGAAAACCATGATGATTATAACTAGAAGCCCAAAGAATGTCATGAAGAATATATTTTAGCTTGAGGTAGGAGGCTTTGGAAGGAGCCTAGTAAGAAGAGTAATACACATGAGTATTTGCTAGCACATTCGAGCAAATCTGGAATTTCCACGCTAGAGAAAGGGGTTTAGTAATCTAGTAATTGAGCTTTTTCTCAACTTTCATGAGCATAACATTCCACAATTCCATTGGACAATCTTGAAAGGTGAAGGGGATTCCCAGAAAGAAGAATATCTCTCTATGAGTAACCCATTTCCACTCGAATTGAGCAAGCTAGGGTGATGTTGGAAGAAAATATTGCATATAATAGAGTGTCTTGTGACACTGAATAGCTAAACTAGAAGCATGGCAAAGGGTGTCCAAGAATTGCAAGGCATTAGTGATATTTTTCTCGTCCTCCAAGAGAGTGAGAAAAGAGTCATGAGTAAAGTGACCATTTTCAAGTAGAGAAGAAGAATTGGGCAAGGAAATACCACAAACCAAACTAGAAGAAACAAATTGGGCAAGTAAATAACCAAACCCTTTAGTAGTAAGAACATACAAAGATGGAGCTAGAGGGAAACTTTGCTAGATAGATCAAAAGAGCCCAAAGGCTTCAAACTGAGAACTATTAATGGTAATACAAGCATTAGCATCTCCAAAAATTATTTTCACAAATTGAAGAAAGTTAGGGCTAAAACCCAAAGCTTGGATCATAGTCAAAATGAAGGGCCATTCAACTCGATCATAAGCTTTGGAAAAATCAAATTTTAGAAATAAAGTCAGCTGATTGGACTTGCGAGCCCATTCCATGTCTTCCCAAACAACAATGATGTTGTCAAGAATATACCTAGACTTGATAAAATTAGTTTGTTCTTATCACACAACTAAGGGAAGAAGATGTTGAATCTTAAGAGATAAGGCCTTAGCAATGATATTGTATGATACATTAAGAAAGTTGATTGGATATCCTTAGGGTCACCTAATTTAGGTATGAATTTAATGTTTCCTTTGTTAATGATGGCTCCTAAACTCTTACTGTGATATGCTTCAAGATAGACTTTGTGCATGTCTTGACCTATGGACTCCCAGAGGTGCTTGTAAAATTCATAGTGGAACCAATAATAGCTTAGGGACTTTTCATCTACCATAGAAAATAAAGCCTCCTTGAGGTCCCTGACGATGAGAAGATGTTCACAAAAAGCCCATTGCTTGTCCACTGGGGGGTTTGAAGTAACAAAAATACACTTTTTGAGAGCTTCCTTACAGGCAACCAAATTTCCCTATGAAGTAAAAATATTTTCATAATGATGCACAAAAGCTTGTAGGATTTTAGGGAGATTGCAGAAAATAGTATTGCCCTATTTAATCTTTTCACTCCCAGAGTTAGTATGATAGGCTTGAAGAGCCTAAAAGAAGTCTTTAGAAGCTTTATCACCAACCTCCAACCAATAGAGGTGAGCTTTGATCTGGGAAACTCAAGTAGTATAGTTATCAACAATTTTTTTATCATGACGAAGCTTGGCAAGCTACACATGCAAATCAAAATCAAACGGATTAAGGGTAAGAGCTTCAGAAGCCTTCTTGAGAGCCTAGCATTGGCTTCATAAGATTTTTTTAATGAAAATTATCACTTTCCTCCCATAGACATGATGAAACCTAGCAGTTCTGGTAACAACATCATTCCATTGAATCCAACCTATTTGAGAATGGGAATGTGGCTCCAAATTCTAGACATGTAGGATGTGAACAATAGTGGTAGTATGTGTCAGTACTGAGGTGTTGAGGAAAAAATTGCATTATGACATAACGATGGATAACAATTTTCCAAGAAATATTAAAATAAATGGGATAGTGGTCTGAGAACATCACATCCAGTAGAGAAATGAAAGGTAACTATTGTTCTTTAGAAAAGGAGAAAATAAATTGTGTAGTAATCATGGCACAATCAAGATATTGTAATATATGGTCAGAGCCAGCTCCAACATTTGACCAAGTGTGCTAAACTCCACACTATTTGTAGCTATTAGCATTGTTATGAAGAAAGGCCCAATGCTTTCCTTGTTAGAATCTAGCTCTTCCATATTAAAATTATCACACACAAGCCAAGTAGTTGGAGGGAAGTTGTCAATCATCCAACACCAAAGTTGGGATTTTTCATAGCATCATTGGGAGCATAAACATTAACTATACCAAAGGAATAATTATTGATAGAAAGAAAAATCTAAATAATTTTGTGGATGGGGTGAGAACCATGTGAAATAATAATAGAATGAAGATGAAGTGATAGGAGAGTAACTACACCACCTCTTCTAGTTTCGTGTTGAGAAGAAAACATAATGTCATCTAGCCAAATGACATGACATGTAGAAGAAATCATGAAACCAAAGATTTTAACCCCTTGCATACAAAGGAAATCTAGATTACCAAGTTGATGACATGTATCCCATACATAGCACTTTCTTGAGAGGTTGATAAGAGCTCGCACATTCAATGATAAAAAAGTCATGAAAACACTTCCATATCTACTTCATCCTCGAGGGAGGAGTGGCTATTTTTCAAAAAGGTATAAATTGGGTTAAAACTAGAGGGAAACCCTTTGGGGGTGATGACTCACCACTTCTCTTCTAGTTTCTTAGCATGCCTAGGATGACTACTAGAATGTTGCAAATTTTGTATCTCAGTGGAGGATGCAAAAAGAGAAGTGTGAACCACTATAGGAGTGGTAGCCTTTGTAGTCACCTTGATCCCTTGTGAAACAAAATGGTTTGAAACCTATGAAATAATAGGAATTGACTCCACCTTAACCATTGTCAACCCTACAATGGCTAAGGTTTGTGCTTCATTCTACATAGGATGAGTGTTAGTTGAAGAAACATTTGACTATTTGGGGGTTGAGAAAGCCTTGCACTTGCACCCAATGGTGGTCCATTCTTCTTTTTGTTTTAGTTTCACTAGCTTAACAGGAGCATCCTTGGGTAGGGTTTTAACTGTAGGCACTGCCAAAGGGCAATCTCTAATCTTGTCTTCTATTGATTAACACCTATAACAAGTGTTTGGGAGGTTCAAATAAAGCACCTTCTATGAGAAGGTGTTGGAACTGATCTGAATCTCCATAGAATCCTTGAGATCCTTGGAGAGATCAACCTCAACACAAACACATTTCTTAAGGTAGGCATTGAAAAACTTATCATGTTCCTTAGTAACAAATTTTCCAAGAGTGTTCACAATGGACTTAATAAATGACCAACATGGTAGGGGGAGACTAGGAAACTCAACCCAAACAAGAACCCTAAGCTTTTTGTCATTATAGATTGTAATGTCTCGAGAGCAACTTTGGAACACAAGCAAGGAGGAATGAACCACCCAAGGACCATTGCCAAAGGCTGCATCAACCTAAGATGGGTTAGCAAAATAGAATATTAAAAAAAAAACCTTTTCAAGGTTTTGCACAACTTCAAGGAAGACACTGTGAGGAGTCCAACTCTTGGTAACCCATTTTCTAAGCATGGCTTCAGGAGGAGTCCTACCCACAAAATACACTATCAAGGTATGTTGTTCTAACCATTCACATGCATCATCAAATTCTTACAGAGCAAGAATAATATAAGGATTACCTTGTGGAAGACCTCTGAGATGAACTTGTGATGGTGTTTATTTAATGGAGGTGCCATAGCTATTTGAAGCAGTAGCACGAGCACCAATATCAACTACTGGGTCACAATTGGTTGGGGCCATTATAAACTAGCCCTTAAAACTCCAACACTAAACATGGTTTGATAGATGGAGAACACATAATAAAAGCTTAGACAAAGAGTTGTATGCAAGAGATGCATGAAACCCTAGCAGAGTAAAAAATTTAAACTCAATGACATCACACTTTGATCCATCACTGACACTTAATGTTGAATTTGAAATATATGATAGTATAATAGTATTCATGATGCTATCATTACAAGTTCAAAGTTTATGCCTACGGTATTTTTCATATGATTTTATAATACTATGGGACATTCTAATTTGAACTTATGCTTCTAGACTTCATAAATATGTACATATATATTTTTTACATGTTTTTGTATAATGGCCTCAAAACCCTTTCCAAAATTTTATCATACTAGGAAACTAGTTCTTAGAATTTGAACTTCAAATGGAACTCAAACCAATAACTAAAGTTGTTTTACTTGCATACTACATTGAATAAGCATGATTGTTTCCTTTTAGCTTTTATTTTAAGGTGTGAAGTTTTGGCCATTATTGTCGTCAAGTGTGTTTCTTGGAAGTTGTTGTATTGTAGATAGTTGGTAGGTTCCTATACAGCCCACCCTCTCTTGTTTCCAATCTTAGGAGGTGGGTGATTAGAAGCGATAAGGAAATTGCATTGTAGCTTCAATTCAAGTGATAAATTTCAAAAAAGTTGGGGGTATGTATGTTGTTTTATAAGCCACAAAATAGGTTTCCACATTTCTAAAGGTTTTTTTTTAATAAAGAAACTCTTCTACTTTTATCCCTCAACTATCATACCACTTTATCCTATACAAGACTTACAATAGGTGGTATTTTATAGGTGTCTATGTGGCCAAACTTAAGACTATTATAACATAATTTTTTTTTTAAAAATGCTGATAGTTCATTATTTAGATATAATGTGAAACTATGAGGGGTCATTGATCTCCAAAAATTTCAAATTATTCATGCTCTTTCGAGTGTAGAAATATTTGTGAAAGTTTCAAAGCAGTGGAAAAATGTAGATGCTGGTGTTATTGTATGTGGACCACAAAGTTTGAAATCAAGCATGGCAAAGGAATGCAGATCCTAACTTGAAAAATTCTGAAAATAGAGTTGTGTTTCATTTTAACAATCATAGATTTGATGTATGATTCTATAACTAAGCACATTTGATTTCTTTTGTTTTATACCTATATTATTCTTGTCTATAATGTATATTGTGTATCTGCCCAATAAACTTATTTCCTAGGGCATGGTTCTGGACTTAATTTCCTAGCTGTGTTAATGCCAAAAAGCTCTTTTAGGCATAAACTTTAAGAGAATCATATTCCTTGGATATTATCTATAAAGACCACTCTCTATTGAAAAGATATTAGTGACAGGAAAATATTGACATAATAAATGTGCAGATATTTAGATTATAAATGTTATTTAGGATAAATATTTTTAGAATGTGTTGTAACCGTCTGTTATGACATCGCCCGATCCACGGGACCCCCTCGCCTTTCTTTGGTATTTCCTGTTTTCGTGGTTAATAAGTGAGTTGCCAGACTATTCCACCATGGGTCCCTTTCAACAAGTTTTATTGCATGGGATAGATAGTCCAGAAAACCAAATCCTTTGCACCCCCAATTTTGCGCTCACTGTGAGTTGTGAAACACAGAATTCACCACGTGTTGGATTTCCTCCAATGCACAAAATCCATCGACCCATTCAAAATTATTCTCTCCAAAAATGATGGAGCTCATTTTTTCCCATTCCATGGATTTTGTTCCACAAATAAAATTCCTTGACCAGTGAAAATTCCCTTGTCAAGAATCTAAAAATCCTCCAATATGAGAGAAATAACAGAGATTGATGCTATGTTTTCTGAATAAAAAAATTCACAATGGATTAGGGAGAAAGTAGACACCAAAAATTCAAACAACAAAAGAGATGGAGATTTGCAATAAAACTTTCTTTTTTTCTAATTTTGAAAATAATTTCAAATGGGGAAATGGCAAACTTTATAAAAATAAAACTTAAAACTACTACTATTGTAATTAGACTTGCAACATTCTGGAGCTGCATAAAAACAACCTAGAGCTACTGAGAGTTCTTACAAAAAAATATCTTGAGAAATCACTGCTCAACCAGACAAAACAACCAGTTGCTGCTATAATGAAAACTCTATCATACACAAGAATGAAATCTGAAAACTTTCCCTTTTGTTTCTGCACTATAACTTCCTAAATGAAAATGAATGGAATGACAAACATTCCCTCTCTTTTGTCTTCCTGATGTCCACAAACATTTCCAACACAAAAATCTGAATTCAAAATTAGCTACCAAAATTATTTTTCTAACTTTTCCCTAATAGGTAGGTGTGCGCTTGGCTCAAGGGACAACCATAAATAATTTTAAAATCCAACAATCCCCCTTTGTCATGAGCCAATAAAAAAAAGATCATCCAAATCAACTACGCCAAGATTTCTTGTTAATAGCAATGCCCAATGGCGTAGTGAATATGTCTGCTAGCTACTGCTCAAACTTACAACACTCTATTTTAATATCACCATTTTTCAACCATCCTCTATTAAAATGATACCTGATTTCTATATGCTTGCTTCTTCCATAAAGTAATGTTTTCTTTATCAAATCTATTAAGGAAAATTTGTCACAATAAATTGCGGTTCCATCCTCTTGTTCTTCCTTCAAACCCATGAAGACTCTTCTTAGCCAGATAGCTTGACAGGGTGCTGCATTTTCTGCTATATATTCAAACTCTGCTATAGATTGAGAAACAATTGGTTTCTTCATGGATGCCTACGAGATTCTAACCGAAGTTCTCTTTCTATCATCCAAACATCAAACACAATCACTATCTATACAACCAACTAACCCATGTTCAATTTTAGAACTATATAAAATACCAAATCTTTTGGTTCAAATCACATACCTTGGGATCCTCTTTCCTACTTGCCAATGGGAGTCTTTTGGATTTTCCATAAATCTAGAGATCAGACTTTCTACATGCATTATATTAGGCCAAGTTGCTATCAAATACATCAAGCTTCCAACCAAACTTTTTATATAATATTGGATTCACATTGCTTCTACAATCTTCCTTGCTCAACTTCAAACATATGGTTGTTGATGTTGGGGTTTCCTTATTGTTTATCATTTTAAATCTTTCCAAAATTTGATTTGCATACTTTTCTTGAGAAATAAAGATGCCATCATGCATTTATTTTACTTCTATGCCTAGAAAATACTTCAAGAGACCCAAATTTGTAATTTCTAACTCATGTTTAATGGTCTCTTTGAAATCAGTAATGAAGAAATTATAATTACCAGTAAAAGTTGAATCATCTACATACAATACAACAATTAAAGCTTTACTATTAGCTACCTTGATGTAGAGAGTGGACTCACCATCACTATTGATAAAGCTATTTCTCAATAAATATGAGTCAATTTAGTTGTACAATGTCCATGGAGCTTGCTTGAGCCCATAAAGAGCTCTTTTCAGCCTATACACCTTGTCTTCTTCACTTAGAACTTCATAACTAGGTGGCTGCTCCACATACACCTCTTCTTTTAACACTCCATTTAAGAAGGCATACTTCACATCCATTTGAAATACCTTCCATTTGTGTTGGGCTGCAATTTTTATGACAACACATAGATTTCATTCTTGGAACTAAGGAATAAGTCTCATCATAGTCCCTACCATACTATTGTTTGTTCCCCTTGACCACTAATAATGTCTTATGCCTATCTATTTTTTCATCAGCATTGTACTTGGTTTTCTAAACCCATTTGATTCCAATAACTTTCTTTTTGGGAGGTAAATCAATTAGCTCCCATGTTTCATATTTTTCTATCGCATCTATTTCCTCATCCATGTCCTTACACCATTTCACTTCTTTCATAGCTTCTTCAAAATAAATTGGATCACTATGAGAAAATAATGTAAAGTTTACACTCTCATCAAAATCTTCTTCATACCTTTCATCTTGGTATATCTACATCCAACTCTTAGCCTTCCTCAACAATAGTGAGGAGAGAGTAGGATATTAATTTTCAGTACTATTGTTTCTGTTCTATACATTTTCTACACCAATCTGGAGCTTTCTGGAGCTATCCAGAACTAATTTTCTATCTATCTATGGCCACTTTCGTTTCTTCCCATTTTAGTTAGGAGAAATAGACAATTGTCTAGAACTATTTCTATCTCCTCCCACTTCATCATGTTGATCACCAACTTCATCTTTTTCATCAATAATGAGCACTTACTTGAATTGCTTAAAGATTTATCCACTAGGCCATCCCATGACTGATTTTCAATAAATTCCACATCTCTTCAAATGATGATCTTCTTTATGACCAAGATATACAATCTATATTCATTTGATTCTAAACTATAACTAATGAAGATGCACTTCACACCCATGTCATCCAACTTTTTTCTTTGCCCCTTTGGTACATGTGCATCTACTACACATCCAAACACCCTCAAATATTCAACAATCCATCTATATTTTGACCATGCCTCAAGAGGAATCTTTTCATGAACCACCTTTATTGGATTCCTATTTATCAAATATACTATTGTTTCTACAAGCTCTCCTCAATATTCAGTTGTGAGACCCCTCACTTTCATCATGTTCCCTGTCATCTCAACAATGGGTATATTCTTGCTCTCAACCACTCCATTTTGTTGGGGAATATAGTTGGTTGTAAGATCCTTCTTGATGCAATTTTTCTTGCAAAAATTTACAAAATAATTGGAGATACACCACCCCCCTTTATCAGTCTAGACTTCAAGTTCTACAAACTTATCAAATACATCAAATTTATTTTTCAAAAAATGTACTCATTTCCTATGGTTGAAATCATCTATGAATGTCATGAAATATGTACACCTCCCCAATAGAAATGGTTTTCATAGGGCCAAATAAATTAGTATACATCATTTCTAATGGTCCCTCACCCTACAAGAACTACCAGAATTATAGGGAGCCTATGTTGCTTACCCAAAATACAAGCCTTACACTTGTCACATGACTCTATAATATTAGGCAAACAATCTACCATTCTTTTCTTTGACAATAAATTCAAACTAACATAACCAAGATGTTAATACCCAAGATGTCATAGCTTAGAGGGGTCTTCAATCATACTCTTTAGAGATGATTGTTGATGTATTTCTATGCATGCATCTTTAGGAGGTGAAATAATGATTTGAGAAGAGAAACATCTCTATCCTCAAAGGTAACATTGAGTTCTTTGTCATTTGAACTGCTACAATTATCTTCTTACTCCCATGTTTCTCATGACTGACATAGTCATTATTTTCTATCAACACTTTCTAACCATTTTTAATGAGTTGTCCAACACTCATCAAATTGTGCTTCAAACCAAGGAAAAATAAAGATTTTGAAATTCTCTCTTCTCGCCTTGCTTGTTGTAGACCATGATAAATTCCTTTGGCACAATAGGAATGGTTCCATTGTTTTCCATTCTAATTTCATAGTTGAAATTCATATCAATAAATGAAAATAGACATTCATTACCACTCGTGGTTTCTACAACCAATATCCAAATACCATACTTCAGGGCTTCTTTCTTCACCAATGTTGCACATGATGAAGGTTGTAGGAGTATTTTCGTCACCCACATTCACATCAGCTACATTTGCATTTTTCCTTGATTGGTCTCCTTTCTTTGTCCAACATTCACTTGCATAATGCCTAAATTTATGGCAATAATAACACTCCATATTGCTCTTCTTAGAGTTGTATTTTTTCTTGCCTCCTCTACAACTACTTGCTCTCTCTTAGTTGTTTGCTCGTCCTAAGCTTTTTCCTTCAATACTTATTTCTCAATAGTTATCACAACCTCTACCTCTAGAGCTTCTTTTAGAGCTATTTCTCCCTCTCCCACTACCTCTTCCATTGAATTGAGTTATGAAAGCTTTTTCTTGGGAAGAATTTGTTGATCTATTAATTTGGTGCTCATGGGTTTGAAGAATACTCATTAACTCATCCTTGGTCAATGTAGTAGGTCTTTTTCCTCTTCAATGGTCATCACAAGGTTATGATAATTTGGGGAAGACTTCTTAAAATTTTCTCCACTATTCTTTTCTCTTCATATTCTTCTCTATTTAACTTCAGTTGGTTTATCAAATAAGAGACTCTTTTTTGTCCATTTGAAGGTTCTCAAACTCTCTTCTAATCATTTGCAGCTTCAACAAATGAACTTTATCCATACCTTTAAAATTTGTTTCCAATATATCTCATGCTTCCTTTGAATAATTAGCTACTACTATTTTGGAAAAAATATCCTTTTTCATGGCTGCCTCAATCAAGCTTAATGCTTTTGCATCCTTCCTCCTTGACTCCTTCAGCTGAGTCTTTTGATTGTTGGTGAGGGCAGCATATTGTGTTGGGTCTATTACATCATTAAACCCATTAACCAAAAACTCACACAAGTCATTTGCATCCATTATGGTTCTCATCTTTTTTGTTCAAGTGTCATAATTTTTTCCATTAAAGGATAGTGGTTACTACTAAGTCTTTCCTTCATCTCTAGCCATGTATCCTACACAAAAAAATTTAATACCTAGGAAAAAAAACTCAAACTCACAATGATTTAGGACCAATAAGCTTTGATACCATGTCAAGAATCTAAAAAACCCCAATATGACATAGTAATAATTAATATTGTTGCTTTCTTTTCTCAATAAAAAAAATGAACAATGGATTAGGGGAAAAAGAGACACCAAAAACTCAAACAACCAAAGAGATGGAGATGTTCAATAAAACTTTATTTCTTTCTTCTATTAAAATTATGAAAATAACGTTTACAAATACAAGTCTAGAAACTACAAACCACTACCGTTGTACATAAATTTGTAGCATTCTAGAGCTACTAAGAGATCTTGTAAAAAATGTCTGGATCGATCACTGCTCAACTAGACAAAATACCCAACTGCTACTATAACGAAATATACACAAAGAATAAAATATAAAATCTTCCCCTTTTGTTGGGGCTCTCTAATTGACTAAATAAGAATGAATTGAATGAAAAATATTCCCTCTCTTTTGTCTTTGTGTTGTCCACAAACATTTGCCACACAGAAATATGAATTCAAAATTACTTACCAAAATTAATTTTCTAACTTTTCCCCTTAGGTAGGTGTGTGTGACAACCATAAATAATTTAAAATTTCAACAAATTTGTCCAAACTATTGAGAAATTAAAAAAATAGAGCTTTGCAAAATCTAAATAAGAAATGAAAAAATTTAAAAAAAATTCTAAGAGATTTGGATTTATTTTTGAAAAAGTTAAAATCCATGAAAGTTTCAAAATCCAAATGGGAAAAAAGTGAAAAAGTAAAAGATTTGAAAATTCTAAAAATTTAGGCTTGTGGAGAAATCCCAAGAAGTGGAAAATTTTGGAAAACTTTAAAAACTCGCAGAGTCCAAACGAAAAATTTTCCAAAAAATTCAAAAACTTGGAAAATTGAAAATCCACAACAATGAGGAATGTGAAATCCAAAATAGGCAAAAATCTTCAAATTGAAGAATTTGGAAGTCCATTGTAATTGAAAAGGGAAAATGGTTGGAAATTTCTTTAAGGATGGAAAAGTTGGATTTAAAAACATTTTTTCAAAGTGGACTTTTGTGTGAATCATTTTTGGATTTACATGATAAGATTAAATAATAATTCTTATTGATTTTTAAAATATTTTAAAGAAAATAATCCAAAAGAAGTATTGGAAAAAAAGTTATAAAATCTGATTTTTACATTAAAACATAAACTTAATTAAATATTTGTTTTTAATTGATATTTAATTAATGAATTTCCAAAAAATTTAAACTAGACAAATGAGGACTTAGTTTCATTATGAAGCAACGTTTCCATGGGTTTGACTTATATAATCAACCCATTCATTCATTCCTTCTCACACAAAAGTTTGAAGAGCAAATTGAAAAAAGAAGAAAAGATTTGAAATTTGGAAGGATGTTTTTTGGAGCATTGAGGAGAGAGAAAAGGAGTTGTAGAAGAATTAGTAAAGAAAGATTTCAAATTTCATCAAAAAGATATATTTTATTGAGTTGGAGAAGTCTTTGTGAATCCTAAGAAAAATCTAGAAATTTTGACAAAGTTTGAAAATCTTTGTCATTTGGAGAAATTGTCTCTACTTTTTAATGCATTTTCTGCATATTCTTACATATGAACATTTTCTATTTGTAGGAGGAAAAAAATGGCAGAACCACAAGGAATAAGAAAAACACAAGGGAAGTTGATAAATAATGAAAGGAGAAGATTCTACTTTGAACCCAAAATCACATCAAAGTGGGTAGAAATTGGATATACAAGCCTCAATGGCCTTGATTTGAAAGATTTTATTTAGAAAATGTCTGGATACAATCACCATCATCCTACACACCTAGCTACCAAAATTGTGAGGAGAAGAATTCTTGCTACACCTAGTTTCCCTCATTCTTTATAATATCTAAGGCTGATCATGAAACACACCAAACACTATAGTCCTAGGGACAGAATCATCAGGGATTCTAAACAAAATATTCTTGTGAATTTTTCTTTGACATCCATTTTTGAAGCATTTGGGATTCCTTCTCACCCAAGGATTGTCACAAAAACATATGAGCAAGCACTTAGAATCTAGACCTCTAGAATCCATTTTTGTGAGGAAATAATCAACAAGAGATGGGTTAAAAAGAATAGACCACACCATTCCAAGATTCCTAAGGAAATAATATGGCTTGACTTGCAGAGGGAGTATAACGACATGATCATGATGTTGAGTCATATATTTGGCATGCCTCATTCTTATAGATTTGAATCTTCGATGTGAAACTTCGTTGAGTAGGTGAAAGAAGAAGGTGACAAACTAGATTAGGTTGGGTTCATAAGTGAGAACTTGAATGAACAATTGGTGAATCTAGAGCACACACATTAATTTTAGATGAGCTCTTACATCATTTTCATGTTGTTATGAAGGATGAATTATGATGGGCAATGATGCAAAAGACCAATTAGAAGTAGGACGCAAGATCTAAAAGTTCATAAATGCTACCTGCAAATGCATTTATATCTAAAAGATGATTACATAAGCATTAATGATTAATTGTCCATATGCATAGTGAGAATGTTGCAAAAGAGACTACATATGAGATTGTCAGTTAGTGTGGTGAAGTTGGTCACAGATTATGGTGCCTAGATCATCCAATTTTCTACCATTTCATACATCTGAGTTCAAAGATTTTCCTTGTAGCTATACAAGCTTCCCAAGTTCTCAATGGATAAGATGGTCTAGAATAAGATTCAGGAAGGGAAGAAGAAGTTGGGATTGTAGTTCCCAATTTCCATAGGAGAGGGAAAAATTGAGGTATGCCCATGTTTGAAGGCTATAGAGAGATCATAAGTTGAGCTCCACTTCTTATATTTTCCACTTTATCCCAAAAGGCCTAGTTTTGATCCATACAACAAGATCACATCAATATCAAGATCAAAGTTAATACATAATGTTCACCATGAGGATTTTTGGGCACATGTTAAAGATGAGAACAAGATTAGAAAGAGGATGTACTCTAGATTACCATTTAACATTATCATAGCATGCAACATATTTTAGGTCTCTGATCATTTGGAGGAAGATCCAATTGTGATGCAAAAATAATTCAATTTATAAACAATAGCTCAACCATATTAGTGGAAAAGAAAAGAGGCCATGGATCCAGATTTTTTTTCAAATTCAGACTTGGATTTTACAAATTGGCGGATTGAGCATAAGTTATAAAAATTAGGCACCAACTAATGGATACACATATAGGTCGCTTGGTCACTTACCAATATAGGGATGAAAGATTCGAAAAAATATTTGAAGGGATTGTTGAAGAAAGAGGAACTCAATCAAAGGATGTAGGAACCAAGAAAAGGAAAGAGGTATCTTGAGAAAAGCATCCTAGGAATGAGAAAGTCATCCAAGAGACTCAACATAAAAAGAAAAAACATATAAATATTCCCTCTTCTCTAAGTTGTATTCCCAATGTTTAAGGGATAGAAAATTTTGAAAGGCAAGAAGTGGAGACAATCATAAGGAGATTTGAGCAAGAAGACAATTTGGATAGGCCATTGCATGATAGATTAAGTATAAATGCCTATGAAAAATCCATGCAATGGAGAGGGAGGGATCAAGATATAACTATAGAGGAAATTCTTGCTACAATCTTAGAGTGAGAAATGATAGAGGTTGAAGTTGGTTTTCTAGAGGAAGAGGCTCCTATAGTAGCAACACATATTTCAAATTTCAAAGCCATACATCTTGAAGTAATGGTGGGTACTCCAAGAGGTGAAGAGGATATCGATATTCAAGCAGTCAAAAGGAAAGAAAATTTCATGATTCTAGGGGACCAAAGTATACCCAACCCAAAATGGTTGAGGCAAGGAGTTCAAATGAGTCAACAAAAGGAGGTTGATCTGACAATTTAACTAAAGGAAATTTTGGATTGAGCAAACCAATTAGAAGAGCAATAGAAAGAAAAAAGGTTTACTAAGGTTGTGAGAGGAGAATCGGGGTCTAGAATCTTTCAGATTGGAACTCCTACAGTCAACAGGAGTAAAAATTAGAATGCCGCAAATGAATACCATATTATAGAGATAAATCTTGGTCATGCCTCTTGGGAGAAAATATTAGAAGAATTTGATTACTACACAACATTTAAAGCATTGAATAAAAAAGCTAGAAGATGGGTGCTAAAAATAGAAAGGAGAAATCAAAGTCCTGTGCTAGTACATAAACACCTTCCTTCATTCGGTAAGAGAGGAAGGTCCATCCTTTGTCCCTCTGACAAGTGTTTCAGCTGAAGTAGTAGATGATATTGATAGGATCAAGAAAACTACTCAAAGTGCAAAGGTTTGGGTCAAAGGAATTCAAGAGTAATCCTTTAAACAAGAAGAATAATTAGTGGAAATTCATAGTCTAAGCAATAAAACTAGTGTTTACAGGCACATGGTGAATAACCAAAGCATTCAAAACAAGATATTTGAGCCACATATATGTTTGGATAAAAGAGAACTAAAATACCAAATAGCCTAAGAACATGCAAACCTCTTATACCAAGCAATCTTCTGTTTGGTGTGTAGATGTGTCCAAAAGATGGGACATGTGCTCAAATGTTGGATGCTCAAGCTTCAATGAAGTGGATATATTTTTGCATAATGATGTTGTTTCTCAATGGATTGGATGGAAAATTAGCATGATAATAATACTCAAGTGGTGGATAATTTTTGAATGGTATAGAGCTCTATTTATAGGAGGGTAGGGTTAAGATGAATTAAAAATTTATTTTGGAGAATGTGAAGGGGATAAGGGTGTAATGAATATGTAAGGGAAGTGTAAGAGGTGTAAGGGATGTCTAAGGGGTGTAAGGAATATGTAAGGGATGTAAGGGAATATGTAAGAGATGTAAAGGAATATGTAAGCCTGAATATTTTGATAATTTATTTTGTGACTGGGTAGCTAAGATAAGCTTAGTTTAGGTTTAGGTTTGGATTAGGATTTCTTAATCCTTGTGCTTAGTGTTGTCCAAATGATTAGGGTGAGGTTAGGTTTAGATTAGATGGGGATGAGAAAGCAACTGGACATGTTAGACAAATGCAATTGGGTCATTTAATTAAATGGGCTTAAATGTTTAATTAAATAAGCTTAGCATGGGTGACTGGGTTGGGTTTAGTTAGAACCCAAGACTTAGGATTGGAGTAAGGGTTAGCTTAGGTTTGAGGAATTTATTAAAGGGATAATTTAATAAAAAGGGGGGTTGAGAATTAAATTAAATAGGTATAGTGTGATTTTTTGATTTAATAGAAGATGGGGGAATTAGAATAAAATTAAATAGGTATAGTGCAATTATTTTATTCAATAGAAGAAGGGGAATTTAATTAATAAACTATATTATTGGTTGTTATTTAAATTTGTCAATTAGAATAAAGTTAATTAAATGAATTATTTAACAAGGGGATACCATAAAATTACTTAAATATTAAATACTTAATAAATAATGGGGTAAGTGAAAGAAGTTGGGTCTCACTTTTTGGAAAAAAATGGAAGTGTTTTTCTTATTTTGAAATTTCTTGTCATCTAATGTTAAAATTTGATAAATTTACAGATTGAATATAAAAAAACTTTAGAAATAAAAATTGTAGTATTTGAAATTTAATTTTTGAATATGTAATTTCTTTGTCTTTCCGTATGCTAGATTTTTTTTCGTATGTATCTTTAAAAACCACTTTTTCAAAATGCCCATTTTAGGACCACACCACACTCAGAACACTATAATTTGACACAAATAAATGAATTTTTATAAATCCTTTTAAATGAAGTTACCTAACACACAATAGATTGATGATTATAAATTTTCTTCATTTTTCATTGAATAATTTTTTTATTATTAATTTTTAATTGGCTATAAGGTAAATTTTAAAACCTATCATGTATAGACACCATAATTTTAATCAAATTTCAAAATTTTCAAAAAATCTTCTTTTTTTCACTTCAACATAATTTATTAGATGTGCTCAAGGAATTTATGAGATGATGTTACTGATGACTAAACTATTCCCAACCCACCTGCCAATCCTAGGGATGACTTGAGATTTTATGGTTGACATAAACCACCCCCCTTAGCTAGCACTACTATAGCTAGCTGAGGGTTGCTTCTTATATATATTTTTTGATGAGTAGTTGTTGATTCTGGCATCAACTATGTGAAATCTCGTAGGGTGATCTTGTATCTCTCAGGAATTTTTTGTGAATTGTGATCTTAGTATATTTTTTATTAATAGAAAATTACTATTTATAAAAAAAGGAGGGATTTAAAATAAAATAAAATATGTATAGCGTAATTATTTGATTTAATAAAAGAAGGGGGAGTTATAATTACATTAATTGATTAATCAGACTATTGGTTGTCATTTATAATTATCAATTGAACTATAGTTAATTAAATGAATGAATTAACTAGGGGATGTCATAAAATTACTTAAATATTAAATACTTAATTAATAATGGGTTAAGTGCAAGAAGTTGGGTTCACTTTTGGGCAAAAGGTGGAAGTGTTTTTCCTATTTTTGAAATTTCTTGTCAATTGATGTCAAAATTTGATGAATTTATAGATTGAATATATATTAAAAAAGAAAGTAGAAATAAAAATTGTAGTGTTTGAAATCTACCTTTTGAACATGTAATTTATTTGTGTACCCATACGATAGATTTTATTTTTTCATATGGATCTTTAAAACTAAGTTCTCAAAATGCCAGGACCATACCACGTGTACGGACACCATAATTTGACAAAAAAAAATCATTTTTTATAAATTATTTTAAATGAAGTTACCTAACACACCAAAGATTGATGATAATATTTTTTCTTAATTTTTCATTAAATAATTATTTAGTTTTTATTTTTAATTCGCTAGAAAGGTAAATTTTAAAATCTGTCATGTATGAACACCATAATTTGATCTAAATTTTACCTTTTAAAAAAATTCCTCATTTTTAAAATTCAAAAGAATTGTATTTAGATTCATGACATATGAATTAATTTAAGAAAAATAATAAAATGGAAAAGTTATTAGTGTTTTAGCGAGCCTTGCTATTTTACATTTAGGTACTAACTTTGATTAAAAAATAATAGAAAAATAGTAAATAAAATCTTAACACTATAAAATTTATAAATTTGAAATTAGGATAGTGAGAGCTCTAATATATTTTTGTTTCTTAAAATAATCTAATTGGGAAGGCCCTCTAAAAATTATGGCAAGGCATGAATTTGTCACTTCAATGCCTTAGCCAAATCTTGAGAGCTAAAGGCATAGGCTTGGTCTCACCAATCCTATCCTGAACCAAAATCTGAGGCATGAAAAAAGAATCTCACCCCATGTTGTAAAAAATGGGCACCCATTTTTTGAAATTCAAAAAATTGGTGTCCATTTTGAAAAATTAAAAGTAGGATTTAAAATCCCCCAAAAAATTAAAAAAATATTTGTTTTAGAGATGGGTACTGTTTTTTAAAAGTAAAAAATGGATACCAATTTCAAATAAATTCAATTTTGTTTTATTTTTTTCAAGAAAAGGTTCCCATTTTTTGAAAAAATAAAATGGGTACCCAATTTTTTAAAGAATGGGTGCCCATTTTTTAAATTCAAGATTGGGCACCCATGCCTAATATGAGTGCCCATTTTAAAAAAAATGAGTACCTATTTCTAAAGAGCATGATCTCAATCTGTCGACTTCCATAGAATTGAGACCCAACTTCTTGCTTCTACCTAATGCCTTAGGAGATGACTAAATAGGGTTACTTAAATGATGTAATCATATTTACATGTCTACATTTGACCCCTCTTTGACATAGAGTTGGGAAAACACTATTTTGAAGAAGATAGAAGATAGATGATGCAAAAAAGATTTTTAAAGAAACAACCTTGCCCCAGTCTCAAAAGTAGAGAGGAGAGACTGAACTATGTGATATCTCCTTGAGAAGGCCATGGAGAAAGAAGAGTAGTCTTGATGACTTCTAGAAAAGTACAAAAGACTGGGGTGAGTAGGACGTAGGAGGCTCAAAGATGGTTAAAAGTGAATTATACACTCACTGTGAGCGTACAAGACATTGAGAAAGCAATTGCACAATTTTTAGCATGGCTTTAAATGTTGGTAGGGGGTGACTTTAAAAATTAACCCTCAAGATAGTGATTATGGGATGAGTGGGGGTGGGGTGGGGGGGTGGATAAAATAAACATTGCATGTGATGGGATTGTAGGATTTGCAAGATCATGATTGTAGGACTAATTTGATTAGAAATTTTTTAGAGGATTACTTGGATAAATTGACTTTGGTAGATTATGTGGGGTTTTAAAAAATGTAGTGCATTTATAGGTGATGAGTGGTGGAGGAGGGGCTGAGTGAAATCCATTAAAGCTTGAGCATGGGGTACTCTAAAGGGGAATGTCGCCATGTAGTTAAGCACTTAGTTTTAGATAGCAATATTGGAGACTCTTCAAGGTTATGAAGAGCATCAAGGACTTGCCACCAACATTACATAGAATTTACTAAACAAAAACAAAAGGATGTCCCCAACATCACACACCAATCCTAGTAGAATTAGAGTTTAAAAAGACATTGGGTAACCCACAGGTAAATGATATTTTCCAAGTACACCGTGCAACCACAAGTGATCACATGTTTTGAATATCTAAGGGTCAC
The DNA here is from genome assembly GCA_028749045.1 of Cupressus sempervirens. Classification (NCBI taxonomy): domain Eukaryota; kingdom Viridiplantae; phylum Streptophyta; class Pinopsida; order Cupressales; family Cupressaceae; genus Cupressus; species Cupressus sempervirens. The sequence goes on from CM053791.1 coordinate 666,352,143, forward strand.
ATTCGACTGACTCACAAGAATAAACAAAAATGATTTAGATGTGATCAAGACCTTGCTTTCAAATTGCCCCATTCTCATCACCCCGTGATATAAGAGATTGTGCCAACTTTGAGGAGGGAACAAAAAAATCACTTGGAAAAGATACTTTAAGAAACAAACTTGAAATCCTAAAAAGGAAAATAAATTACAAGAAAATGTAAATCCATGAAAAAGATGACCATTTTCCAAAGACATTGGTAAGATTGGTTACTAACTAACCAATATCAAATGAGAGGAAGGATGCATCCTGCAAGCACCTATCAATAGTATTAGAGACTACATTGAGATGGGAAATCAAAACCTTTAAGATAACACTTTGATGACAATAGATCTTGCATGAGGATTTGCTAAAGCACCTAACCCAAAGAACTTCAATTTGTGATCAAAGATTAACTAACACAAAAAAAATTGAGATATGTATAATGGGCCAAAGATAAGGACTAATCCTAGGGGATACACAATAGACTGACCACGATATTTACAAAAGGGCTTGCTATACAAAATCTTAGTATGAAAGGATAGTAGAAGTGATTTGATATAGTGTAGTGGGAAAAACCTCAGGATGAGGAGATAGTGGATTGAAATAATTTGTATAATAAATAGAAATGAGACATGTTGAAAAACAAGGTGGGGTTGATTGACCCCTTGATGAGATTGATTTTTTTCTGTTTAGCTGATTAGATTCATGTGGCAATAAAGGTACCTATTTTTTTTATGCTTGATGGAATTGATTTTGTTTTATTTAACTAATCAAATTTAGAGGTCAACAATTTCCTTAATTGTCTTGATTTAGACTGATTTTGAGAGGTAATGGGTTGACAGGTGAGGTGACCTTTAAACTATATTTTTCTCTAAACATTTTCATAAATAGACAATCATGAACTGCATAAACAAGTCAAAAAGTTTCAAAAAATGCACTCAAAATTTTCAAGATAAATCTTGCAGGAGTTAGTAAAATAAAGAAGTCATGGATGATTCTCAAGATCACTCACAACAAGTATCTAAGAGGGTGGAGGAGGATGAAGGAGGATGGGGGAAGAGCATGGTGAAAGCTTTTTTGATGGAAGGTGGAGGAGATAGAAGAAGAGAGCAAAGTGCATATGACAAGAATTAGGGGATACATCGCCTCATCATGATGTATAGAGAGGAAGTTGGGAAATGATGGAGATGTGACAAGTTGATCTAACCCAAGATCAAATTGAGGATGATAGAAAGGATCCTACACTTATACAAATTTTATCAAAGAGTGCAACACAACTTGCAAGATAAGATGACCAAGTGGAGTAGGTAGGATCTCCAAGAGAGAGGGTGAAGCCAAAGGTTAGATAATTAACCCTCTATTATAAGGATAGTCGAGTAGAAGATCAAACATATGTAGAGGAGACTACCAAAGACATAGAAAAAGAGCCTATTGTGAAGCCTATGGAATTTCTGTAGAGGCAAGGAAGAAGTATTTTGGTTGGAATGATTGAGATGCGTAAAGGTGTAAATATGATGAGGGGAAATCATCCTAGTATCCTTGCATTTCCTAAAAAAGAACAATCAAGTTCTCCCATTTTTCCTGCCTTCCAGGCATATCAAGGAACATGGCCTGATTTTATTCTTGAGTCATCTCATGATGTTGTGGTGGTTATGAGGGTTGAGATGAAGAAATAACTTGTAGCTAAGACAAAGCATGCAGACAATGCAAAGAAAGGCCTAAAGTTCTTCTAGGGTCTAATTGAAAGGGGCTAAGAAGTGAGGGCATGAAAGGAAACTAAGTGTCTAGAGGCTATATTGTTGGTAGAATGAGTTCAAGCTAAGATTGTAGAGGCTTCATTGGTGATAGAGCAAGCCTCTATGGAGAGAATCCACAATGAACTTGTTTCTTCAATCCTAGGTGGATGTTTATATAGAAATCATGTCAGAGACCAACATCATAGAATTCAAATTGAAGGAGCATCTGAATGCAAGTAATGCAAGGATTAGCTAGCATCAAAATTAGATAAATATCTGGAAGAATGATAAAGAGAGCTAGAAACAATTGGCAAAAACCTATTAATTTCAGTGCAATATTTCTCAACAAGAAAAAACCATACTTGGAGTAGAAAAATTGGTTGTAGATGTCAATGAGGTCAATGAAAGGTCTTCTAAAATTTCTCATGAGGTCTCATACTATCTGGGATTGTATCATTAAACAGTCCCTATGGAGAAAAGGAGGGATGCAAGATACTCATATAGGAAGTTCATGAGTTAGATGAATAATTTGTTAAGTTGTGACTATATTCCTATTCCTATGGATATGATTTGGAAAGGAGACACAATGATGTCAGGAGCTTCATCATTTCAGACTACACGAGTGGGAGTGTCCCCTATTGGAATTCCAAATGACCAACCTCCATGAGGATCTTAAAGAGCATTATGTTGTGTTATGTATGCTTTGTGTGGGTGTAAGCAATACTTTTTAATAAATAAAAATGCATTTTTATTTTATTTCCTAAATATTGTTTCCTATTTTGAGCATGTATTAATTTTTTTTTTGACTTGTTTGAGATTTCATCAATATGGGACCTCACTGTTGTTTTCATATAAAACTTGTTAGGATACTCAAACTGGTCCTAAAGGAGCTATAATTGTCAATGGACACTACAAGGATATGAAAACAAAGGATCATTGGATTTGATGTTAGCAAAATTTAAATTTCATAATAGAAAATAAAGATAGAATCAACGTTTGGGATTTTTTGAGTATATGAATTTTGTTGGATTTTTTGGATATGTGGATTTTTTTCATTTTGTTGGGTGTATGATTCTTTTTTGGATTTTTCTATTTTCCACTTTGAATAAAATATTGAATAAAAATTAATTGTCATCTCCTTTTCTAAGTATCATAACATTTCTTTTTGCTCTAGGTTTGGGTAGAGACAAACATTTCAAGGCTGGTAAAACAAAAATTTGTGGCTTTGAAAAGGCATGTTTGGGGGGACTTGAAAATGAAAATGAGCCTTGAAAATGGTGCTTGGGTTTGAAAAAGTGCTTGAGGGTCTAAAAAGGTGAATGGCCTTGAAAAAGGCACTAGAGGGCCTAGAAAGGGTTCTTGGGGACCAAGAAAAGAGAGCAGGCCTTAAAAAAGGCACTAGGGCATGAAAAAGGTGCTTGAGTGCCTTAAAAAGGTGTTTGGTCCTAAAAAGGAAATCTATGAGGCCTAGATCTATGATTGGAAATTAATGTAGGCTCTCAAACTTAATAGTTACTTATTCTAGGGCACCGTTGGCTCCAAGACTCAAGGATTCAACTCCACCCTACATTCTTCCTCTTATTTTACTTCTTGTGATTAGTAATTCATCCAGTCTTGTAGATTGGCAATAGTATTATTGTTACATATGCAAAATTATGGCCTATTTAGATGATAATGAAAGAGTGCAATTTATCTCTCTAGTAATTCGAGTGGTACCCAATTTTCTAGAGCCTAGAATTATGTTAAAACCGAGGCATTGGATTTTGGGCTTATGAGGCCTTTTAGGAGAGCATTGATATAGTTGTTGGATAAAATTGGTTAATCATAAAATTTTCAAGATAAATAAGTCTCATAATCCATCTTGATTCATATTAATTAAAGAAAGAGGGATGGTAGTGGGCTTAGGCAACCTTATTTCTACTATCCATATTATGCCATATTTTGCCAATCTTGGAAGCATGTTTCAAGACACAACATCATTGCTTCTTAATCTTTTGGTCTATAAGGACATTATTGACATCTTTGTTAAGAGATACTAGGACAAGGATTTTTGAGATGTGACAAATGGGTGGTAAGGTCTTTCACATTAGTACTGATATATTTATTGAAAGATGCCAAGATCTTAATAAAATATTTAAATATATTCAATATAGGGTTTCACTATTATTTCATATAAAATCATTTCAGGTATGTAAACCCATCCCAAAGGAGTGGTAATTATAAATGGGCACCAACTTGATAGGAAAATGATGGATCATTGGATTGAAAATACATATTGAAATAATTAATACAAATGTTTGGAATTTTTTTTGTTTTTTTTTTATGTTTTGGGATTTTTTGGATTTTCTTTTGGTTTGTTTGATACTTTTGGATGTTTTAAAGATTTGTTTGGATACTTTTGGACTTTTTTGAGATTTTTTTGGATTTTTTTGGATTTTTCAACTGCTCTTGTAATCCTTTACCTTAGTAGAATGCTTGAGAACATTGAGAGATGAGAGACTCATAGGGGGAATAGAGACAATATGTTTAGTCCTACAAAAGAACTTAGGGAGGTCTAGAGTGTGAAACAATTTATAATTGACAAGAAATGGAAGCAACACTTATTTTTTCTAGAGATAGAAGATTTGTGGTTGTAGTTTTGCAAGCATGTTAATATTCTAGGCATTAAAAGCACAGGTTGTGATTATCTACCTATTAGAAAATGTGTTCCCTTGAAGATGCCTAATTAGTTGATTTTCAAGGGAGGAGGTATCTAAAATAGGGTAATTCCATGGTGAAATCTGTAATAGGTTCGGATTCATTACATCCTAGAAGTAAAATGGCACCAAGTACAAATTTCTTATGTTTTTGTGCACTAGCTCATGCCATTTATGGAAAAATGGAGCCACTTAATTCCTTTCCCTCTTATCCTCCACTAGACTAAATATTATCTATAGATTATCACTACTAAAATATAGCCAAATTGCATTTTCATCCTCATCTTCACCTTCCTGGCCTCAAAAACACTCATTTTTATTTGAATACTAGGTCCATATAGAATACACTCCACTTGAACTCCCATTTGGATTTGAGGAACATTCAATTTTCTTTTGTTTTCTCTTCACCAAGTTCCTAAATCGCCAATTTTTCAGTTTGGTGATGATTTTTTCAGGACATTTTTCCTATTTCTTTTTTCTTTTTTTAGTGCTAGCAAGATATACTGAGTGGCTCAAGCATAGAACTTGTTGAGATGGATGATATTGGTGGGATCATCTAGAGGTTTAGCTTCTAGATTTTAATGTTGATATGCTTTTGAGCCAAAATATGTTGTAACAACATGTGGGCCTAGTCAGGTCATCTCAAAATTTTCCTTCTTCTCTCCGTCAGCTTGGACTTTCATGTTCTTTTTTAGTACCATGTCACCCACCTAAAAGTGTCAAGGATAAACCTTTTTATTAGAATTTTTTTAGGTAGTTTTGATAGACTATGAGTTGGTTATAGGCTTGTTTCCTTTTTTCATCAAGAAAATCTGGCTAGGTGTGTCTAGCAAATCTATAGTCTTCATATGATATTTGTCCTTGCAAAAATATTTGTAAAGAAGGGAGCTCAACCTCAATTGTTAGTATAGCTTCAACACCATAGACCAATGGCTATAGTGTTGTGCATGTGGATGTTCAAAATGATGTACAGTAGATCCATAGAAATGGTTAATTGTTAAATGTCAATCATGGCCAAAATCATTGATTACCTTTTTGAGGATTTTGAGTGGATTTTTTTTGGTTGCCTTAGATTGACCATTGCCTTGTGGGAAATATGGGTTGGAAAAGCGATGGTGGATGTGAAGGGAGGAAAAGAACTCTTCCATATCAATATTTTCAAAGTTGCCTCCATGGTCTATAAAGATGGTGGAAGGGATACCAAATTGAAAAATAATATGGTAGAGGATGAACTTAGATACCTAGACACCTCTAATATTGACAAATGGAACTACTTCAATCCACTTTATAAAATAATCTATGGTTGTGATGATCCATTTGTGGCCTTCTAAAGATAAGAGTGTAAGAACACTAACAAGGTCAAGTCCCTAGCATGCAAATAGGCATGATGGTGCAATAGGTTGTACATCTTGTGTTGAAACATGTATAAAGATCACATGTTTCTTAGAAGGTAAGCACATATTGACATGAATTCATAGGCATCATTTTCAATAGTAGGCCATTAGTATCCATCTCTTAAGATTTTCTTAGCTAGGACTATACAATTCGTGTGGGTATTGCAAAATCTAGTGTGTACCTCTTTTATTGCCATTGTGACCTCACTTTGGTCTAAACATCTAGAGAGAGTATCATGATAACCTCAATGATATAGCATATTGGCTACAATAGTGTAGCATGATGCTAAACATTTTAGCATTGTGTTCATGTGAGATGGGGGGATAGTATACCATCTTTTAGGTAAGAATGAATTCTGTGGTATCATGGGAATTGAGGACCAACCAAGATACTCATGTTGATTCATCATTCTCATTGCCAAGTGTGTGTAGCTGCTCAACTAAGAATTCATATTGTGAAGCTTGCCATGGAATTCCAAGGAGTGAGCCAATGGTAGCTATTGTGTCTATAGCCTTATTTTATAGTCTGACCACTTGTGTAAATTTGATTTTAAGAAAGCATTCTTTCAATTAATCAACTAATTCCTTGTAATGTATAAGCTTGTCATCCTTGTTTTGGTACTCATCAAAGACCCATTTAATGATCATTTGTGAGTTGCTAAAGACTTATAGCTCTATTATATCACTACTACATTTGGGGTCAAATTTTGATGGTAAGAGGTCACAATTATGATGGCCACCCATCACCCAAGCAACAACAACAAGAATCGGCTCTTGTCAAATAGGCATCAGACTTTTCTCATCACAAATTACAATGCCATCACAATTGTGATGCATAAAGATGTCATGAATTGAAGCTAGATGGGTCAATATACTATCATAATTACTATGGCTATATGTTGGAGATGGCATCACATGTGTGACATTTATGCGATAGCTATGCTTGAACCCGTCCATCACAATAGAGACAAATTTGTGGCAGCAATGTCATGAAACTAATGGCTATCCATTGGAATTGTGATGGTAATGTAATAGAAAAATTATAGTATGTGTGATATTGGAGAGAGAGATTTCGTAAAAAATCTATTTCAAAAATTCAACTTTGGTTATGAACATTATCTAGAGACTACAACACTCTTACCACTATAACTAGTTTTCCTATTATTTTTATCTTTTGAAAGAGATCAAATGATTCTTCTGACTATCAAACAAGAATCATTTGTTAGGAAAGTACTCTCTCCAATGTACCACATTCCATTTTTTTTTTCTATTAGGATTGCAAGATTTAAAGTTACTGGATTGGTCCTACTAGTTGGGAGTAGTTGATTGTTTATTTTATCATACATAATGGCCAGTTAGCTTAATACCTTAGTAACAAAGGACTGGACATCCTTTCATAGTGACTCCATGATTAGACATAATCATGTATTTTCCTAAAATAAAATACTAACTTCATTTTATTTTGTCAGCCTGAGAGCATAAGCTTGAGAAGGTGGCAACAAAGTATATGCTCTAATTCTTCTTTAAGCCATTACAACTAAAACAAAGGAAATGCTAAAGGAGACTTAAGCTAGAAACTAAACAAACATCTTAACTTAGAGCTATTGTTGTAAATAGTAAACCTATCTATGCACCTATATTGTAGGAATAGCTCATTGATTCTATTATCAATGGCTGCAGGAACAATAGAATTCTATAACACACCACCAAGGGATCAAAAATAATTAAGCTTAAGTTTTAGTAAGTTTTCCAAACTTTTTTTTTTTGAACAAGAAAGAATAAAATACACATCAAACACATAGTAGCAGAAGAAATAACATATAATCAACTGTAAGCATACATAATAGGTTGCATTCCTTAAGGATCACATGACATTGAGTCACATTTAAATTTAATTAACTCTAAGTCTAACAACTACCACATCCACATGAAAGAATATTAATAAAGTCCAATGTCCATTTAATATACATTTTCTCCAAATGCCTCTTGGAAAATTAATTTGGAATGCTCAATCATCCATTGTACATGTCACAGGGTACAAAAGACTTAAAATAATATACATATGTAGAAATAAAGATACATCATCCTTCTCGAATCCATGATACAAAGTACAATAAAATAAATGAAAGCATCCACCATACATGATATATCCATCAATCCATCATAAAAGATATAACATCCATCACAAAATACTACTAACTATGCAGTTCCTCCTAACCATCAATAGCATCATTGGACCATCGTAGGCCCTAGCCATCTCCCATGCGTAACATCCCAAGTCACCAATAAGATCATAAATACTAATGTAATAGGGACATCACTACTAAACATACTACAACATAATCATAATGAAATTTAACATACAAGAATACAACATAAGATGATCCTACAAGCAGATAACATCACTCATCACATGCTAATCATCAATACGAGGAAATGCATTAGTAAATAACATCACCTAATCATGATAAAAAAGCATCCCAAGAAGCTCTAGCCATGGTGACTACACATGGATCTCAATGGTAAGAGTAAAAAGCACTACCACCCGACCACGTGGAACCTAAATGGCCCACTCCCACCATGCTGAGCAGATAGTCACAAGTCCCAAATAGGATATCAAATCACATAAAACAAGTACTCTCTAAGTCCAAGAAATCCTAAAAGTATACTAACTCAAAGGTTCTAAGAAAGATCAACATCTAATCCTAGAGGCACACAAAGACACATAGGAAACCTACTATGTAAGTGGGCAAGTTTCATCGAACGAATCACACTAGAAGTTACCCTTGCAGTTTTCTAGGACTCTAGGGTCCCTAGTGATCCCTATGCGGCCACTAGTATCCTCTCATACTAACAAGGTATACTATGGAATGTAAGGTCAGAACCAAGTGTTCTCTCTATTCCATCCTAGTATGTACTAGCACTTGAGGTATGCGTGAGAAGATACAAGACTCTTACTAGGTTCATTTTACTCTCATTTAGTGTAATGTTTTCACTTATTAAGCAACTTACAATGAGTTACCCTAGTAGCCGCTTAGAGCCTCGACCACCATTTCAAGCCACTTCCTAACACTATAAGTAGATAACCTACCCTAAGCTCATAAAAACACAAATGAATAATCATATAAAAATCACCTCAGTCCTGTATAAGCAACTCAAAAGCATCAAAAGATAATCCACAATAATCACATCAATTCTCCATGAGCAATTGAAAAGCATCAAAGATGGATCACAATATCCATCAATTCTCAATGAGCAACCAAAAAGTAATACTCATCGGTTCTCAATGAGTAACCAAAAAGTATCCCAAAATAATACTAATCAAAGACTCCAAAATGGTCAATTCAAACATATCACAACATGACATCATAAAAAACAAACCATCCAAAACACCGCAATCCTCTCAAAGTGACTGGAAAGTAAATCAAATATAATTGATCAATGACTCAAAAATGGTTAAATCAAGTATCTCATATACATACACCTCAACTTCTCACAAGACAAATGGAAATCAATAAAAATAATAAATACAACCATCATAGAGCACACTTAATCACATTACCATGGTCGGGTTTAAAAAGATTGAGACCAAAACGTCATAACATCACATTCACATACCTCCCAAGCCTTTGGTAAATGTCCTAAACCTGTTAACATCTAATCAACCCCAAAACCCTCAAAGCATAAATAGTACAATCAAAACAATACAATTTCATAGTTTGGTTTAGTCTTAAAAACACATATTTTTAATTTACAGTAAGGTTTCAGTCTTTTATTCAATGTATATTTTAAGTTAGAGAGATTCTCAATTTTACCCTACGAGTTAGTCCCCTCATTTATTCGAATCAAAAGTAGAACTCACCCTATTATATTTAAGTCAATTTCCCCAAAACATTCCAAGGATAATCCTTTCTTTAAAAAATAATCATTATTGATTATAAAATAACCATCGTTTTCATTAAAATCAAAATCATTA